>OX393562.1:2056293-2183793 GCA_947652115.1 Blastomussa wellsi
GAGAGTAGTAAGCAGTGGCATGCCTGCATAGCAAGTGTTCCCTACTGAGCAAAGAGCTGTTATGGTATTGTGGCGGTGTGAAAATTGTGGCGAGAGCAAAAAGTGGACAAGGCAGGGGGAGTAAAGAGTCCTTCATATTTGCCCCACCTCGTCCACTTCTTGCTCTTGCCCCAATTTTCATGCCACCAGAATACGATAACAGCTCTTACAGCTCTTTGCTCGCTTGGGAATGCTTGCAACACAGGCTAGCAGTGGAGGGCCTGGGTCCCCTTATGTTAAGATTAGCCTGCAAACAGGGTCCCCAGCGAGCCGAGCATAGCCTTGGGAGAAGGGAAACCCACAGGTGCCTGTGGACACTCTTTTGATGCTGCCGATCCATGATACCAGAATCTGGTATCATGATCCGATTGGTCAGATCACCTACTGTTGACAACTGAGTGAAAAGCCATCTATGAAGCTGATTTTTTATATGGCTGCCTGTTGCAGTCGAACAACCCTTGCTGTTCTGTGACTGTTTGTTTTAATATCTGCGAATGATCAAATTCAGCTGTATGTATAACTCAATTACTATTTTACTTGCCCAGTTTTTAGGACAGAAAACTTTGCCGTTTTATTATGAGACAACTGTTGCATGCAATTTTTAGGATGAAATCAAGCAACAATTATGCCGTGGCATTATCTCCATGGTGTTAGCTAGATCACCTCATTAACAGATATGTTACAGGCTAATGGACAGTGGGCGGATAAGCGGAATCAAAGAAAGTCTACAGGCTCTACCTCAGATCACGCTCGCAAATTCGGCTTCCTTCGCTTGCCGAAATTTTCCCCAAAATGGTAGAATTTTTTCCTCTTCTTATCTCAGGGTGTAAACGATCTTCAGAGTCCGCTTTTTTTGGTGATTGTCTCTAATTCAGATGCTATCCAAATGGATGGTAAGCCAAATGAAAGGGTCCTTTCCATTTTGCATTCCTTTTGCCAGTTCCCCTTATATCTTTGAGAGTCTACTGAACTGAAGTGTGGTGACTATTATATTTAGTGACTGGTTTGTCAAAACGGAACATTTGATTTTGGCCTGACCAGTCAAGTAGACCAACTCTAGAGATAGTCCATCATGGTTTGTACACCTTGAGAAATTAAACCTAAATTTTTCAAATTCATCATTTGTAATCTGTCTCAATCTTAGGGTTATCCAATGGTCCCATTCAATTTTAAAGTGCTCACAAAATTTGGCCTTTGCTTGAATTGCTCGCAAAAATTACACAGGTGCTCGCTTGCTCGTGCTCGCAAAATTTCTGCAAGTGCTTGCATGCTCGGATTCTCATTAAAATGTGCTCGATTGCTTGAAATTTCGTTAATCCTGGTTTGTGGTTATTTTTTATATAAACGATAAATAAACAAGCAGGGCACAAAATTTTGGCTGTAAGCTGCTGGGATTGGTTGAACTTCCCTAGCTTTGCACCTATTGTTTTGGAGGTGTCAGCCACATTATAAGCTATTACTTAGCGCAAAACAACGTAAATAAAACATTAATAATATCATTAATAAAACAGAGATTCCGGCCAGCAGAAAATTTACGAAATACTTGAAGTGCTCGCTACTCTCGCTGCTTGCCATCTGTATTTTCGTAAGTTCTCACTGCTTGCAAGATAAATTCGACAACTGCTTGGGCTGCAAAAGTAAACACGCTGCTTGAAAAGACCATTCGATACCCCTAATCTTCCTTGTTACTGTTTGGGTTAGTATCACCTCTTTGGTGATTTTCTTCCTTTGGTAATGATTACCTTGAGGTTTCATAGGATACATTATTTAAATGCTTGATTTATTTCTTTAGGAAACTGGCTGAAGTGCTCTCTATTGAAAATTATTACATCTCTCTGCCTGAAGCTTGTGTACTGGATTATTATGTTGCAGGGTTTTGGTATCTTTGATGACTTACAGTAACATAATTATTGTTGAATATATTTAATCAGCATAACACATTTCTGTAATATTTTTTGCTTCAAGTGCTTTTTTTATGTTGGTGAACATGGTGGAAAAAATTTTATGAAGATAAACTAGCCCATGTGGTACTTGCTCATGTTAATTTATTTGATACAATTCTTAGTTTATCTTGTACAGTGGTAAAAAGCATTATTAAACTTAAACTTAAACTTAGTTTATGGGCTTTTAAAACGTTAATCTGTTATTCTGTTAAAGTTTTTTTCCTTTGACAGTAATGCTTCATAGGTTCGCAAAAGAACAAAATTACACGCTTATGCAGATTTCTGCATTCTTTACACTGTTGAAAGAGATGCTGGATAATATAAAAGGTAAGATTTCCTTAACCTTGGTCACAACATTATTTCAAGTAAGGTCTTGATTCTCCTCATCATTACTTATACAAGGTAGACAGGTGACGAGAGTGACGAGAGTAAAATAATCATCAGACAGCGTGAGGAGATGAGACTCATTTTTAAGTTTAGAACACCCGCTCCTCTCGGGATCAGTCGTGATTTCTCTTTGTTATGATTGCTCGCGCATACATCTCGGCACGCGTTCACAGTTTTGTATTATTCACATACGATGGCAAATAACGAACTCCACTTTCAAGGTGGCACCCTAAAGAAGGTAGCACTACCGAAGCGTTGGTGAACATAACTGAACTTAATAGCATTAAAAAATACCAAACACTTTTGTGTCACCTGAACAAGATGCTATGCAGTTTTTAACAATATTATCAAGTAAAAAAATCATCAGCCAGGGGTCATTGTATTGATAAACCACCAATTTCCTTGTACTAAAATTAGAAACATTATATGGAAATGAGTAAGGAGAATTGATATTTTGACTTTCAAATTGACTGACAGGAACTAACAATCAGGTCAGTCAGGGCTGCAATGGCTGATCAAAATTCGCTAATGTCTGATGAAATCCCAACTGTGGTCAGACAGAAAGTCTGAACAATTTCTTATCTTCCAGTGCAAACAGCCAAATGTTTTGCCTTGACAAAGCAGTCTTTTTTTCTTTTTTTTTCCCACTAAAGGTCCAATCAAAAATTATGGGGACATAGTCGCCCACATGTCCTTTCATGCCATTATTTGGGCAAAAAATTATTTACAAACTTGTTAGCAGTTACCTCCCTCTCCTAGCTAGCCTGCTTCCTATTTTAAACCTTATTTATCATTTACTGAAATATCCTGTCAGTTGATTAGCTGACTGACACATGCTTTCATATTTTCAGAAAAACGATTCTCATTAGTTGACAGCATCGAAAAGTTCAAGTCACTTCTTGCAGGGATTGGAGTTGAACTCTGCTCCCGTAATGGAGGCCTGGAGTGTTTTGATGTGAATCAGGCCAAGCTGATTACAGACTACTTTACTGACAGGTACATGTTGTAAAGAATGTTCAAATTAGTCTATTAGATGTGTCATTGATTTTTTTAAATACATCTGGAGGACCAAATTCTCAGACCAGACTTCTTAGGAGAAAACATTTATGGATGGCACTTAAAAAAGTTGATAATTTCCAGTCTGTACTGCTCAGTCTCTACCGGTAATATTTATGCAAGATTCACCCAAAGGAATATGTTTACTAGTCAAAATGAAACAATAACAAGGGCTGATGATGATGATGACGAATGTGATGATGATGGTTATGGTGGTGATGATGATGATGATGACAATGTCGATGAAAAAAAATCCTGAGATTGTGCAGTATGGACTGGAAGTAAACTTTAATTAACTGAACATTACTTTAAAAATCAAAAGATTTAAACTCAATGTTCACTTAATAAGGAAATGCAAGTAATGAATCATTTGTTGAATATTTTGATTTTCCTACTTTCTGCAGTTTATTCCAGCATTACAAGCTATATCAGTTTCTTTTCACCCAAGAACCTCAAGAAGAAGTTGTCATATCTGAGGTATGTTAATGTAGAATCCACCTGGTTAGCTGAGTTGGTAGAGCGCCGGACTGTTGTGCGGAAGGTCTCGGGTTCGATCCCCAGACCGGACCAACACTCAGGGTGCTGCCTTTGTTATGACATCTGCAAATGGTTAGACCTTCTAGTCTTCTCGGATAAGGACGAAAAACCGTAGGTCCCGTCTCTTGCATCTTCAGTGTTACGGTAAGCAGGGGACGTTAAAGAACCCACGCACTTCTCGCAAAGAGTAGGGAACGAGGTTCTCGGTGTTGTGGTCTGGCCTTGTCACGGGTTGGTGCTTAACATAGGGATAACCTCGCTGCACCTTTTCCCCTTGGACAGACTTGTCCAAGAAAAATTGAGTATGAGTATGAGTATGAGTATCCATTGTGGGATGCAATTTAAAAGTTGTGCCTTTCTTGATTGGCTATTTTGATAAATTTTTCAGGCACAAAAATCGAGTGAATTTCCATTTCTTCTTGTAACGGGGTGACTACAACAAAAGGTTGTCATGTCAGCTCAGTTGCTTTGTTGTCATTGTGATGAGACCAGTTATTATTGCTGACCACGTTGAGTGATGATTTTAATTTTTTGTAGCTGGCCGTTGAAGTTCCTCCTCTGGCCACTGTTCCATTTCCACCTCCGCTGGACGAAGGAATGACTGAAGAGGTGTGGAGAGAACATGTGATGACACCACCACAGTCACCCCAACCAGAAGAACAGAAAGAAGTAAGAGTCGTAACAGCTTGGACACCAATTACAGCGCGACGCGCCTAAGTGTGGCCACCCAACAAACTTTTTTGACAAGTTATAATTAGCCAATCAGAGAGTGCGAATTTGTTTGAGCTGTCTCGCCTCCTTGTAATGTTCAAAGCTGTTGTTGCGAAACCTGTCGCGCTTTTAACAAGGAGGTGGGACAACTCAAACAAATTCGCGCTCTCTGATTGGCTAATTTGTCAAAAAAGTTTGTTGGGTGGCCAACAAGTATCTCGTACCCATAATTGAGTCATGATAGTTCATTTTGATGCTGGGATTAACTCCTTGTTAAGATATACCATCTACATGTAGCACTTACTTAATTTTGGTGCAATTTACATATTAATTATATGTCTGGATTTATCAAAACCAGGTCAGTGGAGATTTTGTGCAAAATTAGTTTGAAACATTTTCTCCAAAGGCGGCACCATAAAAATGAAAAGAAAGGACATATTTTTTCATTGCCCTTTCTCTTATCCTTAGTTCAGCACTGTTTTTTTCCCTTTGGTTTGGTCTTGCCCTAATTTGAAGGCATAGCTGACATAACTGGTGCCAGGGCTTGTTAATTCTGTAACCTGGTTTTGAAAAATCCAGTCATATATATTGGTTTATATGTAGTAGTGTATGATGGGAACAGAAATCAAAACAACAAAGAAAGGAGTGAAAATGTGTTCAGCCGGGAATCGAACCCGGGTCTCCTGGTTACCGGACAGATGCCTTACCACTAGGCCACTGAACCAACCCCGCCATTCAGCCGATTTGGAAGGACCTATAGATGGCAAGCTCTGAGGAGAATCACACATGGTTTATATGTATATATATTCAGCTTCCAATTGATTAGGCCAGAAAAATTGTTTCAATTATTAAATAGATCTCCAACTATATATTGTGTTTTCTAGGATGACATGGACCTGACAGGGGAAGAAGGTATAATGTTTGTATTTTCCCTCTACTGACAACTGCAGAAGCTGTAAATTATCCACGGGTCTTTTCTAAGCCGATGCTGAGCTAACAATGGAATGATTCCTTATGTTTCTCTCCATTATTTTCAACTAGTCCTTTTTGGCACCTGACAGATAGTACTTTGTTTCACCCCCGGGAGTATGCTCCTTTTGGACATGTTGTTCTCTTACCTCGATCACAGTGTTTTCTCTCTAACTCTTTGATCCAGGTCTAACATTCTGGGAATATTTCACCTGACATAATTATATTATTACTAATAATTATTAAGTACAAATACCCAGTATCATAGGTCTGCAGTGTGTACAAAGGGCTACAGCCGCAAAGCCCTCTACACACATTGTGTCTATACAACGAGGTATTTACTCCATCTTTTGTTTTCTTCACAGCACAATCAAATGCTGTTTCCCACCCTGAGGATCAATCTGTAGAAAATATTTTAGCATCTGTTAAACCTGAGGAGGTGAAGACTATTGTGAAGAAGTTGGCAGGCGAGGTGTTGGGAAATTTTAAGGTGTGTATGGCTATAAGTTGTGAGCAACTGGTAAATGTATCAAGGTTATGGCCATATGAATGTATCTCACATGGTATAGCCAATTAGCAAGACGAGTAAACAAAATTGTTTTCGTGAAAATGGCAGGAATTGTATTTTACGTGTAGAAGGAAATCACCAGTCAAAATCTAACCTGAGAGAACAGAATCGAAGCAGCATGCAGCATGTACAACCATGTACAAAATTGACATACATTTTGTATATCAAAGAATCTAATGCCTTGGAAAGAAACATACTAAAACTACCAAAAAGCAAAGGAGTTGTAATTTTTTTCAGGCTTTTTCCATGATCAAAGTGACAAACAACAGAAAGTGTTGTCTGCCAATAATTAATAACAAGTGGCAGTTCTGGCAACTAAAATCTTATTTTGGCTGCTAACCTGAAAAACGTAGTCTCTAGCTCTGGGTAAAGTCAGTGTAAAGCCAGTTTTGGTTACTTTTATTCAGTCACTTATTGTCACTGTGTACTGTAATGTATCAGTCAAATCAAAGCTTCAACATCCCCCCGGGCATATGATGCCCTTGCCTTACCCGGGGGTGGGGAATTTGATCCTCACTCATATAGGGTGGGGAATTTGATTTCATGTTACGTGTCCCGGCGATTCCACATGGGTTGATAAATCATGGTGGAGGTCGACATGGCAAGTTTTGAGGATTTTAAAGAAAAGATTGCAGCTTCTCGGCAGTTTGGTTACAAAAGCAAAGGACAGAGGCTTTAGGTGCCTCATATATATTCGAGTGGTTGAGATATCATCACATTCTCGGAGCTAAAACTACACCAACAGATACATGTTAGGGTTCTGTGACAGTTTGACTACTGCGTTTGCTCTCGACCTTGGGAGCATAATAGAAGCTACTAAAAAGTTGAAACGGTAATCTGGTCACTTATTTATTTCCCCGGGGATGGGGGCATATGAACGGCTTTTTGGCCCCGGGAGGGGGGAATTTGAACACAAATTTTTCAAAAATTCAAATGCCCAGGGGGTTGCCCGGGGAGGGGGGGTGTTCAAGCTTCAATTTGACTGGTACATAACAGTTTGTATCTTTCTTTTTTGAAGGCTGAAGTTGAAGCAAAGCTTAAAGACAGAGAGACAATGTTAGCAGGAAAAATTGGAAAGCTTCAAGCCAGATAGCAAAATACAAAATTTAAAATTTATTGTTAATAATCTCGGTTTTAATCTGTAAATACACCAGGAATGAAAAATGTAAATAGTTCAGTAATGAAAAATGAACATGTTCATGTGATTACTTTATTTAAAGACCAAATCATACCACATGTAGATGGTACTCTCAACAAATTTGTGGCATTCAATCATATTTGCACTCATGAAAACTAACTTTAGTTAATGTCCTTATACAATTCAAATGCAATGCTCCCAAACTTCTTGTAAAACATGTATGTATACTGCCATTACTTACAATCTACAATTAAGGTTATGTTTTCTTCTTATTTTTCTAAAGTAGTGTACCTGATATTGAGAGCAACTGTGTAAAAAAATTGTATAAATGTTTATTAATTACGTAATGGACTGGTACATGATTGTGCATGACTCTTTTCTATCTCTTGTAAATACATTTAATTATGTACTTATCATACACAATGTAGAAAATACGCTCTGGCAAATAATTACATGTTGGCACAATCTTTTAACAATCAGTTGTTCAGAATTTATCATTTAACTGTCTTGAGATGTACCTTTGTTGGGGTGCAAGCTCCTCTCTGGGACATCAAAACAGACAGGGACGACAGTCAGACTGGATCAACTTGGATCTTGGATTTGAATAAGAATAGCTCAGCTATTGAAGAACAAGGCATACAACAATAGGCCGTGTTCAATGTATCAAAATTCAAACATGGCAACAAGGCTTTCTGGTTAAAATTATTATAATTTCAGTTTGTTTCCTTGTATCAAGTCTCTTGTAGGAATTAACTGACACAGGAATATTTCAAAATCAGCATTCTTATGCCTAAAAGCCTCAGATCCATGTCAGAATATTGACATATCAAAAGGGGGCTATTGTTGCTATTCTTATTAAAATCAGCGATCCAAGTTGATCCTGTCCAAATTTTGTCCCTGCCCCAAAAGTCAAGGACAGTGTTTTGGATGTCCCCGGGCATTGCTTGCCCTCTAGCAAGGTGTCAGGGCAACTTATGCTATTGTGTACATGAAGTCAAGTACAGCCAAATAAGGAACAAAACAACAAATGTGCAGTTCCAGAAAATCTCCAAACTCCCCCCACAGAAGGGATTGGAAATTCATAGGGTGGGGAGTCTCGAAGACCAAAACCAACAAAGAAATGTTTGAAGTTTCGTTCGAATTTCCAGAGGGGTGAGGGTCTTAGAAAAAAAACTCCCTAACATGATGAGAGAGGGATATTTTATGAAAGTACACAATATAAATTTATGGGTATTGGTAAAACTAGTGACCCTCAATTAGGAAAGTCAAGTGTCTTGCCAAGAACAACACAGTGGCCAAGCCTGGGCTTGAACCCAGGTCATTTGATCCACAGTCCAGCACAGTGGGGCAGTCATGTCCAATACACCCGCACTGTACGCTCCGTAGAGTAGAGTTTACGGATCGTATATTGCATCTCATTACGGGGACTTAGAAAAAATCCCCCTTCTGATGACTCAATCAGAAAAGCCAGAGAGTCCTTTTTAATAGATTTAGCGGGGACATTAGAGCCCCATGGATTGAATAGACGCAATGAATCTTAAAACTTGTAACTAACGTAGAAATGTTTTAATTATGTTAACTTATAATTCATGTTTGCTTTGTAGCTCTTAGTCTATTTTCATTTTTACTTTATATAGATATTTCTATCTTTCTCTGGAATCATCTTGTATACGTAATTCCGCCACTCCTATAAGTTTCGAAATACGTATTGCGACACCACCATAATATAATATTGAAATTTCATGTTAAAAAATTAGTAACATCTAAACCTGAAGAAGGCTGGTCTGGCCAGCCGAAATACTGTTTAAAATATATCACATTGTTTCAGCCTTGCAGTAGTCTTTGGCTTATCATCGTTTACTAATTTTTCAAGTTTGGCTGATTAGATATCCTGCGAGATCCAACGTTCAATCAAGCAGGATCTTCGTACACGGTTTTTGCAGTCTGTTTAGTTTAATTAAAACAGCTTGTAGTCTCCGTACAATTGTTCTCAAAAACAGTTTAACTCCCAAAACTCGCTTTTGAAGACATGGAAACAGGATTAAGTTATAACCATAGGTGTGTCGTCTGAAGAACTAATTGTGTGCCAAGTTTCAGTTGTCTCTATTGGGTTGCATAAATGACGTCATCAGTCTCCTAATTTGCATATCTTACAAATAATTTATATCTCGGGAACTACCGCAGATATTTTTAAAATCTCACTTCATGATTCCCTTCAACATGCAAGGTGTAAAAATTTGATCACATCGAATCTCCATTTTTTCTGTCTACTGATTAAGACCATTTTCCCAACAGTTTACCTACTAAATGTCTTATTTTTAGCTGTAAACCTATTGACATCCCCATTTGTGGCCTTGCGTGACAAGCAGAGAGGCAGCCCGAGGCAACGCCCGAGGCTAACCCGCAGAGTAGGCCTGGGTTCAAGGGTAAACGCAATCAAACATGGATGGTGAAAAGGACATTAATTTTTTTCTGCACATTTCAAGATTTTCCTGGTATTGTTTTTCCTGGTTGTAGCGGTTTGGTTTCATGAATGAGCTGAAGGCAACACCCAGTAATATATGCCGTCGGTTTACCTCTATGCAGAGATTTAGACGTCTTTCAAGATATGATTATCAACAATCAAGGTCTTCTCGAATCGACAAGGACGTGATAGCCCGAAACCTCACAAATGCATTGCTTTTTCCAGTTTTTCCTGAGTTGTCCGACTTCCGATTCAGAAAATCTGCTTGCATGCGAAGTGAGTTGTGGTTCGTTTGAACTTAAATTCATGGTGTAAGTTTAGTGTGGCATATCGATCACTCTACTGGCATCAGCTGTTTGCTGTTTATATCTGTTACATTTGTCCAGATTCGCTTTGCGATTTATATAAACAATGGAATTATCAGAAATCTGTAGCGCTTACTTTTCTCAATGGGTACAGATTTCTTCCGAGAGAAAACTCCACAGAGATGACTCTAGAACTTCTAAAGGATCAAGGAGAGGGTCTAGAAAAACCTCGCGACAAGACTCCAGAACGTCAGTCGCAAAACTCTATGCACCCAAAGCGAAATATTCAGAAGAGGAATTTAAGGAAGCCCTTCAAATATGGATAGGGCATCCTGAGCATGAGGAGACAATAACGTTAAAGAAGCTTGTTAGACAAGGAGTTCAGCCCAATTTAAGATCAGATTTGTGGAAGGATTCCAGCGGTGGAGCAGACATCATTTTTAACTCACCACACTACTATGAAGAAATGATTGAAGACATGGGTAAGCTTGTAACATCTGTAATAATAAAAGCACTGACTCTGCTCCAAGTTGTGGAGTTGCGAGTTGCAACTGCGAGTTGCATTTGGGAGTTGCGAGTTTGGTAGCCGCATTACCTTTTCCAAGCTCTAATATGAGTTAGTTAGGTGGCAAAAAAGACGAATGTAAAGATAAAACAGGTTTTCCTGTATTCCGATCAGTTATCATTTTATAAACCCGTAAATTTACATTATCGAATATTTTCTTGACCTTGTTACGTTCGTGGCTGCCAAAAGAGAAATATCCAAAATTTTAAAAATCCCTAACACCTTTTTGTTCCTCAATTCTTAACCCATTGACTCCTAAACCGGCCGTAACCGGCTGTGACAGATCTTGACCTTTGTTCCGCTTCTGACGTCACCAGCTTTGGCCAAAATAGAAATCCCATTTACCCCAGTTCTGCATGAGGGAAGAGAGCTTTTCAATGATACCCAGACGATATTGATTGGGCTAATGGAGCTTGAAATATGCACAAAAACACTTAGAAATTTCCGCCAAAAGCTAGGAGGAAAATTTCCCTCACTCATCACTCCATGTTAAGTATTTCCCGTCACATTGATGCTTTTGTGGCAATTCTTGAACCAAAAGCAAGCCCAGTAAAAGGCCAACAAAAGCATAAAAAAGATACAAGGAAAGGAGAAAGGAAAAGCAAAAAGAACAACTCCAGTGCTCTTTGAAAAACAATTAATGCATCACACAATCAAAGCTCTTCCACTGCATTGAATCCAGCAGTGTTGCTTATATCCCCAATGATCACTTCTCAACAACTGGTACCAAATTGGTGGCCTTGTTGGAATCTTTCAGCTCGATCTGCACAGGTGTACTTCCAACCTTAGAAACACGATGGCCTCCGCCTCCTTCCAAATTTTCCTTTTGAACTAATCACTGAACAATTTGTCTTTCAGCATCTTACGAACGCAAAACAAAAATAAAAATAAAAAAATGAGAAAAATTTGCAACATTGTATACTATTTTGTATTATGTTTGAGAGGACAAATATACTGTACATGCCCTCTTTACAATCTAATTACACGGTAGGCTCAGACACCAGCGTACAAAGGGCATCACTGGCTTCCAATATTTGTCCATTTATGAGCCTGTTTGAGCCGTCCCAGGCATGAAGGCATGAACATAGACCCTGGGGTTGGGAGGGGGGACTCGCATATGAAAGGATGCTTGTCGTCTCACTTTGGAATGTAAATTTCAGATTTTGGTCTCACTTATGGTGTTCTGGGCAAAACACCATTATATTTAGCCGTGAAGGTCTCATTTAGAGTTGCACGCAAAGTATATTTTGAATTTGTTTTATTTACTAGATTCATATAATCATGGTCTCTTTTAGGGGTCAAAAGGATCAGCCTCCTTCAGATCTAGGAAGTTTAATTAAAATTTTTTGACAAGCATCCCCACCCCTTTCATATGCGAGTCCTCCCCCGCCTGGGAATAGACCACAGTACCAGGGACTATGTCCCCTACTCTTCACAAATAGTGTGTGGGTTCTTTAATGTCCCACAGAATTCTAACCTCCAAAGTATCAACCCCCTTGTAATGCAGGATTTTGATGTCAACAACTTTCTATATTTTCTTAACCATTATTCTACAGGTATCCAAATTCCTTCCAGTATACCTTCCACCATTTTCAGTGGCACCGGAGACGTTCCAGCTTATCTTTTAACACCTGATGGAGAGAAAACTTGTTTAAAAATACTTTACATCCTTTCCCACATGCACCCAGATATCCAATTTGCCCCTTTGGTTCCTCCGTTGACATCAATATTTCTTCATTTCATGGAAGAAAATCTTTGTTATGCTTGTATGTCTGCCTTGGTGAATTCGCGGAGATCAATGTTGGACCAGAGCCAGAGAGCAGTAACTGTGATGGCAAAAACATTCCAAGATTCCTTGAAGTCTTACTTTGTAAGTTCAAGAACCCTACTCTCTTTGTTTTTTAAAGGGGAAGTATCACAGAGTTTATCACAATTTTTGGTCAGAATTTGCTAAATTCAAAAATCTAACACCTTGTCAGTGATTTGTAAATCACTAATTTTTTAACATCGGGTGAATTTAGAACAGGTCTAAGGACGTGGCAAAACATGTTAGCTCATGTACTTATTTCATACGAGATTCAATGGGAAAACTTGAAAGCGTCGGCCCGACATTTTCAAGTTGGCATCAATCTCGATCTTGGCTTTCTGCCCGCAAAACATTATGATAGTCTTTTATAGATTTTTTATCATTATCATGCAGCATCTATTAACTGAGAAGCATCCCTTGGATTTTTGATGATACTGCTCCTTTAAACCTTTTTAATTAAGAAGAACCTTGAGGCTAACCGTAACCTAATGGTTAGCACTTTTGGCAAGACACTGTACTCTCATAGTGCCCCTTTTCACCCGGGTGTATAAATGGGTACCAAGGAATGTAATGCTGGGGGTAACCCTGCCATGGACTAGCATCCCATCCAGGGGGGAGTAGAAATATTCCTATCAGTATTCACTACATGCTAAGAAAAACCAGGATAAGCGCCAGCCAGATGGACCAGCCACGTAACTCGTACGCAGACCAATTATCTTGTTTTTAGGCTGACAAAAGTAAAAATTTAACAACATGCTAGCCTTTTTCCTCGGGCAAAAATTAGATGTTCCCTGTAAAAATACTGTATCAATCATGCTTGTTTCATTAAAGGAGCAGTGTCACGGCATTTGAAGTCATTTTCCCATTTACTTTCAAATTGAAGGAAATCTAAAAGAGTTTTCTAATGCCAAAAAACACCAACGGGATAATAAAATGCTGAAATTATACAAGGATTGTTTAGAATGATAACGATATATACCGATTACAAATGACAAACTTGAAAAAACTTGCCAGTTTTTTCAAGATGACTTTCGCTGACGTAGCCGTAGCTCCTTTAATTGAAATGGAATTGTTTCTCTTTGTCCATTTACAGATGCCAGCTTATAAACAGATCAAGGAATTCATTCAGGCAGCCAAAGGAAAACAACTACCTAAGAATACTATTCTAGTTCCAGATTGGCTCAGTTGGATGTTTGATTACATTGATATTTGGACTCTGGTAAGATTTGATTTATCTAAGATAAAAATCCTTGTTGATGAGGCTATATATAAACACAGAAAAGTCCTCTATAGCTTAAATTTTATTAAAGTACTAACCCCAAAATATTATTTCGCTAAAATAAACCTTTGCACCTTTCGTTTCTCCTTTTTACCAAATGCTGACTTTTTATAGCATTCAAAAGGTACCATTTGTCAGAAGGGGCGTGGGTCTATTCCTGGGTAGATTTTCACAAATGCAACCTGATTTGCATCGCATCAACTCTTGGTAAACGTGCATGCAAATCAGTTTAAACCAGAAAGGTTTATATCTAAAATCTTTAAGAGCTAGTAACCAAATATTAGGCTTATTTTCATGAGGGTTATGTTTGGAAGGATTTTTGCTGTTGCTGGGGTTTGGGGGGCAGGAGGGGGCTACCTTTTGGGGATGAGGGGTGGGGGGACATATTTCCAGTGTTGCTATTTGTACCATCATAATAATTTTTTGTAGTGAATTTATCATCAACTTTTGCTGTTCACAGGTCTACATCGTTGATAGCTTTCTTGTTCAAGGGCCCAAAGTTCTTGTACGTGTAGGTTTGATTGTCTTCAGTCAGTTTGCAAAGTTCATTGAAAAAGAAGGTAATGATACTTAGTTTAATGCCTTTGATACTTAATTGGCATCATTTAATCTTTTGAAATTTTCAATCAAACTTCCTGTTTTTATCTTTAGTAGCAGTTTCAGAAAATGGTAACTTGGAGGATCTGTTTAAACAGTTTGCTGCTTTAATGCCTTTGAGAGGATACAAACTTATTCAGGTAATTTGCAACAATTGCAGCATCATTTTTAGAGTGCTACTATGATGAAAAAGTTGTTCTCGTTTTCTCTCAGTTCCAATTTTATATTTGGCAAGAATGCATCATGTCAATCATTGCTCCTCAATTTTAAAAATAATTTTCTTTTTTTGAATGATAGTTTCTTGTTTTAAACTGTCCGTTATTACCAGATTATGTTGCAGCCAAGTTGCATTGAGAGACACCAATGCACTTTTAAAGGCTGACATGCTGCATAATAATCATCTCTGTTCACACAGTGAAAAAAGTAAACTCATTTTCTCTCTCAATCCAGCTCTCTCAATGCATTCTTGACAGGTTTAAGACTGGAATTGAGAGAAAATGAGAACTACCGGTACATTGTTTCATGATAGTCGCACTTGATCTTCAATTAACGTATACTCGTAATCTCAACATTGCTATCTGCTGGTAAATAATTCTCTTATAATTGTTTTTTGCATGTTTTGTTAATCTTACTTGGTACAAATTTTGCAGCAGTTGTACTGTTTGTTGGGGTTTAAATTTATCTTTGTTTTTTTTTCAAACCAGTTCAGTTGTCACTTTTTATTTTGTCATCTAGATCTTCATTATCATAAACATCTGAAACAAAAGAAAATAAAAATCAATCCAGTTTGAAAACTTTTTAACCAAAGATAAATTAGAACCACAACATATTCATTTAATTTACAGACGGCTTTCAGGATTCGAGGTCTCTCAAGGAAGTGGCTGGAAAGATTGAAAAGTAAAAATGTTGCTTTACTGGAGGATGGTGTATTGGATGTCCCAGAGCAAACATGGGTACCACTTCAGCCTCTAACAATATTTTCAGTCAAAGGATCCAACATACTTTCTTTACAACAGGTAAATTGCTGAAACCTCTTTTTTCTAACTTGTTTTATGGAAAGTTTGGTTGCTTGTCTCACCTGACTGGTTGGTTGATATTAAACAAAGGAGAATAGAAATTTAGATACCAACTGAAGGCATTTTGAGTTTTTGGATTGTGATACCAAGATTGAGGCCACAAAATATCCAAAAAAATCCTGACTTTGAGACATAATGAAATGCTCAAAAAACAAGACTGTAAGACCTTTGAAATTTGGCTGAAATTTTGTGAGACCCTAAATTTTTCAGAGAACATTCACCACTTTTGAATGCATGCCCAGGAAGTTCTGAAAATCTTCTACTATGCAGCATGGCATGTGGTAATTGACACTACAAAACGGACTAACATCATTGTTCAGACTAACATCTGCGTCTATGTCACAGGTAAAATTTAGATTCAAGTTCTTTTTTTAAACCTAGGTACTTTCTTAACTTTGGGTTTGGGTAAAAGTCTTAGTGAGAGTGTCTTAGTAATACAACTTTTAAAAAATAGTGCTTTGTCAGCATTTCCTGTGTAACAAGGTGGTTAAATGATAAAAATGAAATTATATAACATAATTAGACAAAATTGCGTAGTTTAGAAAACAATTGCCTGACCTGTAACATCTACTTGGGAGATGTGCTGGTATGAATTAATGAAGATATGTTCAAATAAATTAATGTTAATGATGTGACTAGTGTCTTTGACTTGGACCATGAGTGAGTAGGAGATTAGATCATAGTTATTATTAATAGCTACTGATGGTCTTCAATCTGATTGTTTTAATTTCAGTGGGAATTGCTGTCGTCATGGTTACCAGACAGACTGCGAATAAAAAAGCCTTTATGCTTGTTTACTACAGATAATGATGGATACAGGTACATGTAACCATAAGACAATTATCTTTATTAATTTATACCAGGTAATTATTATATGGCAATCCGTGCATTCTGATTGGTTCTTTCTTGGTTGGGGTTTTGCCATACGGTCCATTTCCATTGAAATCTTGTTCTTTCCTGAGTGTTTCGTGGCATCAAAACATGTTACGGCGAAAAACCTCTGAATTCAAGTCACCAAAAGTGCGTTTTTAGCAAGCATGCATGACCTAAGTGCCAAATAATAATAAAACCTCTTCACTAGCCTAGCTTGCTCAAGCTGTACTGGGCAATATTGGCCCTCATTCATTTTTGTACGGACCCTGCACTCGGTCCATACTGCGGCAACCTCAGGCCGATATTCCCCAGTACGGCCTTCACGTCCAGTTAGCCTTCTTACAAAGCAAACCCAGAGCAGCATTTCCAGTTCTAACTTGAGGGTGCATGCCCTACCTCTCTGTTGAATGATCGACATGTTCTATCTTGTTTCAGTATTCGCACTCTGTACAACAAGTGTGAGAGTGATGATGAGACAATCCTGTTAGTCAAGTCATCTGTTGGCGAGGTGAGGAAAAAAATATAGGCAAAAGGAAGTGCTCAGTCATGAGTTTTTGATGTGATTTTTTAAACTAAGCAAACTTTCAGTTAATCCAAATATTATAAACTGCTTGGTGTGTTTTACTGGTAATGATTTTTCAACATTTAGTAAAGGAATGTGCTAGTGCCAGCAGCATACAGTGCCTACAGAGAGTTCTGTATCTATCCATGGCCCGTTGCATACATTGTGGGCCTGTGATACAAGCCAATATTATTGCCAAACAAATTAAGTGCTGCTGTTTCCAGGCAGGCTGTGCATAAGTGTATAGGGGGGGGGGGGGGGACGAGGGGGGTTGAACCATTTGCCCAAAAAATTTCTTCCCAAGTTGTCTTACTCAAATTTCTCTTTCTGCCCCAAAAATCTGAGTTTCCTTAAATTTGAGGGGGGCTGCATCCCCCTCCCCCCCCCCCCGGGCTCCCTCGGTCCATACATTTTTACATACATTTACATATATTTGTTTATTTGGTCTTGTACCTGGTACATCAACATTTTTCCAAATAAATTAACAATTTCATAATTTTCTTGCGTTAAATGTTAGCTACTTACATTTTTGTCTCATTTTATAACAATCATAAATATGCTTTGCAATTAATTTCAGTAACTCA
This sequence comes from Blastomussa wellsi, assembly GCA_947652115.1. Lineage (NCBI taxonomy): Eukaryota > Metazoa > Cnidaria > Anthozoa > Scleractinia > Plerogyridae > Blastomussa > Blastomussa wellsi. The sequence goes on from OX393562.1 coordinate 2,073,754, forward strand.
ACATTATGACTGGGGGGGGGGGGTTTAATAGCAACAGGAATATATTTTCTGTCAACATTTTTGCAATTGGGATTTTAAAATTGGGATTTTACACCTATGAGTCTGTGGAAAATGTGGACAATCTTGTAAACTAACATTCTCAGATATTCCAATTCTCCAGTTTTGGTGATTGTCTTCCACCTCCCATTTTTTTGTAATTTTCAAAGGGAGATAATGTTTCCCCTGCTTGACTAATCATTTTAGCACGACCTTTAGTCATTTGTAACCTTTGGGGCATCCTTGCATAAGCCTGCTTTATTTTGGGCAGTATAATACACTGGAATGCGTCAAATTTGTGCAATGTTTGTGTTTGTTCCTGGTTTGTCCAAGAAAACTTTCCCAGAATTGATCTCAAAACGCAGTTAATGACATCTTATCTTTTTTTCACAAGTATTAATTTTTGCAATTTATTGCAAAATTCACTAAATTTAATGCTCAAAAATTAGTAAGAATAAGGTAGAAGTTCATTTTAGTTGCAGAGCTTCGTAAAATAGTTAAAATTTCAATAAGGGCAGTATGAGTCTTAACTGCAATTTCTAGAGGGAGTGTGCAAACCCAAAAACCTGCCCTGGGGGAGCTATGGATATTTTCTGGAACAGCCCAATACAAAAATATTTTATTTATCATACAACAGATCTTTGGTGGTTTTGTAACTACCAACTGGAGTGAAAGAAACACTGGTCACAAGACTCTTGCATACTTTGGGACTGGGGAGAGTTTTGTATTTAGGCTCAGTCCCAGGCCTGTGAAATATGCATGGACAGGATTACTGAAGGAGGGCCTGGGTACCAAGGATATGTTCATGGCTGGTGATGACAAAAGTCTTATGATTGGAGGAGGGTGAGTGAAAATTTCTTATGTTTACCGAAGTTTGCGTTATCTTGGGTAACAGGTTACATCATGTTCATGGTCTATACTTTCATGTACCATAGCTCTTGACCAATGAGTGCTCAAGTATATGTATAAAGGAAAATGGCAAATTGTATCAAGGATAAAATTGAACTGCAACATTTATGATAATATTTTAGTTTTTTCAGTGGCAGATCCATGGGGGTGGGTGAATTGGGTGACTAGACCCCCATTTAGAACTTCCCACCAAAAAATAATATATAGATTTAGCCAAGCCTAAAAGCGGAGCTCCGTATTTTTGCTGGTTCTTAATAATTTCTCTGAAATAAATAATGATTAAAAACGCCAACTCCAATTGCAGAATTTCCGCTAAGAATGACCATGAAAAGTTAAAAAAATGCTGCGAGAAGAAAAAAATTCGGACCTGAGCCCGCGATCAATGAAGAAAACCAATGCCTGGTCAGCGGCCAACTTCAAAAAACACGTTTCCTCGATGTATTCGAAACGTCAGCACTTGAATCTCTTTACGGTGGCCAATTGACATTATCAACCCAGTTGATAAAACCAAATTATATTGTTCTAACCTGAGCCCGCGATCTGGTCCTTTGATAATGGTCAGCGGATACCTCGATTTGACAGCTGTCAATTGACCATAACATGGATGCCCTATAACAAAGATGTAAGCTGATAAGGCTGACAAGGTGTTGACAAGGCATGGCTATTTATGGCCGCCATGTCGCGCGACTCCATCGCCGTCGTCGTGCGTACGCGGCCACGAGCAATACCGCTAGCCATGATACCCGTGAGAAAATCAACTCATGGGTTTCGTTTTCTTTCCCATACGAGTATGGAGCTCCGCTATAATCCGTGGGAAACGTGTGTCCAAAAAACAATTCATCCTTCTCAATTAACATACAGTTGGTGGCCGATTGGTATCAACCCCCCCATGAAAAAATCCTGAATCCACCCCTGTTCTTAGACACTGCAACTCTTACTGGGCAAACTGATTTAATTTTTTTGGCCAACCTCTTCTCGTGGCCTTCGGTCGGTCTGCAACACAAGCAGTTGCCTTGTGTCTGCCAATGCAAACCTTACTGTACAGTGTCTTCTTTTTTCAGCGGTGATAATGCTATTTGGTTAGACAATGAACTCTGTCGAGGACACAGTGGCGAAAGTGAGACATTTGGCAATGAGCAGCTTACTGAGTCTCCAGACTTCCTCTGCAGCAAAGTTGAAGTGTTAGGTTTTGTCATGGAAAGCTGACGGGAAAGGAACTTGGCAGGTTCTTAGCTTGAATCGATATTTACATAGTTATTCGTTATCCATTATCCTACTGCAGTGTTTTTCCATGTTGGGATAACCTTTTACAGGGTACTTGGTTAGGCGTTTTTACAATTTAGTTTTAAGAATCAAAACACTCTTTCAGTGTTTCATAAAAAATGGCACTGATTTCCCCAGGGAGATATGACATTTCCAAGGTCTTAGCAGAGCAATACTAAAATTAACGTTCGTAAAAAGTGTGCTGACTTGAATATTTTTACATATTCATTAATGAACAAAATTTTATGGGTGTTTTGGTTTGAATGTGAGTTACCTTTCTATATTTGTGTTATTTAAACACCATTTTTGTTTGTTTTATGGAAAACCGTTTTTAAGGTTCAACTTGAACACGTTTTAAAATGTACTGATACAGTATTTTACATTAAAAAGTTTACTAATGATATGGTTTGTGCACTAATGCTCGGTCATTGTAGAGCGGGTTTCGATTGAGTGTCCTAAAACCAAAACCGAAGTGTTGGTCGTCACTCTGGCCAATCACAAGACACAGGCAGGCCCGTGATTCAATCAAAACTCGAAGGAAGTTTGTGCAGCAGGCACAATTGCGATTTTTTTCGACACTCGAATGAAAACTGCTCTATCAAAGTTTGTTATACAAGAGTTGCATTGTGTGAAAGCCACAAAGTTTGTTGCAAGCCAACTGTTTTTATCAAAACGTGCGTTTTTAGCAAGGGTTAACGAACCTTTGACATGGTTTGGTATACCTAAAACAATTCACAATAATTATTTTACAATTCAATTTTATATTCTGCTTCAAAATTAAAAAAAAAACATTATGCAGGTATATGACATTAATTGTAATTTTAAGACATACCATAGGTTAAATTATATAGACATGACGAATTTGTTAGTGGTTATTTACTAAATTTTATGAATATGGCGGGAACAGTCAAGAGAATCATGCTGTTACACAACGGTTAACTTTTATGTTCTATAAAGCAATAAAATGATAAATGTTTAATAATATATAAACTTTAGCAAAAGATGTTAACTTATATAAAATAATTCCCTTATGAAAATATCACAGTACATATATTTGTGAAATTAGTCATTAGTCAATATTATTTTGTTAACTAACTAACGTATAACCTCGCAAATAAGACTTACCTTTTTACCCGGAATGTTCCTTCAAAGTCAGTGGTTTGAATGCCTTTCGATCATAGAAATAGTGTATTCATAATCGGATTTGAGCGTATGATAAAATTGTAGTTAGTATTCTCGCTCGCAACTCGGAAATGGCTTAATAGATTAATATATTCAATTTTAACGGATTTTTAAATTATCATTATAATGGTACAATTCGTAACACCCCTCTGTAACAGACCCACTGAAACCCTACCCAGTGGATTTAGTCTCCCAGTACCCAGTGAATATTTTGATTTTACCCAGTGACTGTGCGGTGTGGCCCAGCGTATTTTATTTGCAAAAATATAGTAATAAATAAGCAAAATAAGGCAGAAAACGAGTGGACCTAGTGGGAAATTAGCCAACCCCGGTGACTTTTTTTAGTGAGGATAAAGATTCCACTGGGTCTGTTACAGAGGGGTGTTTCGTAGTGTTTGAGTGAGTTGCATTGGGTTTTATGGAGCAGCATTTTCGTATGTTTTGACAAAGATTTCGAGAAGATTTAAGTCACCTATTCACGGGAAAGTTTATTTTCACTTCAGTACAAGAACACATCATTTGTTAAAAGAGAATTCATCATTACAAGTTATGTTTCATAAAATGACGCTGCATTTTGTGTGGAAATACACATATGTGTTCTGAGATTTAAATTTACGTTTTTTTTCTTTAGTTCTTGCGGTTCGCTTTCGGTTTTAATATTTGATAATATACATTTTTTGTAATTTTTCATACAAACCGTTGTTTTACAATGTTGTTTTCTGTATATGTTGTCGCTTTCACCCAGAATTGTAATAATTGTTTATTTGTAATAATCATTAGCATTTCTATATAAATGCGTTCAAGTATTAACTTTTTTGCAGCTTTCCTTTTCTTTCGGTTACTTTCCAGCTGATATTGTAATTGTATCCGTCGTCATTTTTCTACTTTTTAACTTCATCTTGTAAACTATAATTGAGGAGGTCCTTTAGGACATGGCGTTAAATGCAGGAATGGCTCCGGGACACTTAGAATTTTTTAGACTTTGATTTTTTCGTCTAATAAAGAGAAAAAAACAAAGGCAATTATAAAAGCACAGAGGTGGAATCGATCCCGGGTCGCTCAGAACACCAGCTATTCCTGCTAACCATTACACTACCGAGGCCCGGCTGCCGAACACCGAAAATTTTATGATTCTATCGTGTTACCCTTACCATGCTTGAGAGCTAACCGCATAACCGCAGTGCTTAGTAGGCTAACCGGAATGCAAAAGTAGGCTAACCGGATTGCTTAATAGGCTAACCGCAGTGCTCAGTAGGCTAACCGGATTGCTTAGTAGGCTAACCGCAGTGCTCAGTAGGTTAACCAGATTGCTTAGTAGGCTAACCACAGTGCTCAGTAGACTAACCAGATTGCTTAGTAGGCTAACCGCAGTGCTCAGTAGGCTAACCAGATTGATTAATAGGCTAACCGCAGTGCTTAGTAGGCTAACCAGATTGATTAATAGGCTAACCGCAGTGCTCAGTAGGCTAACCAGATTGATTAATAATGGAAATTGAACTGAGTGGAGTGCAATTTGGTCTGAAATCATACGCGTGATTTCAAAATCGAACGAGCGCGCAGCGCGAGTTCGATTTGAAATCACAAGTATGATTTCAGACCAAAATTGCACGACCCGAAGTTCAATTACCACTTTATTAAATCCATTTTGAAATCGCGCAATTTGATTTTGATTTTGATTTTTTTTTTTGATTTTTTTTTTTTTTTTTGATTTTTTTTTTTTTTTTGATTTTGATTTTGATTTTGATTTTGATTTTTGATTTTTTTTTTGATTTTTTTTCTGATTGGTTGTTTTGTTTTACTGTTTCATTCTCATTGGTTGAGAAAAAGATGCGATTTAGAGCAAAAGATAGTGCGATTTGGGAATAAATCGCACTGCTGAGAGCCAATCACATTGCAAGGATAACCAGTGATTTCAAAATGGAGTTAATAAATAGGCTAACCGCAGTGCTTAGTAGGCTAACCGGAATGCAAAAGTAGGCTACCCGGATTGCTTAATAGACTAACCGCAGTGCTCAGTAGGCTAACCGGATTGCTTAATAGGCTAACCGCGGTGCTCAGTAGGTTAACCGGATTGCTTTGTAGGCTAACCGCAGTGCTATAATAGGCTAACCAGGGTGATTTTGTAGTGTAATTTAGCTAACCAAACTCGTTCCCAGTGCATTCCGAGCCCGGAGCCATTCCTGCAATCAAGCGCCACTTTCTAGGCCTCCTCGCCTTTGTTACCATTATTCTTTCTATCTTTTCTTGTTTCCTTTATAATAATTGTATCTGTGGTGTGGCAAATAAATAAAATAAAGACATTTTGTTGAAAATGTTGGAGATAACGTGTATTCATTAATTGGGAAAACTAAAATGAGTACCTGCGAGTTAAATTTGCGTTTAACGCCGTTTAATAATCTTCCGCGTTGATGTTTTTGTTCGTTCGCTCTGTCGCTAGTTTTGTTCGCTCGTTCGTTCGCTTGATCGTTCGTTCGTTTCGCTCGATCGTTTGTTCGTTTTAAAGACTCCTTTCCTTTATCTTTCGTTCTTGCAATCGAAGAGAAGGGTGGAGAGAGTAAGCCTCGTTTTTCCGTAAAGAGATTCAAGAGCTGACGTTTCCAGCGTTAGCCCTTCGTCGGAGCGAATCAAGGAATTGTGGGTCGTGTGTTGTTTATATACAGAAAGATGGAGCTTCGCTATTGGTTGGTGCCTTGTAACGTGAAAACAACGGAATAAATTAGTTGAATGAAAAGCGTTCGTGCATACCGTGAGGATTAAGAGTGCCGATTTGAAAAATAAATTTTTGTTCTAGAGTTTTGCGACTTTCCGTGCTTCCTTGGTGAAGGGAAAGGCCGCAGACTGCCATTTGTTGCTTAGAATGATTTGGGAGATTGAAGTGTCTCGCGACCGGTTTCGATGCATTTTTGTCGTCTTTCTCTAACAAATAGACCAATTTCGATATTTTAATATTCAGCCTAAAACAATAGACATCACTGCGAGGCTCCGGGGAATAAATACCACAAACTCTCTAATTTATACCCCGGAGCCTCGTGCTGAGGTCTATTGTTTTAGGCTGAATTTTAAAATATCGAAATTGGTCTATTATATTGTCATACTTCCCACCGACGCAGCACCACAGTTTCTTTAGAAACTTACCCCCTCTATTCTCGTTTTCCGACACTCTTTCCACGAACGGTGGCTGGAAATCGAGCCTCATGGAGAGTTGGCACAACTCGTTCAGAAAGCTATATTGTAGAGTAGTCTTGGCAAGAAAACATGCAAAGTAAGAGAATTGAACCTCGCAACAAAACTAAAAATCCTTACTGGCTCATAGATGCCGACGCTTAACTCCGGCTTCTGTAACATGAAGCGGCTCCGAGTAGGACTGGGTTACCCCAGCATTCTGTCCGGTTGCCTGGATGGAGAGAGGCGCTGCACGAATAAAGTGTCTTGCCCATCCCACCAAGAACAACATAAAGCCACCGGCCAGGAATCGGACCCGAAAGTCAATTTAAAACCTCGTTGATTTTTTTTCAACTAAATAAGAGCATGAGCCATGCATGGGCTCCTGATAAGAGTCAAAGGTGTCTTCACAAATCAGTTAGCGGCTTATTCCCCCTAAAATGGACGTTTTTGAAAATGTACCGTCTTTACGATTTAATTTTAAATGGATTGCACCCTTCGCCCATTTTGTTCGCTAAGCTAATTAAAACATTAACTCCCAATACTCGCTTTTGAAGACAAAACCAGTTGCGCGTAAGCATTTTCTTTTGTGTGGCGTACCGTAGAGATTTCCCAGTTATTTGCTGTGTTTTGTTTCACATTGAAAGGGATAAAAAAGAATTTATTTAAATACTGCTGGATTACATGTATGTGGTGGCAGGCGGGAATTGCACTGGCATAATATTCGCAAGTGCAACGAAACAGCCACTCCAATGTGATCAATTTCGCATTTTGGGCCTTGTTTGACTGCCTGATTGAAATTCAACTCTGAGGTAACTATGACATGATTTTATATTTTGAAGATTGCATCTTTAATTTAATACTTCTGCAACTAGCAAGTGAGACTTATTGAATATTTGCCCCCCTCAAGAACGTACCGGGTGGCGAATTTCCTCTTTCGCGCAAAAAAGAGACGAATATTCGGCTTCATCATACTGCGACAAAGTCAACTTGGTGACCAACCTCTAGCCATTTTTGAACCATTTTTTAAACAAAATTTATAAAGACAAGCGATTTCTTAAGGTTAGTTCGTAGCCGAAGACAGTGAACCGTAACGCATTAAACAGGACGGCGCGTAGCACAAGCTAAACATTGAAGGTTCAAAAACAATAAAATTGGCGCGGACGTAGCAGATTTTGGAACTTGAATGGATTTCGTTTGGTCAAAATGTACACGAAGGAGTTGCAAATCCTCTTCAGGGAGCGACAATAAACTTTGTATTGTATTGTATTGTAATATAAGGGAAGGTAGCCAACATTCAAATTCTTCAAAATCACGCCCATAAAATTTCGGGTGTACCTCGGTGTAAAAACCTGTGACATTTTTCTTTGTTTTTGATCTATTGTTTTTCCGTTCTGTATTGTTTCGAAGTTCTTTGTTGTCTTGTTCGTTCTTTGTTTTACGTCACTCGTGAGTTTCACAGGTTTTTACACCGTGGATGAGCCAAAATTACCTATAGCCATAAAAATTAAGCTCATGATTTGGAGACCATCTCCCATCATATTGTACATTTTCAGTTTCTTACAACGTGACTGTGTTTTCTGAATGCTGTTACTGACATAGGCGTACGGGCAATTTTTTGCCAGGGGAGGGGGGGGGGAGGTGAACCATTTGCCCAAAAAATTTTTCCAAGTTGCCTTGCCCAAATTTTCTAATGCTGCCCGAAAACTCTGATTTGCCCAACATTTTTTTGAGGGGAGGGAGGGGGCTGCAGCCCCCTTCCCCCCCCCCCGGCCCGTACACCTATGGTTACTGATCATGACACGAAGATAAAGGACGACGAGCGACAAAGAACTGAGCGTGTCGAAACGAAAGAAATCACTGAAAACGTGCTAAATTTGTAATTAAACACTTTCAGTACCAGAACTTACAGCAATGTAATAAGATTTCGCTTCGCCGTACAGTTCTATAATTTGGATGGCATCGAAAATGGCGGAGGCTGACTAGGGCCTTTAATATTACCGGTCTACAGAATTCTCTTCAGCGAAAAAAGTTTCTGAACTAATGAAATCTTAATACAACTGTTAGATTAAAAAAGTTGATGAAGGATGGCTATTTGGAAGCTTGATGTTTGTGGACCTGCATAAATTCAAGACCACATTTGCAAACTGATAATTGCTTCCGAACCATGGCCAGGGAGACAATCGTGAACGCATTATGAAAAAAAAGTGCTCAGCTATTAAATCCAAGCAATGGAAGGTTAAGTAAAGTTGTTTTACAGCCAAGAAAACACTTTTCTTGCATGTGTTTAATAACAAATTTCAAAACTTCCCCATCACGTGAAGAAAGCCGAAAAACCCGTTACACTGGTTCTAAATGGGGCTGGCTTTTCCCAGAAAGATTTGCAGATCCACTTTCATGTTACAGTCCTTTCGATGCAAACCATAAGGAATGTCTCAAGAAATGATTTTTGTGCTGGAACGGCGAGAAAGTGGAACACACAGGTTACAAAAGGTAAATGTATGGTTGAGGCCATACATCCCTGATCGGCGGCAGTCAATTTTTCTTTCAGAGCCAGTTTGTTTTTAAAAAAGGTCTTTCTTTTGAAGAAACCCCTTTTACTCGGTTTGCAGGTGCTGATGTAAAGGCGACATGTTTAATGCTACGCCTCAGCGCTCCTATAGCAGGATCCCCGTGGAGCTGCCAGATGAACACAACAAAAGAACCTCCGCGGAACCATCGGCGTGGTCACGTGTTACGTTTGGCTGGGTAGTGGAGAGATTGAGCACCACTAATAACCAATCACACGATGGACTCGTACCCGGGCAACGCTCGGCTTGGTGGAACTTTAGAAATCTTCACCACGCGTGGAACAAACACGCACGATCCGCCCATATAAGCAGGAAAGATCCTCGGTTATGGAGGGCCGTCGCGTCATTTGCCTTCACTAAGGATTTCACGCAGTTGCTTCTCTGGCCGAGTTTTATCATGTGCGCCCGTCTTCTTCAACCCATCATGTTCGCCGCTGTCCTTTCATTTCACTCATTCGTGTTAAATGACTCCCCTGTACCGTGGATTTGCGCTGCTATCGCTGGCTTTTGGCTTGCTGTCTCCCTCGAGGGTTTCGCGAGGAGCCATTACGCCTTCGTGGCCCATCTGACAAGTGCTTCAGTGAAATCTGGTTTGACCGGTTTAGTCCATGAGAAGGTAATACACATAAATGGCACAATATAGAAACAGAAAATAGTATCACATTTATAAAAATCTCAATTCCCTTTAGCAAAAGCAATTCCCTTTAGCATTTGAATGATCAAGCACTAATGCTTAAAAAACCACCTTATACATCATGATAAACAGCAGCACATGAAAGAACTGCTCAATAGCTTCTTCCAAAAACTTTAAAATGTTAGATTTTCCTTACAGCGAGAGGTGAGGCAGCAAAAGTAAAAAAAATCATACAAAACCTTTTCTAAATCACAGGGGCGCTAAGTCAATAATGACACAAGTTTCTTAATCAGGTGCTGTACCTCAAAGAAATAACCCTTGCTGATTACGCAAGCAGTCACGTGATGAACTTGATATCCAAAGACTTGGATCCTATTGGTCAGTGTGTGCACATGGTTCCATTCCTCTTCACTGCGCCTGTTGAACTCCTAATCATTTCGTTGCTGTTGCTTGTGATAGTTGGCTGGGAAGGTTTACTGGGCATCGCATACATGCTGATCTGTACCTTGTTACGCTGCTGCATTGGGAGAGTATACAGGAAGCTGCGCCGCCATACCACATTCTTTACTGACCAGCGGCTTCAACTCTTGAGTGAAGTTATTTCTGGGATCCAAGCAATTAAGATGAATGTGTGGGAAGGCGTGTTTGAAAGACTTTTCAAGGATATTCGAAGGTTTGTGAAGTGCGATACAGTCCATTACTGTTAACGTTTGCTGTTACTATTACTATTACATTGACTATCACCACCATTGTACTGCCGTGACCACTTCTCAAACTCATAAAGAATTCATCAAATTTAAACAGAGAAAGTCATAACCGTGAAGGAGGTTTGGATACCCCGTCTTAATTAGCATAAATAAGGATATTTTTTCGGTTTACTCCTTCGTTCTAGTTTCAATTTAGAAGTAATATATCAAACACGAGAGACAGTGTTTTATCACATTTCCAAGAACAACGAAGAGAGTTGAAATTGCACAGCGGGGTATTTTGGACGAGATTCGAGGTGTTTAGATATGTGATGAAGTACTCTCTCGAGTGTTTAATATATCTTCTCAATCGAACTAAAACTACAGAGTAAACGAAGAAATAAAATGACCATGGTCAAATACTATCAGCTATCCAAATCAATTTTGGTTTTAACTTGATCAATCATTAATAAGTTTGAGAAGATACATCAAACACGCGACACAATGTTTCATAGGTTACTCAAAATTCTCCCCAGTGCACCGTATTTTCAAGCCTCTTCTCAGGTTTTTGGATAACGTCACTGACACTGTCAATCACTGTCATTGTCTCTGTTCAATTTCAGTGTCAATCACACTGTCTTTAAATTTTGCCCGTCTCTACTTTTCTCGTGTACCGGCAAAAATCCTGCTCTGTCTCATCAAATTGTTCGTCTCTCAAGCATTAAGTGGATGTGTGCTTTTTTAACAGGAAAGAACTTCTTTTCATCAAGAGAAAAGCATTGATTCTTGGTGCATTACTGTCCGTTCAACACGCTGTCCCGATTATTAGCACGTTGGTTTCTATAGCAACGTTGTTATTACGTGGAAAAGAACTGACGCATACCAATGTATTCCTAATCATACTAACAATGTGCATTCTGGACAATTCATGCGGTGATGCTTTCGTTAAAGGAATAGAAGTTCTCACAAGAACACTGGCTCGCCTCAACAGAATAGAACAGTTTCTCGTCTGTGACTTTCCTTCACTAGCATTTTACGAAAGCACAACAAATCGCGCCGAGGAGGGGACAGAGGAGAGGAATGGTGGAAGTGGGACCCCACCCTTCAATAATACTCCTCGTCTTTCTCTTAACGGAGTTTGCTGTTATCGCGAGTATGATTTAGCTGATGTTGAACTAAACTACATCACGCTGAGTTATGAAGGCGCACAACTGGTGGCACTCACAGGCCCACCGGAAGCAGGAACCGGCACGTCTTTAGTTTTTGATGCCATACTCAAAGAAGTTCCTTTAACAAGGGGGCGAATAGTCCAGGATGGCAAACTCGCCTATCTTGGTCAGAAACCCTGGGTATTTTCAGGAACCGTTCGTGAAAATATTCTCTTCGGAGCGCCATACATAGAGGAGCGCTTTTGGACCGTTTTAAGAGCTTGTCAACTAGATGAAACCGTTGGCATTTTACCGAATGGCGATATGACGAGGATTGGAGAAGACGGAATGAAGCTCACTTTTGGTCAGCAGGAACGTTTAAATCTAGCACGGGTAGCTTATTCCTCTGCATCAATCATCTTATTAGATAACCCTCTCAGTCACGTGGACACACCACTAGCCAATCAAATCTTCGAAGAGTGCATCAAAGGTTTCCTTGAGTCTCGTTTGCGTCTCGTGGCTACGCGCCGCGTAGATTTCCTCGAGAGATGTCCTCGCGTGTTGCTTATGGCGGATGGCGTAATTTTTAGGGAAGGATCGTTTGCTAAGATTCAGGAGTCCGGTGAGAATCTAAAATGGTTGAAGACAGAAAGAAGCTATAGGCCAAAGCATGCTGAAGAACTGAAAGAAACCACGTCTGTTGAAGTCCATTCAGCTAAAAAAGATGAAACGAGAAAGGAAAGGGTCAATGTCCGCAATACAGGAGGATTTGCCGTGTATCTTAGATACGCCAAACAAGCTGGATGGTTCCCACTGCTGTTAATCATTGGTGTCTTGCTAATAGTTGCTCCTGGCGGTAAGTATCATCTTTGTGTCATTAACGCCAAGCTGACACTACCTTTCGGAATACTCATCTTACGTTTATTACGCATGCACACCCCCTCCCTCAAACCTTCCATCTAGTGTATGCATATTTCCGAGTGTCTAAAGCACTGACCGCTTTTCCACGAATTGCGGACCTATCCCACTCTGACGAAGAGTTATGCTTCGGTAATTTATCTACTTTTGCAAACTTCCAGTTGATAACGACCGAGGAATCACCAGGACTCATTAATTTCTTAAACACACAAATCCTAAGACAGTGCCAGATCCCTAAATGCTGTACCAAAATTATGTAGCTACACATGACCTAAGATATACTTCTTTCACTGACGCTAAAGTTTTTTTGCAGCTATTCTCGCTGCCCTGGGTATTTGGTTTGCACGGTTTGCGGACCTATCAATGGACGTTGACCATAACTTCAGCCTGTCCGCAGCTTTCGTTGCAGCCTTTGTCCTGATACTTCTTCTCAGAGCTCTATTCCTCCTCGCGTGCGGGATTAGGTCTTCCAGGAGAATCCACGAGAGAGCGCTAGCCACGCTGCTTAAGGCGCCAGTAAACGTTTTTAAAGCTGGGAAAGAAGATGCAATTGTAAAGGTTTTTTCTAAAGACGTAGAATGTCTGGACGAAAAGCTTCCTCCCGATATTCTACGATTTTTTCAGGCAGTGGTCGAGTGCGCGACCGTGGCTGTCATCATAAAGGTCACCGCACCATGGTCGATTCTTGCTGTCATACCTGCGTTTATTGTCGTATTTTTTATTGGGAGGTTTTATCTCGGCTTGGAACGACGCGCCAGAGATTTGAAAAGATGTACTTTGGAGCCCCTCTTGGCTCATTTTTTGGACGTCATTAAGGGTGCTGTGACGATCAGAGCCTGTCAGAAGGAGAAGTATTTTTCAAAGGAATTTTCCAGGTCAGTTTTTGGAACGATAGAGCGGTTTTCTTTACTGAGACCTTGAAAAACAGTTTCCACCAGTGTTCGAAAGTTGTTTCATCTGTCAATTCTTGGTTTTCACGTGACGTCATAAAAAACTAAAATAAAAAATTTTGAGTTTTCAACTTCATCCGGTAAAAGTCATTTTTAAACATATATCTGCTGGCCTGTTTTCAGCTCTTTAGACGGCTTTGTTTTTTTGAAAATAAAACAGTTTGAATTTCAGATTTTTCACAATGCGTGACATCGGCATTGTTTCTGGGTAACATGTTACGTGCGCGAAAATATCAATTCGCCTTATGTTTTCGAGTTCTGAGTAACCGATATGTGGGCTCCAACATGGCGTCTCCGTACTAAACACTATAATTTTCAGTGATACACTTTGCCGATGAACTCGAGTTCGGAATATCGCACATTCCCGAAACTTTGGCACGTTGTTTATTTATTACTCTTCTACGATATTTCAATTTCTTGACTCAATTTATTGAATGTTGAGCGATTTTATTTCTTGCGTGCGTGAAACTTCCGTGATACTTGCGTAACGTGAAATTTGAGCTCACATCAAAGACGCGTTGAGGCGCACTTAACATGGAAACCTGTTTGCATCTGGTATGCAGCACGAATTTGAATTCTCAGACTTGTTTTTCTCTAGTCTTGGATTTTTTCTGCACAGTTTTTATCACTCGAAGTTGTCAAAAGTCAGAAAATCACTTATACATTGTTTGTTGAAAGGCGTTGTGTGTTCGCAAGACCAACGAAAGCTGCCCCCGCGTTTCAAGCTGCAGGATTTTTGTTTGTTTTTAGTTCGCGTTCTGTTTACACGTAACCATTTCAAGGTCAAACGAAAATCTCTCTAACATGATATGAGAGAACAGCAATTTTTCATTTCCTGTGACCTTTACTAAATAGCATCTGCACGCCCTTCAACTAAATACAATTTCGCGAATATTAAAATGCCACGTTGCTAGTCGAAAAAGTTTCTAAGCAATGTGTAGGAAACTTCGATTCTTGTTTCAAAGTTTGTCCAAATTCACAGCCTTGTATAAACTTGCCATTCTTTTAATCATGTGTGTATTGTCATTAAGGACAGGGCAAAGGGGAAGATTTCAAAAACATCAAGCTTTCGTAAATCGCATACTTTAAACCTTTTTGAGTACTTTTTAACTCCTCTACAGATTGCAAGATCATCTCACGACGGCAGGATGCATCCGGTCAGCTGTTGAACAGTGGTTGGCGGTCAGGCATTTGGCTGTGATGTCAATGTTTATGTGTATTGCCGCCGTTATCGTCATTTTCACTAGCAACAGCAGTAAGTGTCGCGTAAAACCACACCAAGGTAATCAATCTGCCCAATCAACAAAGACACAGACAGACCAGTGAAGCAATCCAGTAATCCAAACCCAAAGCAAATATATGTAGCAGACACGAAGCGCGGGAAAACGTGCGTGCGCGAGTCACGATTGGTTGAGAAGTGACGCGAGTTTCATGTTAGACCAATCACTGGGTGTTAAATGGAAAACCAAAGCAACCGCAAATTATTTTCGACCCTCGAGTAAAAATCACTCTATTGCCTGATTTCAAACCGAGGGGGACAAGGTACGAGTCAACAAATTATGGGATTAGCAATTATTCATCAACATAGTCAGAAAGTGCACATCATTCAAGCTTTACAAAACCCCCATTTGGTGTTAATAGACCCAATATTAAGCGAGTTACAGCCAGTTAAAAACGTCATAATTTACAAAGAAATGTATGGCCATCCGGATGCTGCGTCCGGATCACCAAACATTTCCTTGTTAATTTGACGTATTTAAATGGCTGCATCTCAGTCAAAACTAGCCCGATTAAACAAGCTTGGGGATTTTGTAAATCTCGGTGTGCTCTTTCTGACTTTGTGGATCAATAGTTGCTAATCCTATAATGTACAGACTCGTACTTAGTCCCTTTCGGTTTGAAATCAGGCAATATGAGAACTAATGCTGCTTTATCGTAATTGGATTGGACAGGGTTTTCACAGGCCTGATATCGATTGTACGTAAATACCTCTCTCGAGCGAGGCCTGAGGCGAGTAGAAAGTTTTCGTCCTAATAACGTAGCTCCGCAACAATTTGATTGGTGCCGCTGATTGGCTGATTTCAATTTTAGCGCGCAAGTAGCAACCAATCAAGACACTTCATGGATCTCTGTAGGGTACGTCATCACTAGACAATGTTCACATAATCCTAGATGCACAAGCATTGATCCAGATAGAACACAACGCCAGCGCCGCTAAAATCTCTTTCTTTTACCCGTTAGCTCTTGTCGCACTGTCGTTGACCTTCGACAGGCAGCTTGTTGTCGGCATCGCCATCGCTCCATTCCTCTTCACTGATATAGAACAAGATATGTCTTCGGTAGCCCGACTGATGAGTTACTTCGACGTGCCCTCCGAGCCAGGTTACGACAATGATACGAAGCCGCCCGAAGATTGGCCCAGTGAAGGAGCTGTGCGAATCAGTGACTCTTTATTGGCGCATACTTCTGGTCGTCGGCGAGTGTCTTTTGAAATGTTAGCGTTAGATATTGGATCGAGAGAGAAAGTTTGTATCACGGGACAAAGGAACTCCAAGACAAGCTCACTTGCTTCCAAATTGATGCAAATGTCGAGTGAGTTGCGCGGAGAGGTATGGATCGATGAAATGCGATTAACAACCCTCAATCTCATGGAAGCGAGAAAGGCATTTTGTGCGATTCAGAGAGAACCATTCATGTTTACGTCATCGCTGAGACAAAATCTTGACCCAGAAGAAATTCA
Source organism: Blastomussa wellsi (assembly GCA_947652115.1). Classification (NCBI taxonomy): domain Eukaryota; kingdom Metazoa; phylum Cnidaria; class Anthozoa; order Scleractinia; family Plerogyridae; genus Blastomussa; species Blastomussa wellsi. The sequence goes on from OX393562.1 coordinate 2,089,952, forward strand.
CGAAGACTCGGAGTTATGGAACGCCTTGGAGGCTGTCCGAATGAAAGATTACATACAAGAAATTCCAAGACAGTTAAGCTATATTATGACCAGTCCCTCATGTTTTTCTGATTCTCAGCTCTTGCTGTTATCTCTCGCCCGAGCAAAACTACAGAAAAAGCGAATCATTATTCTGGATGAAGTTGTGTCAAATATTGACTTCAACACGCTGCGAATAATCAACAACGTCGTCAAGCAACAGTTTCACCATTGCACGGTGATAACGGTTGCTTATGGCCCGATCGGTCTGGAAACAATTCTGTATCACGACCGTGTGATTGTCATGGAGGACGGACGAATTGTGGAGATGGGAAGTCCACGAGCTCTGCTTGAACGAGAGGATAGTTTCCTGTCAACATTCCTGACCACAGTGTAAACGTTTAACAAGTGTCCAGTGTCGGAAATTCTCGTGTTAGCACCCGAACAATACCCGATTCTTACTAACCAATCGCGAAATTACCCTCGCTCTCGAGAGTGCTGTGCAAATTGAGTTTCCTTCAAATTAAACGCGTCGGTTGAAATTTCGCACTTACTTAATGGAACACTGATCCTGTCTGATACGACTTATCTTTGTGGAGAAATATCAACATTTCGCATTGGTGTTATTTTCCTTCTTTTAGTGTGTAACACATTCTGGGTGGACAGGGTAGCGATTATAGCCACAAAACATCGGTTTTTGTCATTAAAAAATATACTTCATCTTAAGAAAATTCTCTGTTCATCGTAAATCCCGTTGAAGCCCTGATGATCACTTCTCACTTCCATCTACATCCGCAGTTTATATGAATTATTCCATCTACTTTGCATCGATGAAAAAGTCAGGCTGACTTTTTCAAGAGTAACCTTGTGCCTTGGAAGAATAGCTTAAATCCAGTTACGGTCGCCCCCTGCCTTCTGATCCACCAATTTTCTTGGTATTTTCTTAGACGCAATTTTAGTGCCCTGTTACAAAAAAAAGGCCAAAAAATCCCTGCGCGCCTTCAATTTTGTTTCCTTTCAATGATATGATTCTCGCCCCCAAGCCTCATACTCAGGCGTTATTACGCAATACCCTAATAACGCATGCGTAGGAGGCTACTCGATCCCTGGCCGTGTTCAATATTCTATCCCCCCAACCAACCTCGTTCAGGTAGGATCCTCCCTTCCCGAGAACGAAACTGACCCCCAACCACCCAATTTCACAGGTTTTCGAATATTTGAACGAGCTTCTCGGCCAACGTTTACGCTGGCGACCAGTCCCTTACCGAGCAGTCCGTAAACTGGGTCGAGCGTAGCCTGCGTAGAAGCGTTCCCAAGCGAGCGAAGAGCTAAGCGAAGAGCTGTTATTTAACAATTATTCCACTCGCGCTTGTTGGATAACCATCTCATATCCAACAAGCGCGAGTGGAATAATTGTTTTATTAAAAACGCCCAAAAAATATTGTACAAACATTGTATTGCGAAAAATGCACGCTTTTACGCGTACACCTACCATATTTGTAGGTCAATGGTACATGAGCTCATATACCATTGCCTCTAAACCAATCAGAACTCAAGAAATGCAATATACCATAGCTAGTTTTTAATAAAATCTGTTATCGTATATCTGCTCTCGCCCCAATTTTGGGGCATTCGCTCTTCGCTCAGGAGGGCACGCTTGCTACGCAGGCTAGGTCGAGCGTTGGGTCTGTTTCTCGAAAATCTCTTGGAAGATCGAAGATCACGGCTAGGAAAATGCTCAGGGGGATTATTTCTAACTACCCTCGGTTTTGGAGGATTTTTCGTGCGAGCTGGGAAAACGTCGTTTCAGCGGCCGAAGGATAAGCGTTCCCACAAGACGTGACCGGAACTGGAAACCGCGCTTGAAAACGCCTCTGGCACCCAGGATAATTTCAAACCAAATGAGCATGAGTTGCTCTGAAATAGAAGTGTTAGATTTGTTTCACTATTCCACCAAGGCTAGGAAGGCATGGGAAGTGAGAAGTTTGAAAAAAACCTCGAACAGTTAGTATTTATTCAACCTGCGAAGCTGGCGGTTTAGTTGGGATAACGTGTGCGAGCGAGAAAACAAGCAGCTACACTGAGAAATTAGACGACAAAATAAACCTCAACAACAACACATTACTACCAGTTTTGCTAGCGCAAAGCAAATCACAGTAGATTTATTTTGCTTCAGTAAACCAAATACCGTGCCCTGGACAAGACCACAGTTGTTTTAAACAACAAGAAATGAGAAGTTACAATCCTCACTAGTAAAACAAAGAGAAGAAAGATAAATTCATTGTCGTGATTATCCGCAAGAGAATGCTCGACAATTTGTAACAGGGAATTGCTATGTACAGGTGTAAAACAAAGTTAAAAAAGAAATACCACATAATCAAACAATGAACAAAATATTTCGTAATGAACTCAAAACGCATAAGGCAACATTCCCCAACCCCTGAACATAATTAAAATAACGACAGCTTTTTCTTTCCAGAAGAAAAGAACAAAAGAGTAGATTTTGCCATTGTAAAAACACTTAAACACTGTGCTCTTGGCTAAAAAATGTCCGAGGCATCCATGGATTTTGTTGCTGTAAGTTTAGCAACGTCTACTTCTTTGGCGTGAGTAAGGTTTAGGTCGATCGCTACTGGACAAATGCTTATTTCTCATCACGTGATCATGTCTGTAAGAGCCCCCGGATTGGTAATCGTCATAACCGTAGCTTGCATAATTATTGCAATTATGGTAACCGCTATCATAATTGTGGTAATTATTACGAGAATAATTAAAATCACCATAATTATGATAATTATCAGAGTTGCGATGATTATCATTATAATTATGATGATTATTATCATAACTACGATAATTGTTATCTCTGTACTCGTTGGCTGAGAACCTCCTTGGTGTGTAGTTTCTTAACTGTGTGTGGCTGCCTCTGGGAAGATAACGATCTTCATTGTGATGTGACTTAAAGTCATGGTACTCGCTTTGATGCCAGCTGTACTGGGCCATACTCCAGCTCGTTCTCGCAAAGGGGTTTGCACTTGTGTGAAGATGTCTTGGTTTGTCAATAGAAGTATCGTGCCCTCTTCGTCTTTCTCCGTTTTGAACGTGAGGCAAGACATCCCTGTATATAAAGGAAAACGGGTGCTGATTATTAAAGAAGAGGTTTTTGCTTAAATTGCTTAAATTGGAAATTCACTGCGATGATCATTCTTCACTTTCAAGAGTTGTAAAGTTAAAAAGTTTTCTTTTGCCATTTTTCAAATTGAAATTGATGAAACACAAATACGTGACCACACATAGCGTGACATAGTCCATCACAAAGTTTGCTTACACTTTCGGCGTTTTGTTTTGAAGATCCTCCAGGTAATTTTCACGCTCCATAGGATGTCCTCTCGCTTTGTTGAATGCTAGAAAACGAAATAAAACTTGTTTCAAGCGCAAAAGCAAGCATTTATCTGACATCAATTTTAAATTTCAATTTGAGTTTTTATTTATGATCCTGATTTATATAATGCTGTGGTCTTAAAAAATGGACTCTGAACCAGGTGCTTCTACGATAAGAAATTAAAAAACGTTACACTGGTTAAAAAATTGTCAATGAAATATAAAAAACAATGTTTCAGCTAAAACTTAAGCCTTCAGGGGAATGAAGTGATAGGAAAAAAAATTCTCATGAAGAGCGCTTTATAAGAAGCGATACATTAAGCTAATTGAGACTGTCCAATAAGGTTAAAGCCAAATACTCATGTGGCAAATGTATTTGCAGTCGCGATTTAGCGGATTTCTCACTCGTGCATGTGTTGATTTCCCAAGCCTCTAAAAGGCACCGATTCCACCAATTTGCATTTGTGTGTAGCAGTGTTCATCCAGTGTTCAGTGTTCAGCCAGCGCAAATTTTTAACCACCGACAATTTCTAAGCCAGCGTAATGTTTTTCTTTTAAATTCTTGTCAATAATGGTTGATCACCTTCAATGGCCTTTTCTGGGGTGTATCCTCTGCACTCAATAAGATACCTAACATGTAACAGAAGATCACTTAAATCTTGTTTGTACCATCACTGTAGTGTAACAGCAACATTATATTATTGGCAGGAATGGCGCAGTGGTGAGAGCGCTTGGCTCCCACCAATGTCTCCGGTGTTCGATTCCCGGACCAGGCGCCACATGTGGACTGGATTTGTTACTGGTTCTCATCCTCGCTTTGAGGGTTTTTCTCCGGGTTCTTAGGTATTGTTTAGTGAGCGCTTTGAAATCACCACAACAGGCGCCATGATAAACTTCAAGCAAGCTAGCAGGCTGACGAGCTGCTCGCGTTTTTAATACCAAATATGGCAAAAGTGCCAATCACAACATTGCAAAGATCACTGAAGCGTGACTTATCGTAACATTTCCCTTCTCATACAAAAGCAATAAGAGGAAATAAAAAAAATATAAATAAACTTAAGTTTGATGAACAAGGTTTTAAAACACAGTCTTAAAATGTTCAAATGTTCAAAGTCTCTTCAAACACGCAAGAACAAAACTAAACTTAGGTCTTGACAAAGTCCTGGTATCGGGAGGGTGGTCTGATAACCCTTGTCCTGGTCCTTGTAACAGGTGCGACAGGTGCATTCTCTTGTGAACTGGTGGTACTGTGAGGTGAACTGGTGGTACTGTGAGGCTCAATGGGGGTTTGCTGAGAACCCGATGATGTAGAAGTAGAACTTGCAGTTCCAGGTGAGACTTGAACTGTTTCCTCAACAGCAGGTGAGGGTGGCACTGGATAGGACTTCGCAGACATTGCCGGTGGTGTAGGTTTCAGACTTTGTCGGTTCCTGCGAACTGTTTCTCTCGAGGTCCTGACCAAGTAAGAACGGTCAGATAACTTCTGCACACACGTTGCACTCTTCCATGGCTCTTTGCGCTCTGTAGGTGCAACTCTCACTTCCTGTCCAACCTCTATTTCTGGTAGACGTTTGGCTGTGCGATCATGATAGTACTTGGCCTTCTGTTTCTTCTGTTTGATCTGGTCTTCAACTCCTTCTACAACTTTAGGGTGGAGTAGGCTGGTTGCAGTTGGTAACAATGTTCGCGTTCTACGAGACATCAGCCTCTGAGCCGGGCTTGATCTCATGCCTTCTGTGGGGGTATTTCGATAGTCAAGAAGGGCTAACCAGGGATCTCTACCATCCTTGATAGCTTTCTTAAACAGATTCTTGGCTACCTTGACCGCTGACTCTGCCTTGCCATTAGATCTGGGATAGCGGGGAGAGGAAGTGACATGCTTGAACTCCCAGTCTGTAGCAAACTGTATAAACTCTCGGCTAACAATCTGTGAACCGTTGTCTGTCACAAGACAATCTGGGATTCCGTGGCGACTGAATTGTTCCTTCAAGAACCGGATAACTGAACAAGCTGAGGTGTCCTGCAGTTCACTGACTTCAAGAAAGTTAGAGTAATAGTCTACAAGGACTATATAGCTCTTGCCATGGAGACTGAAGAGATCAGCTGCTGCTCTGCTCCAGGGTCTGTCTGGGATTTCGTGTGTTTGTAGCGGCTGCTGAGGATTGCGGGCTTGGAAATCTGCACAAATCTGGCATCTAGCAACACTTTCTTTGATTTCATTGCTCATGCCTGGCCAAAACACAACATCTCTGGCTTTCCTCAGACAGGACTCTGCGCCAAGGTGACTGGAGTGAATTCTGGTTAGGATTTCTGGTCGTAACAGCTTGGGTACAATAACTCTGTGATTCTTGAAGAGCACTCCATTGTGGACAGAGATCTCATCTCGGTAGAGCCAATACTCTCTGATTGGAATGGGCACTTGTTCTCTTAGCTCTGGCCATCCGGTGATGACTGTAGTCTTGAGTGTCATCAGAACAGAGTCTTGAGCTGTACATGTTTGGAGTTGGACTAATCTCTCGGGCGACAACTTGATAGCATCAAAGGGGCTCATGCTCTCTAGCTCTGTTGCAAACACTTGAAATTCATCAAGCTGCTTGTCTTCATTCTCCTGAACAAGTGGAGCTCTGGAGAGATGATCTGCCAAGTACATCAGGCTGCCTTTCTTGTAAATGACATCAAGATTGTAGCGCAACAGTCGTAACAGCATCCTTTGAAGGCGACATGGTGCTGCATGAATAGGCTTCTTGAAAATAGGCTGGAGTGGTTTGTGATCTGTTTCAACAACAATCTTGTCCTTACGGGCGAGATATTGATCAAAACGCTGACAACCGAAAACGATAGCTAGACATTCCTTTTCAATCTGGGCGTAATTGCGTTCGGTGCTTGACAGTGTACGTGACGCAAACGCAACAGGCTGACCACCTTGGAGTAGGGTAGCACCAAGGCCATATTCACTAGCGTCGCACTGCAGAGTGACTTCAGCTTCTGGGTCATAAAACTTTAACACAGGGTGATCAGCAACTAACTGCTTGATGTCGGCGAATGCTGATTCATGCTGTCGTGACCACAGGAAAGGTACTTCTTTAGCTGTGAGCTCGCGCAATGGCTGAGTAACCTCTGCAAGCCGGGGTAGAAACTTGGACAAATAGTTCACGAAACCTAGAAGAGTCACTAGTTCCTTCTTGTTTGTTGGTCTAGGCATCTCGTTGACAGCTTGCACTTTGTCTGGGTCAGGTTTCAAACCTTGGTTTGTGATGACATGTCCCATGAATTTCACCTCTGGCTGTCTGAGCTTGATTTTGGACTTATTTAGCTTCAGGTTTGTTTCTCTTGCTCTTTGGAGAAGCTTGGTCAGGTTGCTGTCATGGTCTTCAATGGCTTCTTCTTGTGTCTCTCCATATCCCATGACTAGAACATCGTCACGCAAGACCACTACACCAGGAAGGTCGTCTAATTTCTCATGGAGCTTGCACTCGAACTCTTCTGGCGCTAGGCTGACTCCAAATGGCATTCTCAGGTACCGATATCGCCCGAAGGGGGTCCAGAATGCGGTTTTCATACTGCTTTCCTCATCAAGAGCGATCTGATAGAAGCCGTCTTTTGCATCCAGTGTTGAGAAGACCTTTGCCTTTGCTAGTCGAGGCAAGATTTCTTCCAATGTAGGCATCTGGTATTTGGGTCTCTTTAAAGCTTTGTTTAAGTCTCTGGGGTCTAAGCAGATTCTTATCTTGCCAGGTTTTGCTACTATGACCATGCTGCTTATCCATTCAGTAGGAGCAGTGACCTTCTTGATGATGCTTCTTCTTTCCAGATCCAGTAATTTCTCTTGCACCTCATCTCGTAGGGCGACAGGAACACGTCTTGGTGTGTGTTGTACTGGTTTCACTGTCTCATCAGTCACAAACGTGGAGTTGCCAATGTGACCTAATCCTTCAAAAACATCTTTGAACGTGTCTAAGATAGCATCTTTGGAGAGAGGTGGCTTAGATGTACTTTCCACAACATGGACATCTTGTGGAATGTTCAGGTTGAAATGCAATAGGCCTAGCATTTCGCATGACTCAGCTGACAAGAGGGGTTTGTTTGGGCTTTCAACCACTTGAAACTTAAGGGTGTGGTAGCTATCATTGTGTTTCACTGTCAAACCGGTTTCTCCAATGGGCCGCATGATTGAGCCATCGTACATCTTGAGCTTGACTGAACTCTGTTCGACTTTGGGCTTCCCGTTCTGTAAGAGAATTGAGAGGTCTCGATAGCTGATCACGTTACACGACGCCCCAGTGTCCAACTGACAAACCATGGGTTTCTTGTACTTAACATAATCTGCATCTTCTATGCAGAAAGTCAACTCGGTAAGAACTTGCTTGCCTTTGCCAGCTAAGGTTGACACCGTTTCCACTTGAAGCACAGAGAGATCATCCGAATCAGAGTCATCTTCGCCTAAGACAACATTCACTGAATTCGACCGTTTGGCGCTGCAGACTGACGCGAAATGATTGCTTTTATTACAGTTATGGCAAACCTGGCCAAACGCAGGACAGTCTCGTCTCTTACGGTGCATCTGATTGCCACAATACTTGCATGTTCCTTTCGAAGCTGTTTTGCCAGGGTCCCCTTTCAAGTCGTGTGGTTTCTTCTTCTGGCTCTGAGAATTCTTATTGAAGGGTTTCTTTGGCTTATTGTGTCGCGTTCGGCCCTTCAGTTTAAACTCGTGCAACTCTTCCACGCTGTTCTTCTTGTCTTCGTGTTCCAAGGATTTTAACTGCTGCTTGGTTACTTCGCTTGACTTGCACATTTCCAACGCTTTCTGCAACGATAATCCTTTTTGCCTGAGTAGCCGACCTTTCAAATCCCTGTCTTTTACACCGATCACCAGCCTGTCACGAATTAATTCGTCGGTAAGCGCACCGAAATCACACGAAGAGGCCAGTTTTCGCAGGCGATTAACATAGGCGTCTACATTTTCATCTTGGCTTTGAACACAGGAGTTGAAAACATATCTTTCATAGACAACATTTCGCTGTGGCTTGAAATAAGCTTCCAGTGCTTCCAGACAGCCTTTCACGCTCTCTTGCTGCTCGGGCGTCAAGCTCAAATTTCTGTAAATTTGTAAGCATTCTTTACCCATAATCGATCGGAGCGAAGCTAGTCGGACTGGCATTTTCTGCTGTACAAGCTCTGTGGCAACTTCGTAGTCTTCCCACTGTTGTCTAAAGAATTCCCAGTTTGAAGCTACATCCCCTCTGCAAACCATAGTAGCGGGTACAGGAAAATTCGACGGCACGAATTGACGACCATGTGCTTGGTTTGACGAAACAACAACTCCAGCGGCTGCGTCCGCTTGACCCGGAGCGGGAGGAGGATCATCATTCGCTTCTGTATCTGACATGTTCTACACAGTCTGACAGTGTTTTTCTACAGCGATGGGTCCGCTTTTATTCTGACACCATGTTTAGTGAGCGCTTTGAAATCACCACAACAGGCGCCATGATAAACTTCAAGCAAGCTAGCAGGCTGACGAGCTGCTCGCGTTTTTAATACCAAATATGGCAAAAGTGCCAATCACAACATTGCAAAGATCACTGAAGCGTGACTTATCGTAACAGGTATTCCTCCCTTCACAAAAGCCAAACACTCCTAAATTCCAATAGGCCCTTTGCAAGACCCAGTCACATGGTACAAAATAACACCCTTCTGGTGAGCAAGCTACGCTCTGGGACATGAAGTCGCTTTGTTTAGGATGTCCCAGCTTGTAGTTTGCTCACCAGCAGGGTGTTATTTTGTACCATGTGACCGGGTCATGCAAAGGGACTATTTCACCAGGAATCTGAGGGCCACAGGTTTTTCAGTGTTATCCTTGTTAAAACAAGGTTATTTATTTATTTAATATTTATTTATAAATCCCACAAATTGGTGTACAGTCAATTCTTTCTAAGACAGACACCATCAGACTGGCACCAACTGTCTTAGAGAGGTGTCCGACTTAGAGAGAGTTTAGCCACAGTAAAATGGCACAGAAAAACCAACACCAGTTGTCCGTCTTGTAGAGGTGTCTGACTTATAGGAAGTTTAGATACAGTAAGATTACTGAAAAACAGCACACAGACAGCAACACCAGTTTCCTGTCTTATTGAGGTGTTAGACTAGATAGATACAGTAAAATGTCTAAACAATGGAATACACGAACCAACAACAGTCAACTGTGTGACGTGTCTGACCTTTAGAGAGTTTATACATACAGTTACCAGTACTGTATTGAAATGAGTTAAAAGTGACATGCAGTGACCAACACCTAAGAGAACTCATCAAGGTGGATATCGAGAACGAGTTGGGGGCAGTACGCAGCTCTCTACAAGGTCCCACAGTATTGGCCGAAAAAAATTATAAGCAAACAATAGTAACAATGGACCCTAGCCCTAAAACAATAGAGCTGCGTGCTATTAAGATCCAATGAAACTAGAGGTTCTAGAGAGCTGCAAACTATCTCACGAGTTGACTGGATTTTAGTACATCACTAATATGTGTGTGTCGTCTTAACTTAATATCTTACCGGCAAACAATATAACCAGCTCTGTTTAGGCCATGGGTGCAATGAACACCAATAAGATCGTCTGAAAGGAAATCAAAGATAAATAAATTGTCAGTTCTGGGGAACGTCGACCCACGCTGAACATTTACCTGAGTGGTTTAAGAGAGAGAGAGAGAGAGGCAAAGTGTCTAGCATAAAATATTTGATCAACACTTTAACCAAGTTTTTCAAGTGAGTTGTTAAATTGCTGAAGTTAATGGATGACATGGCAAGCTTCACCATGTCATCAAAATAAGAAAGTAATTTGTTAGGGTTAATGCGCACGGCTCTTTAGAAGACCACTCTCTAGTGAAAAGGATCCTGTGGATAAATAAAAATTACATTACATTACTAAATAACAGCAACTTTTTACCTGATCTGGGATTCTTGGCCAAAAATGTACAAGCCTCAGCCTTGAACCTTAAAAAGAGCGACATAATGATTAGAAAAAATAACAGCTAGGTATCTCAAATTACTTTCCATTCAACAAGTAACATTCTGTTTGAATATTTGTGCAACCTTTAACCTTACAAACTTCATTATATCAAGGTTTTCAATAAAGAACCAATTTCCCCAGTCCCTTGGCACTTCGTTAAATTGAGGTTTAACTGTATGTCAAATAATTCTCGTCCCCAAACAAAGGGAGTCCAATCACATCAGCCGTTTTAAAGTCTGTTTGTAGTTAGCACATTTAAAACAGCAGGTGCAATTGGACTCCTTTTGTTATATTTCAGCCACTCAAATCCTGTGTCCCCAGAGCCACTTGTTCCTTGTGCACAGGCCCAGCCAGCTAAGAAGGACAAGCGGCTCTGGGGACGAGAATGATGTCAAATTGGATAAAGCAGTAAATTTATTACCTTGACACTACGTCATCATTCGGTATTTCTTTCCCAACACATTTGATCTTGCGATATTGTATCCCATGGTTAGACAACTCCTAAGGGAATAGAAATGAGTGAATTACTGGTAATTGCTGTTTTGGTAAACATTTGGTGTATTCTATGAAATGACAAAGCTGGTTGTTCTCAACTTGGGATTAAGTTTCCTAGCAACAAATGTGTCAAATGAATTTGTCAATGTCAATGTCCCTAAGCAGTTGTGTGAGAGATGCGAGTGTGAAACCAGAGTGTTCACTTGCAAGCAAACCATTGGAGTACCGGTAGTTGCACGTTTTGTAGGAATTTGGTAACTGGTAAGTTGCCTAGCAACACAATGTGTGTAAGGAATTCTCTTTGATCTTGCATACCTCGCCATCATAGTATCTGTTGGTATTGGTAAAGTCAACCACCATTCCAAGTTTCATGTTTTTCTGATTAACGTGATTCCGTAAATCTGTTGGTGTAAATCTTGAAAATAAAGTATGGTCAAAAATCTGCATTAATATTATTTTAAATTAATCTTAAAAGTTAATAAAAAAAGGTTTTGTGAAAAGGCACAGCTTTAATATCTAGGAAAAAATTGTACCTTTCATGGCGCTTTATTCCATTGTCAAGATCACTTGCACTGTCATATCGCTGCAACAAACATTTTTAGTTAATTACAAATAAGTATTTTAATTATTTTATGATCAGCATCAAAATAGCTAAGCCTGTACAATTTGCTCAAAAGTTAAAGAGGAACATGTTACATGTTATCTGCCTTACATTTGAAAGAGGTGTCTTAAAAGCAATAATCCTCTCTCCTTCTATAGGAACACCACAAGGTTTATAATCACGCCATCTAAAACAAAACATACGTTAAGGATACATTAATTTTCAAGAGCCATGACATAAAAATCACAGGGTTGTACGTGTATGCGGAGATATTTTGAAAGTAGACAGGGGTCCCTTTTGTTAAGCGTTTTTGTAATGACCGCTTTTTTCCCGCTTATCTCCGCCAAATTGTAGCCGGCGAAAACGTTTAAGTAGCCGGCGATATTGCCGGCCGCCAGCACTTATTGACAACCCTGAAATCATGTCAAATATTACTGCCAAAAAAATGCCTCATATGCTGGAGCTAAGACTAACTAGGGCCTCAGGACAGTGAATTAATTATTTCTATTAACGAATCTGCCAACTGACTGATAGGTAGACAAAAGGAAATGAGCAACCAATGCGGCCTACAAAATAACAAGAAAACCTAGCCTGACCATGTTTATGTGGGATTAGTGTGATGGCATTTACGATGTGTAATGCTGCATTATTTACTTAAAGGCCATTTCCAGTCCGCACTGCACAGTCTCGGGATATGTTTACATTTCTGTTTTGATTTCGTTGATACGTTACACTTCAGTAACTGCGTACATGAAGTTTTTGAGTCCGCCATTACGGGTCGTTTTGTTTGGGAGTTCGCAATGAGCTGAAATGTAGGTTTGGAATATCTTCGAGGTTCGTTTACTCTTTATTATTGTTTGAAAGGATATCAGATGTTAATAATGAAGAAAAAGGTAAGTTTTTCCGCGTAATTTTCATTTTGGTTTGATTACATTTCATCGTGGGAGGCATGATAAACATTGCAGGCGGAGATTGCGCAGTACGGACTGGAAATGGCCTTTAAAGCTATAGCTATATTTACAGACCGTTGCAAATAATATCATGCATGTGATACTTTGTGAATAACTTGTGAGCATATTTTCATGTTGTACAAATGTCTGTAGGTTTGAGATTCAGTCACCTCTGTCTATTAGACAGACACCATCGGGACCGGAACCAACTGTCTGCTTTAGAGGTGTCCAGGCACACAGGGGCCAACATCAGTTGTCTGTCTTACAGAGGTGTCTCTGTTAACAGATGTCTGATTAGAGAGACATGACTACACAGGCTATGGGCCAGTCAATTCTACTGCACCCTCCCCCTCGCAAACAAAAACATCTGAAAGGCTTTTGAAAGCTATTTGTCGTGGCGCTCTGTAAGCATATTATTTGAACTTTTGAATGTTTCTGAAGGGGTTCGGAAAGAAGTTGGCTTTTTTTCAAATGAGTTTAGGAAATAATGGCTAACTTTGTCTACAGGGGGAGGGGGTGTGGATATAAAATGAAATGATATAAATTGTAATTTCTCTGGGTCAAAAGGATGTTATCTGTATTATAGAGGTGTCTTTCGTTTGTTTCAGTGTACGTGTATGGTGATGAATGTGGCAAAATTAAAGGGAATTTGGTCCATATCACACAGACCAACACAAAAATTGTCCACACTCCTGAAACGTTTGTAGATTAAGAGAACTGTGCAGCAGGTGTTAAATGAACTAAAAATCGTACACTATGTTAGCGGAGATAAATGCAAATAAATTGAATGCCAGTTATAAAGCTTATTTAAAACGTGTGATCTCGTGTGTGTACTCAACATAAGCATCCAAACGATCAAAGGCGTTTCACAGAGACAAACTGTAAATTTATACACTTACTTATCAGGTATCCTTTTGTCGATTACTGTTCTTGCGTTCATTTTCTTATAAAAACGAATTAACTTTACCAGTGAAATTTCTTCTAAACGCGCAAATCCCGGAAGCGGTCGAGAAAAGCGAAACATTTAGCAAAGACGCACGCGATACAAATACCCAGCGGTTTCTCATCTCGTCTCATGCGAACAAGGGACTAGACACCAGTCTCTGAAAGTCACGGCCACTCACTCGTTTGGACTGCCTGTCCGACAACCTGTAAAATTTTCAGAATTTTCGACATTTGGATTGAGTTCAGGGATAAAAGAATAAGACTATGATGCAAAGAGCACCTCAGCCAAGCTGTTTTGACCGAGTTAAAGTGGGCTTCATGATCGGATTTGCTGTTGGTATGAGTTCTGCAGCGCTATTTGGAACCTTCTCCGCTCTCAAGTAAGCTAAGCTTGTGCACATTTCTATAAAGGCTCCCTGAGATTGTTAGATTCGCCTAGAAATTTTGCACAATCCATATTATTATTATGGTTTATCTATGATGCTACGTAATTCACGTTGACTGGATCGACAGTCTGTTATTTATCATACTGCAATTGAGTTCCAGTGAAGCATAGATGCCAAGAATTCTGGTTGGTATGAAGTAAGAAATTAAATTGATGTCAACAGTGATGCCCGAAGGGGCGAATTTCTAGGGTGGTATGGTCTACCCCCAGCCCCGTCACCACCCCAGAAATTGCTACAAAAATTGTTGTTGCAGAGAAGCAATTTTCTTCATTCTGGGCAAGCATTTGTTGTTTATAATTAATCAAGTCGACTTTTAAGCAGAACATCGCTTCTCTACAGAATAGAAGCATGGAGCTTTTCAAAAATTCAATGAGAGTAAGCATATTGATTATTAGCATTTGTGAAGTGATATTTTGTCTGAATGGCGTGGTTGCATGTGATTGGGTCGAAAAGTGTGAGTCTCATACTAAAAGCATGAGACTTGGTATCTATGATGAAGGGCCATTCCATTTTATTTCCAACCCTCCCTCCCCCGTTGATGAATTATGTCAAACTAAAACTTCCCACCCCCTCTCCTATTAAAAAAGTTTCGGCATGATGCCCCTTCCAAAATAGAAATATTTGAAATATCAAAGACTACTGAAGGAGCTCAGAAATGACTTTCAAAGCCCCTTCAGAAAATCTTGTCTACAGGGTAGGTGTGAATATGAAAATGAATGGCCCAAATGTATGCCCTTTTTATGCACCATTTTTTATCCACACCCCCTTCTCTGAAGATGAGAGTTTTCAACCTGTTTTGGGGAAAGGGAGAGGTGGTACGTGGTACAGACAAAGCAACAGACGGACATGGAAACAAATTGTGCACGAGATTAATGTATCACTCATCACCCTTCCTCCTGAATTTGATTCTATTTTCTTTATCCTTAAATAGGGTCAGGGTTTAAGAACCTCTGAGTCACACACCTAGTATCCAAAAGTTAAGGAAGTACACCCTGGGGAATGCCCACCAAGCCGGGCATTTGACCATCAAAGAAACATTTGTTAGCAGTCTCAAGTTAAACTATTCCATAATCCACTACTGCTATGAATGTTCAATCCATGATTCCATCTCTGTTCATGTTACAGTATCCTTTTGGCTTTTGAGAAAATCATGTGTGGAAATGCCAGAAGAGACTTTTATGAGTTTTCAATAAGATATTGCGAAAGCAGAGCAGAGCTAGAAAGAGTGTTTCTAAACTACATGGTACAAAAGTGCATATCTGCATTTTCTTTGTTTTGTTGTAATTTATCCTTTTGCCTTTAAAATCCTTAAGGTGTGGAGAATTTCACCCACTGTGAATCCTGTGGTACAGTTGACCATGTAATCTGCCAACATAGCAGGGAATTTTGCCCAGGAAATCCTAAGTGAGACAAACATCCCCGCCCCTTTCATATGCGAGTCCTCCCCCCCTCCTGGGTAATGCTTATAACTTCAAATTGGCCTCACTCTGCGTGCTCGGCTGATTTTGAATATTACTCCCATGATTACTCCCTGCATTGTACTCCACTCAGTCCAATTCCTATTACAAAAATAGGAAATAGTTTTTTTGGGGGCCTTTTGGCTGAAAGGGTAACTAATTGTGTGTGTCATTTTACAGATATGGACTAAGAGGAAGAGAATTAGTCACCAGTATTGGCAAGATCATGCTTCAAGGAGGTGGAACATTTGGAGTATTTATGTCTGTCGGTACTGCTATTAGATGTTGACCTTTGAAGAACTTTATACAGGCTCAGCCAGATTAACTTTGACTTTTATAAAAAAAAACAGCTATTGGGATGTGAGAAGTGGAGGAACACCCTGCAACAGGCTGCAGAAATGTGTATGGCCTCCAGAACATAATAGCATACAATTTATTCAAAAAATCGAACTGAAAACTGTGGGGAAAAAGATGAATAAAAAGTATTGACAATGACGTTGAGAAAAGATATTCATTGCATGATGTTAGAAGTGTGATGATGAAATTGATGAAGAAAACAGTTTCCAGGTTGGGATATAAACTCATATTAGTAATAAAAAAGTCTGGCATATCCCCAGTTTTGATTTATGAAGGTTGATTTGTACACCTTTGTCAAGATATGTATTGTGAGAGTAAAGGGTCTTGCCCAAGAACACAACTCAGGGACCCGGCCGAGGCTCAAACCCAGACCATCCGATCCGGAGTCCAGCGCACTAACCATTTAGGGCGGGAAGACGTCTGACATTTCAGACTAACCATTAGACCACCGTGCCTCCACAACACATACCTGCCAACTCTCACACATCAATTGCTTAAAAACCGATTTAATAAATAATGCTCAAGATTGGTTGGAAATCCTTTGGAAATCGTTGGCCCTGTTTTGAAGTCGTCGAAAATCTTTCTACACCTTCGGTTATCTTCGTTGGAAATCTTCGGCGATCCTCGGAAAGCCGTCGGTAAATCTTCGGAAATTCAGGTTCTGTGGAGATCTCACGCATTTGACTGAAAAAAAGGTGTCAGGTATAATAGCATAAAAAGTGCCAGAGCCAATTGATCTTGCTCGAAGTCAGAGATTTCTCTTGTAAATACATTTTAGATGAAAGCAAGTTCCGAATTTGCAAAGGGAAACTTACTAAAAGGAAGGGAGATACATTCGGGTATATTTACTATAATTGTAGGTGGTGGGTGTGTGTGTGTATGGGCGGGCGGGGGGGTCGTCATAATTTTTCGGAGATAAGGAGGGGAGTCAGAGCTAATTTGCCTTTTTTGAGCGCGATCATTATGTAATATTTCACCTTGTAAGCCTCATGTTTTCGGCTCCCCCTTACCACAATGGATCGCGTACACCATAAAATTTTGCGACAGTAGAAATGTCCTTTGTACTTTGAGCTTTTCCAACGTGCAGGTTTATAAATTTTTAGAGACAACAATGCTTCATTTTTAAGCGGATCTTTTAATTCATCTCTATGATTTGCCTTCCGCACATATTTTTCCATTTGCACTTTGAATGCACGCTTTGTTGTGTCCTATTTTTAGCACAAACACCAGTATTTTTATGTTTTTCTTTGTTAATGCTTAAATGCATAGCGCATTAACACTGACGGGCAACCTTTGGAAATTGCCATAAACAAATAAATAAAGATGAATGAAAACGGTGAGAAGTTACTTTTATTAGAACGCAGTTTTCGGTTTGAAAGGATCGTTTATTTAGTAACGTCGTGAAAAATTATTAAAAACGCACACTCCCTGTTATCAGTCACTGAGACAGCAAGCTTAGTCGGCAAAACCATGTGGAGCCGTGTTTCACGATCAAATCAGATCTAGAATTTAGAGGTGTTAGTTTTTTGTTCACCTATTGACTGGCGAAAGGTTTTTTCTTTATTCGAGTCAATTCCGAACGTGAATTGCGAGCCAAAGACTTTTTAATATCTCATACTAGCCGCCCAAGTATTGGAAATTCAGCTGCGCAAACTAAACCGTCCATTAGTTTACTTTACTCAGTTCATTGGCGGAGAGTCTATTAGAAGGTTTATTATTATGAGGATACCATGAATCGAAATCAAGCGCAACTCGTCTAAAGACCTCTAAACGGCGTATTCTAGTTGTGCGTTGTTTTCAAGGGCTTTACTCGTCTAGTTTCGATCCAGTTGTTCAAATGTTGGCTGTTCTTTTAGCCAATCAGAGGTTTTCTTATGGTCTGTCATTTTTAAACTGTACTGTGTTATCCATTTGAGCTTTAAGTGTTATTTTCTTTTCGTTGAATTTAAATTCTGTCATTTTTGTGTAAATTTTTTGCGCCTGTCTGACGGACATAGAGCGTATGCGGTAATTTGTTAGAAACACATTTCAAAAAGAACAGTTATCAAACGCAAGTGTTAAATTTGTTTGCGAAAAGACCCCATACAAGGTCTATAACAAAATAGAACATTAAAAGGAATTCAAAATTAGAATATTTTCCGCGCAACGAAATATTCGATGATGCGTTTCAGAATTAATGCATACAAATAAGAACATGTTTTAAAGTGAATTGATCAAGGTTATAGGTGATGACAATAAATTCACGATCATTCCGTTAAATATGATTTCACAGTTTGTTAATGTATAGAAAATCTAGGAAATTCTTTTTTTATTGCTGTATACGGCGACATTTCAAGCCTGAGCGCCAGAGAGACTTTGCCGCTAAATTATCTTCATGCACTATCAGCCACCTGGCTGATAGCTGTGGCTATTTTTAACATCAAGCCCTTGAAATATCCGGCGCTTTGTATATTGGATCGACCATGCATTTCATTAACCGCTGTGCCTAGGAGAAGTCATCACCGTGAATGAATTTTCCTCTAAATTGACATTTTATACGTCTGAGAAAAGATAAAGATTAAACACATACAGTTGAACTCGTGGATTTTAAATTGGCTTGTTATGTAACCCAGAAGAAAACCGGGTTAATTTGAGACATGGCAATGACAACGTTGTGTTTCCATCTGCGTAACTTGAGTTATACGTGTGTTATTTCGGGCTGACGAGAGGGGAGCAACTTGTTTTCTTTATTCGAAGAAATGCTTGAATGTTATCGTGCTAAAATTTATTAACCTATATAGATCTCCACTCCATAGCTAGAGATGAAAGGTCGATGAAGTCTTAAGAAATGGAAACCATATATGGTTTGACATTTTCAATTTAGTGCCAATATTGAACTGTTGTCAGTCTCTTTTGTTGATGGGTTTTAGACGTAATACCCTTTTCCGTCATTAGAATATATATTACTTAGTATAGGGACTTCAAAAAACATGATGGTCTGTTTTTCGTTTGGCTAGAATTTTAATTTCTATTATGTCCCTTTTCTTCAACCAACGTTTTTCACTAAATCTAGAAGAACAAGTTCTCCTCTAAAATAGCTTCGTTGCGATTTCTTTTAACCCTTCTTTTTGGGGGCGCTGTATTCAGAATTAGGATTTTCGCGTATGTTCTTCGATCAGTTCGTTGCCTACGCTTTTTCGAGAAGGGCCTCAGTACCCATTCTCCAGTAATGACCGCGCGGATAAACTGGGTATGAAATTTGTTATCAACAAAGATGGTAGCAGTCGGTTCTTTAACTATATAGCTTCAAATTGTAAAATCAATGCTGCCTGATGAAAAGAAAGCTCACTAAGAATATGTCTTTACTGCTGTGCTGTTGCGCCTCTGAAAAGAGACAACAGCGCAGCCCATTTGAACCTGAAGTGCTATGAATTTCGGCCCGTCTAGTTCAGCAGCAGTCGCTAGCAACGATGGCATCAACAACTCTTTCCAAAGACTTTCTGTTACTCAAATCTCCCCGACGGACATCAAAAAGAATGTTTGGACACTTCAGAAGGCGTTTAAAAGCGTGAGTCTGACTGGTAGTGTATGCTTGAAACCTCAACATGTTTCCGGAGGGTTTAGCCATTTTGGCCAAGGTGTTCCTCTGTGCGAGATTTTTCGTGATATCGAGGAGAAATTTGTTGATCGCTCAAAGATTGTGTTGTCGAGAGAGTGCCTGGTTCGCCTTGAAGCTTCTTCTAAGTTTGTCAAAATGCTAGAGGATGTTCTGGAGAACTACACCTCATACCTTGAGAGCGAAAGGCCAATTCCAAGCGACTTTCCATTCAAAATTGAACGTTTTCATGATATATGCCATACAGCAAAGGCGCACTGGATGTACAGCTTAGCGATAAACGAACTAATTTCCTCAGATCCTTGGCTTCGCAAGTGTGTGCCAGACATGCGGGATGATTTGAAAACTGTGAATAAAACTCTCTCTCAGCTAGTAGGTACAGCTTTGTCGCTGATTTCTGATATTTTATCATGTGTGTTACGCCTGGCCGAAAAATTAAAATGGGATTTGAGTCAGCAAGACCTCAGTGCTGTCTGCCAGGGAATTGAAGACTTCAACCGCCTTTTTGAGTTCACTAGAAATTTTCAGAGCGACGGAAGAGAATTTCTAAGCTTGAGCGAGGCAAGGGATTTTATGCAGTCGAAGGATCATGGAAGTGTAATTTCTTCCCCAGCTGTTAGCGATGTTTGTTTACTGACAATGAACAAACTTTTAAATGGCGTGGCCTGTGAACGCTCCAAGACTTTGGCCGGAAATGTGCATAAATTGGTTAGCGAACATAAAGAGGTAACTCGAACATTAAAATATGACTTTGCCGCAAACTTCGAGTGGAGAGACTTCGGTGTGGTTTGCACCGGGGGGAATGTGAGGCTTGAAGCTACATCAAATGGAGTTCTCTCAGTTTTAAGCCGAAACCAAATCCCATTGTTGAAATTGGACCCTGAGTCGCCATTGCTGTTGTTTGACTCGCAGGAACAGAAGTTTTTCAGCAATTTAATATCACAACTTGCTACCTCCACGACGCTCATTTTAGGTCATGTTGGTGGAGAAAGAAAAAATATCATTCAGCTACCACCATTGCAAATCCTGACCTCTAGGTCAAGAGCGACAAGTACAGGTGTAGAGGGGGTGTCGGGAGCTGTAGAGGGGCAGGTTTGTACCAGTTCACCACCGCAACAAGAGGGCCACGGTATTCTTAGACACTCACCAGGGCATGGGTCTCCAAGACTCAGTAAGCGTGTTCAGTGGCATGCGCCTCTGGACTCGGAAACCAGCATGCAGTTACATTTTCAATACAGCTGTATTCTTTGGAGCAGCTTTGGAGAAGAATTGGTGAATGTGATGTCAGAACATTCTGGTCTTGTCAGCTCAGTAGATGTTCCCTTGGGTCCACTTTTTCTGTGGTCTGATTTCCTTTTGATAGTTTTCGTGCGCATGTTGGAGTCTCTGCGTCTCTCTGGTGAGTAAGCAAATATGCATTTTCCAAATTAACTCCTTCAATGTGTGCTGTACTTTTGTTACAATAATGCTTTGAATTAATTGTTTCTTTGCATATACCACGCAAATGTTACCTTCTCCTCAATAAAAACTGTTCATAACTGAAAATTTATCCTAATCCCCAAAATTTGTCATTTATTTTAAATTTCATACCAGAGAAGTGCCGATAATTTATGGTACAATTTGTAAAAGATGACATCCACATGATAAGTAAATTTAACATTAATTTTTGTAGCCCAAAATATATAGAAACTTAAACAGATTAAAATTTTGGGTTAACAGCACAATTTGTGATTTGACTTTTCCTCAGACTTCCAGAAAAACAACATTTGATCACATTGTTCAATCACAGATACCCTTAAGGTCCAAAGCCATCTTCCCTGATGATAATATTCCATTTGGGTACACCTCCAATGTCTTTTGCTTTTTTTGCAGCAGCAGCAGCAACAGTTCTGATTTATTTCTGCGTCACTGTTTATGAAACAGCTAAAAGCTGCACACAGTAAAATTTTCACTCATGTCTTGTATTTTAAGCCTTTGTCTTAGAAAAACTATACAGATGTTTATTCAACAATATCTTTGACACTGAAAATGACCAACTCAAATACCGTGCACTGTTTTGCGCTAAATTTATCACCCTCTTTGCAAATTAAAATTCTCTAAAGGCTGGTTTTCTTTTCAGAAAACCAACTCTTATGTGTAATTGAGGTAAAGATTATTTTTTTATATCTTTTGCATAAATTGAGACGTCTACAGCGTGGTCCTTTATATTTTTAATCAACAGTGGTCTAGAAAGGTTTTCTTTAACAAACTGATACACAAAATGTTGTGTTAAAATATCACAAATTTCCTGTTTCATCTCGACTGTTAAATACCTGAACCTTTTTCAGACATGGCAAACAGTGGTAAAAGGTTTTTATTATAAATTATTATATTAATCGGTGTGATGTGATAAGGTTCAAAACTATAATTTTTTCTACATTATTACATAGTAGTTTTATTCAATCAACGTACCATGATTTTCCGTATGGAAAGCCAAGTTTTAAATTGAAAATTTTCAATGCAAAGCTGTACTTGAATATTCTTGTTCAACATCCTTGGCAAATTGGATATAGTTTGCCAAAAACCAGATGTGTTGAAGTGAAACTAATCTTCAAGTCCATAATATCTGATCTTGAAAAAAATGGGTATTGTGTAAAATGGAAATTTATGAATTTTATTTATTACTACAGAAGCAGTATTTCTGTCTTTATATATATTGAACATTGATAGATCAGTTGATTCATGTTGCAATATCTCCTGCGAAAAAATTTGATGATTCATTGTTGTCACATCATAAAATTTGATAGTTTGTGGCTATGCCAAGAATGAAATGTAGGATGTGCCAAAGTTCCACAAGAAAATTGATGTGTTCTTTAAATTATTTTCCACACCATGCATGAAATTTAATTTCAAATTGTTGCAGTGTTACTTATTAAAAAGTTGTTTTTTCTAAACTGTGATGTTGTAGTGGTGTTTTTCTTCTGACTAAAGTATTATTCTCTTTTTAGTGAAACATAAAATTAAAGTCAGGAAAACTGGAACCACACAATTGAATATAGAGTGTAGCCTAAAGCAAATAAACCAAAAGAAGCAAATATATTACTTTTAAAAATTTGTTTCTTAAGATTATTCAATTTATGGCATACTATGTAAAAACAATGAATGGAAGGATATTACGTTTTCTAGAATTCATCCTTGACAAAACTATCAAAACTCACTCACTCATTAATCCTCATTGTGCCCTGGGGGGCACCTGAGGCGGTTCAGACAAGCCCTCCATTCATCACGGTCTCTCGTGGATAAAAATTATCACAACTAGATATTTTGAACTAATATTTGTTACAGGTTTTGTATATAAACATGTATGACTGTTATTCAAGGTAGAAATATTGTGATTTTTGAAATAACCCCCTGTAAGAAAGAGCAAGCTTAAAAGGCAAAATTTTCACCATTGCATAGAAATGCGTAACTTGTGTTAGCTGTTTCAGATACTTTAATTGTTCAGTTATTGGGAACTTATATCTAATATATCTAATTATATATCTATCTTATATCTATATCTATCTACTCAACAAAATTGTGGCTGCTTCTTTGCATTTGTGAAGTGTTCTGGAAAAGATTTGGATAATCTTGTTAAGTTTCAAACGTCTGTAGATTTATACAAAAACTATTAGAGACAGACTATTCGCCCTCTATCTCTATCATGTGGCAGTTGATTCAGGTATTGCCCTCATCGACGATCGTGTGATAGAAATCTTGAGCTCGTAATTTAATTGCTAATTAGTAGAAACTCAGCCGTGTTGTGTTGGAATTGCATGAATCTGATTGGCTTTCCCACTGTTTTCTATCGGCAGTTAGTAGAAACTCAACCGTGTTCTACTGGAAATCCACAAATCTGATTGGTTCTCCCACTGTTTTCTATTCGCCAATAGAAAACAAGTGCGCTCATGTTGCTCTTTTTAGTTTTTCTTGATTTTTGGCTCAAAAGTACACAATATTGTCGGTTTGGAGTGCAATCCTTTATAATTTCTACTAAAACAATTAGACTACTCACCCTTGTTTTCTAGGAACGATAGTCAACTCGGCTGTGCCTCATTGTCTATTCGCTTGTAGAAAACTTGGGCTCCAATCAGATTCGTGGATTTTCAAAAGAAGACGGTTGAGTTTCTACTAACTGCCGATAGAAAACTGTTAAATGCGAGGGGCTCTTTGAAGGCACCATCTTTTTTATTTTGGGCTTAAATCTAAATGAAATGGTAGCTTTTGAAATGTAATTCCGTAAGAGTTTCTACTAATTTGGCCCTGTTTACAAGGAGATAGGGTAACCCTAGAGCCAAGGGTTACCCTAGCAAGAGGGTTAAATTTTCAGGTAGGGTAACCCTACTGCCCAGGACAACTTCGTGTGCTAGGTAACCGCATGGCTACCAAGCATCAAAATGGCCGACAAGAGAAGAGTTTTGCTAAGTACCTCCATTCTCCTGTCTCCGTTGCCTATTATTGCTGCTTTCCAGTGTCACGGAATGCTGTTATGTTACCTTCTAATTTCTAAGTTGAAATCGGCGAAATTTAGCCCCGCGGTCCGCCATGATAGTTGTTTCTTGTCAATATTCAAAGGGTCTGGAAACCAGTAAAAAGTTGTCCCAGGTAGGTGAGTTGTCCCTAGCAGAGCATTACAAGGCGGCTAGGGTTACCCTAGCTCGAGGGTAGCCCTAGCTGCCTTGTAAACACGTCGTTGAAAAAAAAGAAGAAAACAACGACAACAAGAAAAGGTTTCCTGTGCAACCAATTCAATTCACTTGTTGCAAACCATTGTGTTTAAAAAGTACATTCACAGGTTTCAAAACAAGCTGGCAAGCACCCGTTATGTACTGGCCAGCTACTCTGGTCATGGCCATCAGTTTGCGACAATAATTAACAATTAGATTATGAGCTCGAGATTTCTATCACGTGATAGTTGAAGAGGGTGCAGCCAGAGTGAACTATCACGCATAGAAATCGAGAGCGAAAAATCTAATTGTTTTAGTATAAATCTACTAGTCATGGTGACTTTTGTCTTTTCTGTAACAGCCTCGACCAGTAAACTGTCTAAATCCTCTTCATGGACATTTCGAAAAAGTGAAGAAGCGGTCGCCATTTTGTTGACAGCCGCACTGCAACGCTACTCGCTATCTATCACAGAATAAATAGTGTGTAGCGTAGCTAATCAGAGAACGACATTCGTGATAGAACACTAGCAGATTTATACTAGCATTTAATGTCACAGTCGCCTTCTCTTCCAGTTTCTGACCCCTAATTCAAACGCCTAACTTTATATTTAACATTGCTGTCAGGTTGTTTGCCATCAGCTGGTGCTAGTTCCCTTCAAGCCGTTAGTTGCTATCTTCATTGTTTGGCCTCTGCGTCAAGCTGGGATTCAGGTGAGATGTGTGCTGACATTCCCTGGAAATAAAAGTTTTGATTTACTTCTGTCAGTAGTAAAAATTTGCTACAAAACCAGATCCTTGAGAAAATTGATTAGTAATTTTTCATTTGACTTTGTCATTGACCAATAGGTTTTGAGTTCAGAACATATTTCCCACTGGGAATCAAATAACAATGGTGATGGCGGCCATGTTAGTGTACAAACAAAAAAAGTTAATTAAAAGTCTTAATTTGTTATTGTACACAAATATGATGGCTTCAATAGACAATGATATCAAAAAGTTAGGTACATGTAGTTGATTTTTGACTCTAACCCACCCACGGTTGTCTTTTTCCACCAGCTTTCTGCAGTGTTCTTGGGGCATCACTGACAGACAAATGCCGCATGGACAGCAACCTCACGGAAGGAGTGCCAGGCACACGAACAGTGCAGTTGTTTGTTAGCCTTTTTGATCCCTTGGACAGCATTTTTGAAATGGCAGGATACTGGAAACGATCTTCCAACCAGATAGAACTTCTTTCCAACAAAGTTCCCAGAGCACTCATGTTATCAATTTTGCCAAGCCTATGTCGCCTTCGTGCACTACTGTCTTTCAGTTTAAACTGGTTTGACACAAAGCTGCATCACTTTTTAGCCTCGCAGTCCTTGGAGTCATTTCTGTTGCTCATGCAGTGGGACTTGCCCATTTTTCTGGAATCAGTCAAGAAGACATTCTTCCTTGTCCAAACATTGTGTGTTGTTCATGATGACAGTGGCAGTTGGAACTCTCTTTCGGTTCACTATGGTCGTTTAGAGGAACTTAGAAACAACTTGGAGGTAAGTGACAAAAGGACTGTAGATACAATAAAGTCGGCTCTGTAAGACAGACACCTCTTTAGATGGGCAACTAGTGTTGGCTCTCTCTAAGATGGACAGTTGATTTGCCCCGATGGTGTCTGTCCTTGAGAGAGGTGACTGTATTGGTTTTTTCAGTGTTGGTTGCTGAAGAAACAACCACAGTGTAACCTTGATTTAACAAACCTCTATATAACAACAGGCTTGCCTGTCCAAAGTTACAGTAAAATGTGTAGAACTGAACCTTGATATAACGAAAACCTCTTTATGACGAACACAGCACAGAAGCCCAAACGTAAAATATACTCCATTATAGTTCACCACTAAATTTTCCCCGATTCTCATTGGTGTAAATTAAACACGTGACGCGATAGTGTTCATCCGCAGAGAGCACTATCAGCACATAGTGCCCGTCCGAGGAAAATACCCAGATGGATAGTGCCCGTCCGTGAATTTTTTTTTTTGTAAACAAGCGGGCTTCCGTTAAAAAAAAAAACATTCAAACGCTATTTGATTGATTTGCATTTAGAGGGTTTCTGGTCTGATTTTCGTTTATTTGTACATTTCGGCTTCCAGCAAAAACTCAAGAAGCTGTTTTGTGAATCTGCGTGTGGAACAATAAAGACAATGGAGTGTTTATGGCTCGGAACTATCGGTCTGATAGTTGCCTCTTGGAAATTTGATTTTCTTAAAACTAGCATATTTGCCCCCAAAGCTTCGCTTCTCGGGCAAATATCTGTTTTAAGAACACCAAATTTCCGCGGGGCAACTATCAGCCGATAGTTCCTCGACAGAAACACTCTATTGTTTAAATATAACGAAGAAATGGCACATTTGACAAGTCAGTTGGAATTGTTTTAAAATTTTGTTGATCTGTTTAGTTTCAAAGTGCTGGAGCTATGCACAGATCTGTACAGTGTTCTGTTAGTAGCTTCATTGTTCAGATACTGGGTAGTGCAACACAATGCCATTAAAATAAAAACAATTATATATGATGTTAGTGAATTTAAAAACATGGTGAAAACGTCCTAAGTGACTACCTAATGTAAGCAACTACATAATCATTTCTCCATGGCAGCCAAAATGCTTGACAAATATTGCAAGGCCTTTACTAGTAAGATTTAAAGTATGTGGCTGGTCTTGTGTGGCACTGGTCAGAGAGCATTATACATTTAGTTGTAAGCAGCACAAAATTTTAGCCGGTGATTCACAGCAAAATATCCACGAGTCCATGGGTGCATGAGTTGCAGCTAGAGGCTTAAAGCTGAATTTAGTTCAACATCACTTGTGCTATCAGTAAAAACTGGGGAAACTTTGTTTTTCATTAGGGGATTCTAAAGAAGTCATGGGTGCTTTTCTCCAAAGATTTGACAAAAATGTCCACAGAGTTCTTCCAGGAGGTCATGCCAATTGGAAAGATTTGGAAAAAGAGTCGTCATTCAGGTAAGAATAAATTGTAACATTTTTGTATTAATTTTACTAAATAGCTGCGTAGTAATGATCACCACACATCTTAGGAACCACAGTCTGGGAACAAGTGCCAGCTGTTCCATCATTTTCTATTTGTTTATTGTTACAGGAGTACCTCATCAACGCAACTCCTATGCAGAACATGCAGTGTTTCAGATTTTGGAACCAGTAGTGGAGAGCTCACAAGGGTTACCAGAAGAAAGTCGATTGAACGTGCTGACACTTGTCATAAACACCATGATGGAGGCATGGAGCAACTGCATTCTAAAGCAAGAAATTGTTTTTAGGTAAGTTTGTACAATTTGATAGGTAACCCCTCTGTGTGGTACCTCCTGTATAGCAGATACCTCTCCTAAGGGATTCCTGTGAGCAGA
Organism: Blastomussa wellsi; assembly: GCA_947652115.1. Classification (NCBI taxonomy): domain Eukaryota; kingdom Metazoa; phylum Cnidaria; class Anthozoa; order Scleractinia; family Plerogyridae; genus Blastomussa; species Blastomussa wellsi. The sequence continues at coordinate 2,117,277 of OX393562.1, forward strand.
CACCTTCGCTCTTACACCTATAAGCAGGCACCTACCCCAAGTGGACATACCTGAAAACATACACCTCCCCTATGTGGACACCTGTTAGCAGACACCTTCCCTATGTACACACCTCCCCTATGTAGATACCTATTAGCAGACACCTCCCCTATGTAGACACCTGTTAGCAGACACCTCTGCTCTGTCGACACCTGTTAGCAGACACCTCCCCTATGTAGACACCTGTTTGCATACACCTCCCCTATGTAGACACCTGTTAGCAGACACCTTCCCTATGTGGACACCTGTTAGTAGACACCTTCCCTATCTAGACACCTTTTAGCAGACACCTCCCCTATGTAGACACCTGTTAGCAGACACCTTCCATTTGTGGATGCCTGTTAGCATACACCTCCCCTATGTGGATGTCCACCTTTTAGCATACACCTCCTCTATGTGAACACCTGTTAGCAAACACCTCCCCTATGTGGACACCTGTTAGCATACGCCTCCCCTGTGGACACCTGTTAGGATACACCTTTTCTATGTAGACACCTGTTAGCAGACACCTCTGCTGTTTGGAGACATGTTAGCAGACACCTTCCCTATGTAGACATATGTTAGCATACATCTCCCCTATGTGGACACCTGTTAGCATACACCTCCCCTATGTGGACATCTGTTAGCATACACCTCCCCCAGTAGACATGTCCATTTAGCAGACAACTCCCCTATGTGGACACCTGTTAGCATACACCTCCCCTATGTGGACATCTGTTAGCATACACCTCCCCCAGTAGACATGTCCTGGTAGCCGACACATCCCCTATGTGGAAACTTGTTAGAAGACACCTCCCCCAAATAGACATGTCCTGTTAGCAGACAACTCCCCTATGTGGAAACTTGTTAGAAGACACCTCCCCCAAATAGACATGTCCTGTTAGCAGACAACTCCCCTATGTGGAAACGTGTTAGAAGACACCTCCCCCAAATAGACATGTCCTGTTAGCAGACAACTCCCCTATGTGGAAACTTGTTAGAAGACACCGCCCCCCAAATAGACATGTCCTGTTAGCAGACAACTCCCCTATGTGGAAACGTGTTAGAAGACACCTCCCCCAAGTAGACATGTCCTGTTAGCAGACAACTCCCCTATGTGGAAACTTGTTAGAAGACACCTCCCCCAAATAGACATGTCCTGTTAGCAGACAACTCCCCTATGTGGAAACTTGTTAGAAGACACCTCCCCCAAATAGACATGTCCTGTTAGCAGACAACTCCCCTATGTGGAAACTTGTTAGAAGACACCTCCCCCAAATAGACATGTCCTGTTAGCAGACAACTCCCCTATGTGGACACCTGTTAGAAGACACCTCCCCCAAATAGACATGTCCTGGTAGCAGACAACTCCCCTATGTGGACACCTGTTAGCAGACACCTTCAAATACATGGACACCTTCTATCAGACACCTCCCCTATGTGGATACTAAGCGCTCACCTTACCTTTAAACAGCATTAGTTCTTTCAATGCTGTTGTTTATGTTTTTTTGTGTTTGACAAAGAACTATTTCATAATGCTGTCTTAAACAATATTTTTGGACTATGTATGTATGTATTCATGTATCACACCAATTTGGCCACCCCAAAAAATTCTTCAGGGGTGAATGACGTCATTTCTGTCGACCATGTGCTTCGTAGCAATGCCTCGTTTCTTGCGGAGTCGAGTTTCACATTCTTGCTTCGTGTCTTTGTGGATTGTCGAGTTCTTGACTGTGCTTTTGCAGATTGTTGTTGAATTGTAGTGCTTTTGCAAATTGTTGTCGAATTCTGGACTGTACTTCTTTTTTTGTTCAGAGTGTTCTTAGGTAAGTTGCATTGAATACGTTGTTTTCGAGTCCCTTCAAGTTCCTTCGAGTGTTTTTCGATTTTGTCTAACTTTTTTCGCAGTTGTATTGATTTATTTGGGCTATCACTGGCAAGGATGATTGAAGCTACTTATCAGAACATCAGAAGCCTGCCTACTACTGGTGTGTTTTCCAGGAAACAGATGCTGCAATTCGCCCAAGCAACACATCTCATTATAAAACTCAGGCTCAGCTGCTTTTCATTCGTTTCATTGGAGATTCAACTTCTGTCCGCATACAGAGGTGTGACGCTGTACTGTTCAAATCAGCCTTATTGTTATCCAAGAAGAATCTTGTAGCGAAGATTGTACAACTCCTGGTGCGAATATATAACAGCAGATTTCGATCGGTGCCGTGACAATCTTTGTAATTGTGAATTTTATGTTTGCATTTTAGCTTGCATGTGCATTTGCTGCGTTAATTTGTTTACATTTGTTGGGCGACATGATATTGATATTTGTCATACACAGTCTGCGGTTTTCGAAACACTGACTGCAACTTTGTTATTTGTGAATAGTGGTGTCACGCAATGCAACAAACTCCAAACATTGCATTTGTATGAATAAATTGGAAAAATCATGTTCATCAACTACAGTTATGTTAAGAGTTCATACATAGTTATGTTGATTTCAAATCAAAATGAAGCCAAATTAATCAAAATCTTTGAACGCACTCCTAATCTTTGATTACTACTAGTTGTTGATAGTAAATTTCATGACCTCACATATAATTATGTGTGGGTTGTGAGCATTCAGGAAGTGTCCACATGAATTTAACTTCTTTTGTCATTCCACAGTTTTTATGGTGCCCAACAGCTTAGCTTAGACTTTGGTTACATCAAAGTTTGGCTTGCCTCTGAGTCAAGCAACCTTTCATCGGAGATCCAGTCGCACCTCTTGAACCTGGATGTGTTCCGGCACCTTGAGGGGGCTGTGCGTCTGCTGATGTTGCAGCCAAGGAAAAAGAAGCAAAATCTAGGCGATGTTGATATTGATGACGAGATGGAATCAAACATCAGTACCGTCAGCAGCAGTTCTGTACTGTCCTCATTGTCAGGCGTGGATATTGATGGATATGACATTGACGTTTTGAATGATAAGACAATTCCTAACAGTCAAAAGTGGCTTGATCTACGTCTGCGAGGGGGAAAATCAAAGAAAGGCCTGCTGCCATTTTGCTTGAAGGTGCAAGAAATGAAGTAATCAGGACATGTATTTAATAGATATTTAAATATGAACCATTGATTTTATTCCTGTCCAAATCAATTTTACCTTCAGTTGATAAATAATTATATTTATTTTCTTTTTGACAATGTCTTAGGCAGACTAACGTGCTAAAACGTTTTGGCACAAAAATCTTGCAACAAAACAGATAACCAGTTACATGAAACGTGACTGAAGCTTCAATAAGATTTCCTTTCAGCTGATAACTTCAGTCATCAAATTGCAGTGTGTTGAGTCAGTCTTGAGTCTATTTCCTTATGAAGTGGATTTATTTATTCTGAAGATTGTGGAAATTTTTAGCCCTAATTTATTACCTTTACTGCATTAAATAAATAATAATTGTAGTTCGTTTACCTGCTTTTAATGTATTACCTTCTTGGCTCCTAAGTTATTTGTTGTATATAAATCCCGATTATAAAATATACAATCATTTGATTGCATTATGGACAACAAGAGAGGCTAAACATTGGACATCATGGAATTTATGGAATATTTATAACTACCTTGAAATGATAATTATGTTCATAATTACCTAGGTAATATATGTCTTAATGGAATACTGTGACTTGAGAGATCATAATTATGCAAACTGCCACTGTTTGAAGTTAGGGTAGGGATGTTTCATTACATTACGGTCTGTGGCAGACCCTTTCTAGAAGTGCTTAAAGCCAGCAAAATGTTCTTTCCACTCATCTGGCAATGCTATAAAGCAATTGGTTTACGCTTTGTAGCTGTGCACTATTGAGTTATGGTGTACTGGTGAAGTTTAAAGAGCACTCAAGAAGCTAGAGTTGCTTTAAGCTATTGTTTTATGCTTCTTTTATGCTCTCCAATCTTCCTGTGTTACACAAGTTAATTGAGGACTACCTTATGACCAGCAGGGGGGACTCGCAAATGAAAGAGGCGGGGATGCTCGTCAGAAATGAGTTCAACCCCTAAAGGAGACTGTGGCCCAAGCTTTTCTGACCCCTAAAGGAGACCATGAAAACTTTGATTCTATGAATCGAGTAAATATAATGAATTGGAAATATACCTACGTATTAAATAATTATATATTTTTATATTTCTTTGCATGCAACCCTAAATGAGCGTTTTCCGAGCGTTTACACCCCTAAGTGAGACGACGAGCTTCCCTGCCCCTTTCATATGCGAGTCCCCTCCCTGGGCCATTATGCAATGAGCAATTCTCTCAAACTACTGGTAGTTTGGGGGACTCTCATAAAACAGACAGATGCTGGTTGGAAAATCTGAGTTAACGACTACAGTATATATGTCAAAGATTATATTAAAGGGGCTGTGTAGACAAGTTTGCAGTTGTCTAGTGTTAGGATGGCACTAGCTGAGTGTTAGTTCACTCATAATTTTCAGGAACAGTTACTTTGTTACATAATGCAACTTGAAACCTTGGAAAGGTGGTAAAATTTAAAACCTAAACCAACCAAATCTTAAAGGAGCTATGTCACGGCTTGCGCCTTTTGACAAAATTAGCCTAAATTTTTGTCACTTGTAATCTGTCTCAATCTTCTCCATCCTCAACCATCCTTGTTCCTTTTTGCTTTACTATCACCTCTTTGGTGTTTTTTTTTGTAAGTTAACTATCAGTTGTAGGTTTCCTTCATTTTAAGGGGGACTTGGTTCGTCACACAATAATTCAAAATATTTTGACATAGCTCCTTAATTGTTAAAAGCCCTTCGTTCTCATCATCTGGTCTTCCCCTCAGTGCAGAGGAAACCCAAAGACAAGTACAAAACAATAACTTGTGTAGAGACCAGCCGTACTTTAAACCACAAAAAATGTTGTGCTACTTGATATTTTCTGTAAACCACTGTCATGTAGGTCAGCTGCATAATTAACATTTAGGTTTGTAAAACTTAATAATTATTAATTAATGATAATAATTACATTGCATAAAAGCTGTCAAGATACAAATTATTAAATTTAAACAACTTAAATTTTTGTACATATTGTGAGATGTTTCTGTCTTCAATTTCTAGTTGCATAAGTTTGCTGTTTTCCAAAATCAGGGTTGCCATGGTCAGGGGAAATGTTAGATGTTTGGTAAAGTCAGTAAAAAGTCAGGGAATTTTATTTCCTTTCAGTAAAACAGGGTGTAACATGATTGATTTTGATACTGTTTGAGTGGCACATACAGAAGCAGTAGTTTTCTTTAATTTTATTTATCTAATCTAAGGTCAGGGAAAATTGTTCGAAGGTCAGTGAAAAATCAGGGAACTAAAGATGACTTCTAACCATCATATCCTGGGTTCCCTTTCAATCCTGGGATTAGTTTTTTTTGCCACGCTTGTTGTATTGGACACTGCTTTCACTTTTGGCAGTTTTGACCATATCTGGAAAGTCGTGACCAGAACACAAAAACACTAAAAACTTGCACATCTTACATCTGTCTTGGATGAAACCAAACTCGGGGGTTTTGCAACACTCGGGGGTTCAGGAGAATTCAAGACTACATCTCGGGTTTGCATCACTTTTGAGAATTCTCCCGAACCCCCAATTGTGTTGAGATGAGGCTATGTCAACAGGGAAAAAGTCCTCTATTCCCTTATAAAACAGTCACAACCGTGTTTACATACTCTCATCTAAACACATCTATCAACCAATGGGAGCGTGCGTAGTATCACAGTTATTTTATAAAAATCGTCAGTGCAGCACTATAACTCATTATTGCATTCTAAAGCATGATGTAGTGGTTAATAAGCCACGCCCATAAGGGTCCTATGGTTACCATAGCAATGAGAGAAGACAGGCTAATATTCAATAAAAATTTTGTTCTTAAACTTTATTTCACAATAAAAAGACACTACAATTAATTTAAATAATATTATCATCGGGTTAAACAATGAATGAATGCAGAGCCAACTACCAATAATTATATTCCCCCAAAGCCAAAGAAAGACCAGAATAATCCTGATAAATTTCTTACAAAATGAAATAATTTCATTTTAACTTCCTTTACATATAAATTGCACCAAGCCCAAACACCTTGCAACAGGTTTGTGGCTGATCTGTTTGACTTAACAATTCATCGTAAGGTACTCTAAAAGATCTTTTTGCCCATACAGTGGCCATTTTAAATTCTATTTTTAAGGGACACCTTGGGGACAAATAGAAATTGATTTGCCCTCTGAACATCCCATAATGCTTTTCAAAACAATAGAAACCCAAATGGCTGGTGCATCAGTAAAAAATTGTATTGCATTAAATTTTATTTGCAATACTATCTTCTGAGAAATGTTTAATAAATGCAAATCCAAAAGAATGTCCTCAAAATCAGCAGAGTTAATGAATTTGAAACAACAGGGAAGACAGGGTGGAATTGTAATCATCCTTGCTTCCGGTGGGCAACTGCAATAAATTTTGTAGCATGTTGCTGTACAGAATCTAATCATTATTTTTGGGTGTCCTGTGCTCAAGGGGTGTTTCAATCGTCCATAAATAGATAACAGGAATCTTTTGAAGGAGCTAAAAATTCCCTTCGAGGCAGAAAAACACCATAGAGGTACCAAGCATTATAAACTGAGACTGAACAAGGATGGTTTTGAACAAGGAAGATTGACAAGGATTGTAATCAACAAAGGCTAAATGTTTCAAGGTGTGTCATTTGTGAGAGCTCTTTCATCAAAATGGACTGTACAAGTCAAATACTGACTGACGGGTGAGTATTTTGAAAGAAATTTACAAACATAGAAAGATTGAAATAATGTCTTTATAATCGTATTCTGGCCTTTCTTTGGTTTGTCATTAACATAATCTAATGCACAAGATATGCACACGGGTCTAATTGATAATATTAATCACAGTAAGATGATATTTATGGATAAACGTAGCCCATATACCTGGTGGGATTAGCGGTGCTCAATCACTCAGAGATTGACTTGCGGCTCGAATGGAAAGCTATGCCACCAAAACAAAATCACTCTGCTACCAAAAAAGGTCAGGATCGTGGAATCCTGCCAGCTACACAGCCTAGGGAAAAACTTGCACTGAGGCCTCAAATACAATCTTTACAATAATATAATTCCACATAAATCTCAAAAGTTACTGGCAATTACTTTGACAGTTACACAGTAACCAATGGCATGTAATGTCTTAAACAGTAAAAATGGTCTCACTTACAGTACTCGCTAGCTATACATTCACCTGCTATGAAACTTGAACTTATTAGGTCCTATTACCAATTGATAATACATGTATGGACAGCTAATTTAAATTTCTAATTTGAAAAGGTAAAATCAACTATGTGCAGTAATATTAAGTGTTTTATTTTCACGATTGTATATATATATATATATATATGCTCAATTATTTATAAATCTTATGTATTTCGTAAACTATTTGTATGTCTGCTAAAATGATTTTTGTTAAATAGCCTTCTGCCATCATATTTTAGTCACTACTAGTCCTTATAATGTAATTATTTAATATCAGCCCCTTTACAAATACTAAATATATGCTATATCAGCTTGGCTGGAAAGACAATAAGCATGAATTTCCCTTTGGACAGTCTGGGTCTTCTTTACTTATGCCAAAAGTTTGAGAAAAAACAACTGTGGACATTGTGTAACGTTTTTCTTACTTGATCATTTACAATAACTACTAAAAAATACTTTTAAAATTGTAAATCTGAAGTTGTGGACATCTTGGTGATTTCCAAACTCCATCAGGGTTGGCAGTGATCAGAAACTAAAACAAATCACTGACTATTCCCTGACCTTTAAGGTTGTAAACAATTTTGACTGACCTTGCACTGACCAAACTACTGCACCTCCATGCATCATCACTCAAACAGTATCAAAATCAATCACTTTACATGACAATTTTCTTTCCTTTATAATCTTGCAAACTGGAAACTATCAAAATAAAATTTACTAATTTTTCACTAAGTTTGATGACATCTAAGAATCCCCTTCTCCGATTTTTTTCCTGACGCGAGCAACCCTATGAATGATGCACACTGCCAATCAGTATATACAAGAAGGAACTGGGTTGATTGGCTGATCTCAATTCTTACATTATTGTCACTTCAATAAAATCACACAATGCCCACAGATCTCTTTTCTTTGCCTACAGACAACAACTGAAAAGATCTGTAGCCACAACGGACTGCCGATCCAAGCTACTTTACAAAATAAAATGAATGCCTGCTAAACTTTACAGCATTGAACTAAGTTGGTAGAATTGATAAATTGTGGCCAGCAAGTCAAGTCTTGTGACAACTGAAAGGTACACTAATGATGCAGTAAAAACTCACAAGTTTTTCACACGGAACTCTCAGTCTCAGCTTAATAACAGCAAATAAAATCTGTGAACAGAAACTACAATTTTAAGTTGCGAGAAGATGTACATTATCCCAAATAAGGATCGTCAACTTAGCCAGGTGGAAGTACTACGAAAACTACACTTAAATACCACAAAACTTAATGGCTCTGCACAAATTTACTGAGCACCACTTTATATTTGATAATAAACACACAAGGTTAAAAAACACTTTTCTCACAATTCACAATTTAACATGTTACGTCATAAATACAGTGGATATTACACTTGAGGTAAAAGGAACATTTTTACCATTGCTGGCACACAAGCAGTTTTGAAATGTTTAACTTTGTCTGTGGAACAATAATTTGCTTCCTGCAAAATGAATGGGAAAAACGTAACTGCACATTGCAGGAAAAAAATTTCACTATAAAGTAATTGTCTGCTAGTGCAGTAATATTTAAAGGATAAGGGTAAAAACATGCATGCATACACAACAATAATTTAGTCTTCTTTTACGCTGTAAGTAGTCAACGAAAGTGACTGTAACAAAAGCAGTCTGCTTTCTAATCTGGTACTGTTTTGAACTGAATGATGTTATTTCAACACTTTCAAGTTAAAAAAACTGGACGATGTACTGCTGGACAAAACCAATTTGAATTTTGAAAATCTTGTAAGCCGGGAGTGAATAGGTTCGCAGATCAGAATATTTGGCCTTAAAGGAGCCACGTCATGGTTGGTGCACTTTGAAAATTTTAGCCTAAATTTTTTCAATTTGTCATTTGCAATCCATCTCAATCTTCTCCATCCTTGTTTCTATTTGGTTTAGTATCACCTCTTTGGTGTGTTTCTTCATTAGTAAACTATTATTTTGATGTTTCCTACTTTTTAAGGGTAATTTGGTTCGTCTACAGCAGAACTCAATTGCAGTATTTTGAAATGCAGTGCTTAGTAGATTAGCCGAAAATTCTCTCTCACATACTAAAATCTACATATTACAACACTTGGATTGTGTATGCTCAACACAGTTTGGATTAAACTCTTTGGTCAGTCGTGATAGGTGGCATTTTGTTCCAACAACCTCTTTACATTAGAGTTCCACACCACAGACAGTTTTTGAATACAGGTATGGATTTGAATGAAAATTAGGTGGCAGACTGACAGATTTCGCCAAAAGCAGCACAGATCGGTGGATCCACATACCCCTATCCACCAATCCCTTCTGCATGCATATGTTGTGGCACTTGTATTTAAGGTTACACAATACCTTTGCTGGGGTCCTTCAGAAAAAAAAATGTACCTACGTTGTTTTTAAGGAAACTACCACAAACTATATGGAAAGGTTTTAAATTTTAGAATTCGAAAAAATCTGCTGTGCTGTCTGTCCGAAATAGAGCGGTGAGCAAATAACAGTAATGAAGTCCTCTTAATAAGAGCTCCCAGATAAAGCCGTTATGAGGATTATCACACCTAACCTTTTTATCAACTTTTATTAAAAAATCCTTTTTTTCTAAATAACTCATGCAGATTTCAAGATTTTAACTTAATATTTTGGGAAACATTAGATTTTATAGCAATCCTCTTTTCAGTGCTAAAATTTTTTTGGCCAAAAAGTAGTCCTCTGAGGCTACGTCCACACTAAGCCGGATAAATCTGAAAACGGCGTTTTCGTTTCGAAAGCGGATAAAATGTTTTCTGTCCACATTATACCGTTTTCAAATTTTTTTCGCCATCGATTTTGAAATGCTGCCTGGCAAGAAATGCTTAATACATGCAAGAACATGCCCACATTGTCCGAGCAATATTATTAGATTATTTTGATGTCAGCGTTTCCACACTAACACACCTAGCCAGCGTTTTCAAATTTATCCACTTTGGAGAGCGTTTTCAAAAAGTTCCATTTTCGGTGACCGAAAACGCCGTTTTAGTGTGGACGGAAGGCCAATCCGGAGAAAAAAAGTTGCGTTTTCAAATTTATCCGGATTAGTGTGGACATAGCCTGAAGGTACTGTGTAACCTGAAATAAAATATGATCCACTTTTTTATCAGACCCAAACAAAAACCAACGAACCCCAAAAACATACCAGATCATTAACCTATTGACTATGTTTTGCCCAATGTCCCTCACTCGATCATTGTGTTACTAACATAAAACTGAGGGATTTCACAATCAAGCTTTTAAATATACCTATTATTCAAGCCCAATGAAAAGAAATAATTGCACGATTATACTTCTTAGCAACACCTTTGTTACCTTAAACATTTCAAAAAATGGTAACTATGATTTTGTATTTCCATATCATTTTCAGAAGGAAAACTGTTTATACCAGAAAATAATTACAAGTCACTAAAATTTCTAAAACAATTGTTAGCAGTTTTGTATTCATGAACAGCGTTTTGTAGTGTACACAGTGTCTTGGCAAATCAAACAATTAAACCCATTCAAACGCTCCACCGAACAAAGGCTTAGAATACCATTCGAGCGCTTTTGTCTCTTGTGATTGCCACAATTCGCACTGAAATAGCTTGTTTTAAACACGTAATTTCATAATATCTCTTAACCTCTTACAAATGATCCTACTGCAATAAAATAAATAGCAATTGCGGTTTTCGTCGCCCTTGACAATAAATAAAACTGATAAAATTATGCCCGATCAACGTTTGCGTGTTAAAACGGTGTATACAAACGAATTGACTGAATCGAACGCTTCATCGTTCCAGGAAAGTCGCGATTCGAACTTGCTAGAACTTTAGACACACCTTAGTTTCAGAAGGCGTATGAAATCGCAAGCATAATTAGAATAGTCCGCTGGAAAACTTCAGCGATCGCTCAACATTCAGTAAAACGAAACAAACACGACACAATTGTTAATCCCTCATACAATTAAAAATCTTTGAATTGAATATAACCGCGCTGAAAAGCAGAACAATAGAAATACCGCGAGTACATTCTTGTATAAAAAAGCTTTGCACAAAAGAAGAAGCGATGACGTGTGAAGAACATTGGGCAAAAACATAATAACTCATTTTCTAAGGACAATCGTTAGTGGCATGAAAATTGCAGCCCCTTTTATGTAACTGAACAACATCTGGGTACACAATACGCTGACAATACAAGACCACAAGCACGTGCAATGGATTTCCAATTGTGGGACAAGAAATGAAAACAATCACAAATATACGAATCGGCTGTGATGCCGAACTCGGGAACCATGTTACAAATTTCTGAGAGTAAATAAATAAACAAAAATTAAGGAAACGTTAGTCGAGTGCCCTACCAAGACTTGTGAAGCAAAGAGTAATATTCTAGGTTAAATACGGCAGCCTTCAGCTGTTTTTACTTCGATACTTGGCGGATGATCCGTAGATGCGGTAGATGTTGCTTCAACTTGGTTTTCAGTGCCGCTCGTGGAAACAGGAACATTTAGAACAGAATTTCCGTCTACCACATGTTGCCTTTCCGTGTTTTTGGCCGGAGTAGCGTCTGAATTGGACGCTACAAGTCCTTCCGCGGAAACAGTCGTGAAATTACTGTTCAATTGAGCAGCCATGGGAGTGGGGATAGCGATGGTGGTTAGAGTTCTTGTTTCCGTGCGTTTCTCTGCAGCCATGTTGTTTGCATTTTCCGTGGCGTTAACCAGATTACCGCTCGATACAATAATTGGAGCACCAGAATACTGCGCTATCGGTATAGCGTAACTTGGAGTCGAAAATGTTGTTGCTACAGTGGTTCTGACCGCTTGTACAGCAGATGCATTGGCGGTTGGTTGGATCGATGTTGGATTCGTTACAGCAGTTGTAACGAACGTCGGTCTTAAAATCATACTTCCTCCGGGTATTGGAGTCGTTGGTACATAACCCACACTGCCGATTGGGGCGTAAGTCACGGTTCCAGCACTATTTACCGCCTGAACAGACTGTATTCCTTGTTGAAACACCTGAGCCACTTGAGAATTTTGTGTTAAAACTGTGGTTGGAAATGCGCCGTTTTGAGCCGCGATCGTCGCTGTCCCATTCATTGCTATCGGGGTCTGCGTTTGTCCTCCAGCCCACCCGGGTGTCACAGCAACTCGAGTCTGAACGTACGGTCGTTTCATGGGTTTTTGCTTCCTTCTCGGTCGATACTTATAATCAGGGAATTCCTCTTTGTGTCTTTTGTCTAGCCTAGCCGCTTCGTCCACGTAAGGTTGTTTCTCGGCGGCGGGAAGCATTCGCCAAAGTTTTCCCAGCATTTTGCTTAATTCTGCGTTATGCACATGAGGGTACTGTTCGGCAAGCTTTCTCCTCGCAGATTGCGCCCAAACCATGAACGAATTCATCGGCCGTTTAACATGATTTTCCTTTTTGGGCAGCTGAACATCAGAGTACGGACCAGGCATAATTTGCGTCTTCATTGGCAATCCAGCGAGCTTAAAAGCGGCAGCATCAATTTGCGGACATTCTGCGGCCACTACAACACTGCTTTCAGTCGCTGTGTGTTCTGTTCCAGTGGTCGTCGGAGTTAGCGTATTGGCGTCGACATAATTCGGCGCTGTCGTCGTGATTTTCCAGTTAAAGTTCTGATCACTCGTTTTGATCTGTTCCACCTTTTCTATTTTCACTTCACCGAGTTCAGCTCCGTTTTGGATCGAGTTATTGATTCCACTCGCAAGCGTAGCCATTGTTGAGTTGATCACAAACTAATATCACTGGCAGAAAAATGACATTTCTTGCAATCACGTGATGGAATAGGAAACACGTGACGTAGCGGAAAACGCGCGAGTTCTTCGAAATGCCGAGCTCGAATTTCGGCAGAAATCTTCAAATCCGAGCCTTCTTGGTGGTCCAGAGGCAAATTTTCAACACTAGAGTGGAAACAAATCATGGAAATCCAAGCTGTCCCTGAACAATGCCGAATGGAACAATATCTGTTTTCGTTTCGGCTATTCAGTGTGTGGGGTGCATTGTTCCGCTGGGAACCAATAAAATTCGAGGAATTGAAAGAACGCTGAGAGGCGGAATATGACGGAAGTTCCAAACAAAGCCATCCACCTCTGACCATTGTTCTCACAGACAAGAGAGACACATTTGATCTCAATTATGCGGGTCGGTTGTCAAGGGAAATAATCGAACAAGAACCTATTGTAAATCAACATGCGCTGATTGGCGGATCTTGAACAAAGAACGTCATGAAAAAATATTGCTTTGAGCGTTGTGAAAACGAAATCCTAAATTACACCATTTCGACGCCAATATCACCAAAAGTTAAGCCCTCGTTTAATACGCTGTGGATACATCGCTTTCTATTGTAGCACTTCTTCTTGAAAAGTTAGCAAAAAAATAAAAGTAAAATACAGCGCCATTAATTTTGGCGAAATTATGTTAATTTGTGCCATGGCAATCTTCACGGCTTGGCAGATGTTTTTCGACCACGACGCGATCAAATACGAACAGATGACAAGTACTGCTTGTTAATGAGCCAAATTTTCATCCACCCGAATCACGAAAATTGGGTGCTGGCTTGTAAATTTCACTTATACAATATCTCGGATGTATTTTTGGGCAATTTACACAGTTCTTGTAACACTCGATCGAGCATCCGCAATTTTCTGGTTTTATTTTCATGCACTCGCTTTTCTATCTTGCGCCATGGGATATCATACGCTTTTGTAACACAAAACAACACTATGCGTAGTTTTTCCGTTAGCAAAACAGCTGAATTCGAATCTGGACTCGGTGGACCCTTAATACTTTTACTGCGGTTGTTTTAAATTGGCCTGTACTGTTCCCGATGTCCGGTGATTCTTCTGGTTTCAATTGTTTAAACTCTTATCCATTTCGTCTCATTTTTCGCGGGTTTTCTATTAAATTGCTATTACCCGAAGTAGCTTTTGTTTGCTTGTACAAAGCGACATTTCTTGCTAGCTATTTTTTTTTTTTCACGAAAAAAGCTGATATTCAGTCGCTGCGATCAAATAATACCAGGTTATTCAGTGAACAATTTGAAGCGAAATAGTTGTGATTGAACTATATCTTTGCTCGGACTGATGGCGGGGTCAAATAATAAAAGAAAGGAAGTGAATTCAAGGTTTACACGACAATTATCAGCTTGACCGCGCTTATCTTTGTTTTCTTGCACAATAATATTTCTTTTGAAAATATATGACCAACAAGCAGATAAATAACTTGGGAGTATTTCGTGTCAGTCAATTTAATTAATTTCAAACCCAGTTTGACATTAAAACTGTGTGAACCGTGGGCGAATTAGGTTTAGAACAAACTTAATGTCTTTTTGAAGCTATTTTCGCTGGGTTTGTTTGCTCTATTAATGGGCAAAAACGAAACTTTAAGTGACGTCAAACTCCCCAAGGCGTAGAGGTTTGCATTGCTGGAAAATAGTTGTCGTTAAAATCGAAACCTGTTCAGCTAAACTGAATTGTCACCACCGGTTAGGGCCTCTTCACACGAGCCCGGTCGACCGGGCTTGCCGGTTTGCCGGGAAGAATTTTGCCTTGGGTTCATGTGAGAAATACCCTGGGTGCCAGAGGCTTTAATTTTCATGCGCTGTTTCCGGTTTCGGTCTTTGTCTTTGTTTTGACCCGCGCGAAAAACCACTGGTCGGGTTGTCATGTAATCGAGA
The DNA here is from genome assembly GCA_947652115.1 of Blastomussa wellsi. Lineage (NCBI taxonomy): Eukaryota > Metazoa > Cnidaria > Anthozoa > Scleractinia > Plerogyridae > Blastomussa > Blastomussa wellsi. The sequence goes on from OX393562.1 coordinate 2,132,277, forward strand.
AGTTGATTTTTGTTGCGTTTAACAGATGTGCCGAGATCTCGGCAAAAAAAAAAAATTGAAACAAGCTCGGCTAACCAGGCCAGCCTGGCTCATGCAATCAGGACCTTGGAGTTATTGGAAGCATAAAACCGAACAAACGTCTACAGATTTCCGGATACGAATCTGAATCAATACAAACACCTTTCTTTTTCAATCGTGCTGAATCACAAAATAAATCATATTAAATATAGCGGTATTTTATTTTCAGGTCACAAAATCCTTTGCTAAGGTCTCTTCCAGCAAAACGTTCGAAAGCTTGCTCCTGCCTTTTCAGTTTCTGGACATTTCGTCGAATTATTAATTAGGCCTACAACTGTTGTAGTTAAGGCACTTTCTGCATGTTCTATCTACTCCGAGCTATGGTGAGGTGTATCCCAGATTCATACGAACGAACACTTCCTTTTTTATTCCCTGGGCTGTAAGCGCGAGGCTAGCGTGATTCGCGCGAGGCGCGAGTTGTTCGCGCGTGGCTGATTCGTCCACCTGCTGCCACTAAAATAGAAAATTAACTCTTCTTACCTCATTTTTAAGCCTAAACGGAAAATTAAAATTCTAAAATGCAAATTAATGTAATGTTCCAGCTAAGCTATTTTTTACATTTTGGGTAATAATAATATTTGGGGGACAATAATTCAAAAATTTGCGATCGCCCGATGCCAATTAATTTTTTTGGTTCAGTGCGTTTCTCGGGACATTCTCGTTTGAACGTCACGATAGGGAGTTCTGCTGCAGTTGTTGGCCTTCTACTGGGCTTGCTTTCAGTCCAAAAATTCCCGAGAAAGCATGATCCAAACAGGAAATTGTTGCCATGGAGTAGCCAAGAATCGGAACAAAGCTAAGGGCAATGCATTCATCAAGCACAATCTTTTAATTTAAAAAAAATAATCCTTGCACGACCGTGTTTTAATTTAGAAGTCAACAGAGGTCTATGATTTGGAAAGTGTTTACGTTTGTACTACTTTAAATGATGTTCGTGCAAGTAAACATGTAGTTGTCACTTGTTATATTCCATGTTTGGTTTCACGACAGACAACCATTCTTGTGTTACTATGGCCACACGCACTCCACATGAACCCGAGGTTGGTCACGTGAACAAAATTTGGAGTAAACAGCCTTTCCCCATTGATAAGGTATTTTACAGGGAAAATATGCCTTTTTCGACTTGAGTGCAATTCAAAATGGGGTCGGTCTTGTGTCGTCTGCATCTTGCGTAATTTTGTTCAAATTTGTGTTTGCTTAAGATTAAAAATCTGTCATCGTGTCAAGTTTCCTAATGCGACCGGCGTTTTGCCAGTTTAGAAAAAATAGAAAATTCCGACCAATCTTCAAAGACGCCGTCTAGCATGGGTGGGGCAGGCTGAAAAAATCTGGGAAAACAAAACAAGCCCCTTCCGGAGCTGTCATCGCTCATTGATTTGGCCCAGATTCAACCTGAACTTCGACGCGTACGCGCTGGGATCTTTCCCAATGAGTTCTCACGACTTCAAGTGCTGTAGCCATCCGCAGGTTCAACCAGACATCAAGTTACACGGACCTAGCGGTATTTTGGCGAGTGCTAACCAATCCAACAATTCAACAGCAACATCCAGCAACAGTCCGATTGGCTCGACTAATGGCAACGTCTTGAGCGAAGCGACAGAGGAAGATACAGCTCGGACAAATGGAAAGCAGTACGACAAATGGACGGACGAGGAAGAGGAAGCTCTGATAAACTTATGGGTTGATCGACACGAGCAATTGGAGAGCAAAGGCGGGAGGAAGATTTGGGACGAAATTGCGCGGGACATTGATCAAAAGTTTGGCACCGCCAGCACTCGCACGGGAGAGAAATGCCGAAGAAAAATGAAATATCTCACCGAGCGAAAAAGAAGGCCAAGGAATGGAACACTCACCAGACTGGTGGGTGCAGATGGAAAACTAAATTTTACGAAGAGATAGATGCTGTCCTTGGATGTAGAGATGTGGTTACGTTACCACACGTAGCAGGAGCCGGAACAGGCGCTTCAACTCTTGCCGCCAAGTCCGAATTACCAGGACAAGACACGAGCCCCGACGCTAGAACTGAGCGCAAAAAGAAACGTAAAATAGCTACACCTGAAGAAGGGGATGAAGAGGGAGCTGACCTGATTAAATTGTCCTTGTTATGAATGGAACAACAGCGAAAAGAAATGAACACATTCATGGAAAATTTTACAAGGGTACAAGAACAACAAGCAAACACAATGAATGCACTAGTTGGCGCCCTGACAAATTTCTTACAAATTTCTGCTAGCAGCAACAACAACAAATGACTGAAACAGTAAATTGGTCTCAAATAGACCATTTTGAGAGACAACAAAATAAAGCGTTCAGTTCCTTCTGAATTGCATATATGCTATGCACTATGCTTCATTGCGGCTTCCGGTGAAGCTTTCGCAGAATTCGGGTCGCACTGGAGCGAATTTTCATTTTGGCCGGTCCGTACTGACCAACTTTTTTCGGGTTCGTTTTCCGGTCACACATGAAGCCACACAACAAGGCTAAATTCTTGTGCAAAAATTAATAAAACGATTTTGTAAACAATCATGAAAAGATTGATTTTGCCGCCGTTGATTTTTTATCTCGTACCTCAATTTTCAACAACAAACCCAAAATGTTTTGACACTTTTCTATCTGTATGGTTTGCTGTGACGGCAAGAAATCATTCTGTGCCTTCAATTTGTAGAACGAAGAAGGCTAAGACGACGACAAAGAATGATCAGAGCCCATCCAAAATGGATGGGAGAAAGATTCATCGGAAGAAAACCGTGTTTGAAACCCTTCAAATTAACCCCAGATCCATCTGTTGAGCGCCTCAATGCTTTCTCTTGGTTTTCTCTCCCTGAAAGCATAGCTGTGCATCAATTCCTCAAATAAATACGCAGTTGACATTTTTAATGGGTTTTTGTTTTCTTTGGGCGATTTTGGAACTAGAATTTCAGTACCTTATCTAAGCACCACACCAGACACCAGAAACGCAATGCCAAAAAAAGATACCCTATATTTAAAAGGTTACCCGATCCCACGACACATACCTAAAAAACCCATATATGAGAGTACCCCAGGGGCTTTTCGTACACTTTCTAAACGAGTTACGTTTCAGTTGACCCACATCACACATTGTTCAATCTTTCAGTGATCTCGGTCCCATGCCACTCTCTATCTTCCCTTCCTCCCCTCCCCCATACCCTGGTTACGCCATCACCAACCTCCCGACCTGATTCGGCAACCACGAGCGAAAGCTGCATTCCTGTAACGTTGGATTTGGTGCACGCAGTTTTTAAATACAATATGACGCCAGGTTCAAGCTGCATGTATCAAAAAAAAAAAGGAAACCGTGATAGAGGATTGCCAGTCTCCTTCTGTCCCGTCATTTTCTCTTGGTAGCAGAAAGTTTCCAAGACACGTTGCACATAACATGGCATTCAAAGACGTGCCATGCTGTCACAACAAATTCGAGGATAACGTGGAACCGGTGTTGAAACTATTCTAGTCCTGCCAGACTTGAGTGATGTTTTTGGTTAAACTGAGAAAAGTTTCTCTCACAACTTGTAGCTTCAAACGCAGTATGGTCAATGCACGTGACGGGCACGTGCACGCGTGACGGTCACGTGTTAAGCGTTGCAGCTGGAACGAACCCAAAGTTTTGTGTTTACACGAGATTATAGTATTCGTCCAACGATTGGTTTACTTTTCATGCTGGGACGGGGAGGTAAATCACGAGCAGTTCACGAATAAGAATATTATCACATTTTTATTCAAGCTCAGAAAAAAACGGAGAGGTGGGGGGGGGGGGGGGGAGACCTAGATACGTAAATCGAGTATATATCGATGCGTTTATTCATTAATTGTTTCAGTTCTTATATTCATTCAGTCTAAAAATTCCACTATATTTGCGAGTTGCTTCAATTCAATTCCGCAAGTCTAATACTGCTATACCTTACAAACTAAATTTCTTTAGCATAAATCTACTAGCGTTCTATTAAGAATGCTGTTCTCTGATTGGCTGTTCTGTGATATAGCGGTTGTCAATAAAATGGCCGCCGCTTCTTCGCGTTTGTAAAGTGTTTTCAATGCATGTGAGCTATGCATGTGAAGAAGATTTGGACAATCTTGTTGTTTAGTTTTGAACGTCTAGTAGATTTACACTAACTATTGACTTCTATCTTTTTACATCTTTCTATTTCGATTTGCCTACAATTTAATTATATTGACGTTGATTTATATTAAGCAGATTATATTCTTGCTTAGTCTCTAACCCATCATTCCCGGCTGAGTGAAGCCGCTAGGGGACTGGTACAAGTTTAAAGGTGTGCAACCGTCAGTGATAAGAACATTTTGTATTCCCAATCCCTTGAGTAACCCGGCCTGTCAAAGAAAAATCAAAGAGGTTAATTTGAACTTTCTACTTTACCCGAAATAAAGTTTATTTCAAACATGCTGAGAGAACGACTGTGAAAATACATCGTTCGTCCAATCAGGGACACGAACGATAGTACTTCACAGTGGACGGCAACAAGCGCGCGGCTTTCAGTAAAAAAATCTCGGTACAAGCGCGCTGCTTTCAGTAAGAAAAATCTCAAAACGTATGAAATAAAAACATTGCACCATGGAAAGCGCTTGGACGATTTTTATTTACTCGTTGCTATGCATAAAAAACTCACTCGTTTGCTGCGCTCACTCGTTCGTTTTATTGATGCATAGCAACGTACTCGTGAATAAAAATCGTTCGTGCGCACTTTCCATGGTACAATCTCTATGTCCACGGCGAGAAGATCACGAGAAGCAGATTTTTTCTAATGATTAACGTTAAGCCAATTGAAAGTAATCAAAGACTGACCAATTACACCAAATGCTCATAACACAATCAACCACGAAACCAAAACATTTCACCCGCGAAAAGCGCGAAAATGCGAGTAATTCAAGTCAGGTTTGGGTTGCCATGGTTCTGTTTGCTCTAATATAATTGGGTAAAGCACATTGTATAACATTTCAGCCAAACACAAACATGGAGTCCAGGTTGTGCAAACCAAAGACAAAAAAATCCGATTCCAGCTAGTTAACTTTTGCGTTGGCGTAAAAATGGACTTCTTTCCGCAGACAAGCGTTCAAAATAGAACTTTTTTTCAACTGTTTGTTAACATACCTGTGACTCGGGGCCAGTGCGAGCAATCTTTTTTATTGTGTCAGAACTCACGGCTTTTACCATCGCAGCTAACTTTTTAGCCTAAAGAGAAAACGACATAATGAATAGTTGAGAGCAGACTGAACAACAACAACAACAGCAACAATATCTGGCCTCAAACCTCGATTTCTGCTAATTCCTTGGCCTTTTTTAGTTCCAGTTCATTAAGTTTTCTTTGATGTTCAAGTTCACCTTCATTTTCCTGAAAAAATGACACAACCGTTATCACTAACATGTACATACATTCCTAAATGGCCAGTTTCCGATTTGCATTTTGCTCCAGTGTCAAAATGAGTCTACGTTTTGACTGATTTCGAAGCTAAGGCAAAAGTAGCTTGTTCCAGGATATCGGTCAGCCGTTCGCTCGTGTTTATAACCCCCAACCCGCCTTTAACTCCCCACAGACAGAGAGCCTAGAACAGGCTAAGGGAATTTAAGGCAACTCTCAGGAATTGCCTATTAACACCTTTTTCCTTTAGTTAGTTTATTGTTTCTCTTTCTTTCCCATATTGATTGAACAGAGAGTTCACTGAAGTTTCAAAATGAAATTACAAGTTTTTCAATGTCTCTACCAGAAAGTCGGATAAACTTAAAAACGACAATTGATCTTAGTTTCTAATAAGTAGTTTCGCTCATCAAAAAAGTTTGCTTACAGTTACGCATCTCAAGTTAGTTTCTACACGCTTGTTTGGAAAGCATTCATCTACGCCGATATCACCTTCTTTCCAGTTGTATCCGGATAAAGTGTCTTCCGATTTACCTGTTGTTTAGAGTCTAACTCGGCAACAAGTTCAACTTCTGCTGCTTCTGCCTTCAACTTAGCAACTGAAAACGAGGCAACAACGAGATCATATTACTACCAAACACTAAGTGACGCCTATGAGATTTTCGTAAATATGAAATCAACTGAGTTTCACCGACTGATTCCATATAAAATCTTTGAAGAGGAGAATTTACCTTCTATCGCACTTTCGCCTTCAATCAGCAGTCGTTCAGCTTGGGCCTGTTGAAATAATCGTCGCATTCTGTTACAGCAACATTATCTCACAAACGAAGAAGTGTATTAAAAAAAAGGAATACAGGGCAAAACAGGAAGCAAGGAAGCACGGAAAGCCGCAAAACTCTAGAACAATAAAGCTCTCGAATCTCTTTACGATGGCCAATTTATATTATCAACCCAGTTGATAAAACAAAATTATATTGTTATAATTCCCACCGACGCAGCACCACAGTTTCTTTACAAACTTACCCCCTACATAAATAGACCCGAGGATGGAAAACCAATTATATAATGACTTGAAAATGGAAACCAAAGACGTGACGACGAAAAGCCAACATAAAGTCGTAAGAATCAGAAAGACGCACAAAATGAGAATTACAAGAAAGGATGACAGACGGATTTCACTAGAATGAGCTCGAATGACTGACCTGCGCCTCAGCTTTTGTTTGTCCCGATGATTCCACTGCAGCAGTGACAGCTCTCAGTTCGAATAACTTCACTCGAGCATTTTCAGCTTCCTGGTAGGACATATTTACTAATTATAGAATACTTTCTGAAAATGTGTCGGCACTAATCAGTCCCCCTGCGCCGAGCAAGCGCCCCTCTACAACAGGTATTGAACAGAAATACGCCCCACAGACCTAAGGGGCGGACGATTATTACTACTATATTTTCCCGGGGGGGGGGGGCAGCATTTTCTTTGACCCAGAAATTTCCTTTCAGCATCAAGTTGTACAGGAATTTCTTTCTATCTCCTCAAAATGTTTTCTTTTTGCGTGACTCATTCTGCACCATATTTCTTTGGAACTTTCTTGTGCAGGAATTTTTTTCCAGTAATTGCCCAGCCACCCCTAAAAAAATAACGGTCCGCCCCCATTAAACGGGGCTTTTACGGTATTCGAGTGCCACGAAGGGTTCTTTAATTTGGTTTTGTTTCGTTGAATACTATTATGGCAAATCGTTTACTTGAGTGTAATTGAAATTGTTTGACGGTGCACTTACCTTCTCGTTAGTAAGTTTCTGCCTTTCTAACATTCCTTTAGCCATTTGCTCTGTTCTTTTCGCTTCATGCTCTGCCGCTCGCTCAATGGATCTAACGAGAAGTATTGATGAACACCTGATTACTCCTTATTAATACAACAATGCATGGCGGCTAGTAAAGAGAATTCACATTTAAAGATGGGAAATGAAAGAGCGCAGCTATGTCTCCCCGGTTTCATTTATACCTTAAAATTCGGAATAAAAGCCGCTAACGGGAGAATGGTTATTAACGATTCCATTCCTGGCCCTCAAAACAATAGCAACTGCTACACTAGAGGACCAGTAGAACAATAGAACAAACAACATGAACAATGCCCATAGCCCCCAAAACAATAGCAACTGCTACACTAGAGGACCAGTAGAACAATAGAACAAACAACAGGAACAATGCCCCTAGCCCCCAAAACAATAGCAACTGCTACACTAGAGGACCAGTAGAACAATAGAACAAACAACAGGAACAATGCCCCTAGCCCCCAAAACAATAGCAACTACTACACTAGAGGACCAATAGAATTGCAAGCTTAGGAGAGCTGCTACTGACACAGACAGGCTTGCATAGTCAGCTCCCGCACCACCCACAGAACAATGCAACCTTATGACTACAGTCAAAAGAAATTGCCCTTACATTACTAGAGTCAACTTACTTTGTGGAAATCTCAATCGCCATTTGAACAGATTTACTAAGGCTTTCACTCATATGCATGTCTACTGGTTCAATGCTCTGAATGTCCACGTTTGTCACGACCTATCAAAAGCAACATTAACCATATGTGAGGATCCTTAGGGAGGCGGGGGTGGGGGTATAAATCCCATATGGACCCCAGTACCATTCGCAGTTTGGATGGTCCCAGTAGCCCAAATCCCATTTTCCCTGGGAACTTTAGCTCAAATTCCAGGTCACGTTTTACCCCTCCAGGCCCGTCTTATATTCTCATCTGAGAACTCTTTAATGACAAATAAACTTCTCTTAGTGTATTAGTAATCAAAAAATTTTTAGCAAGACTGGAGTAGACTACCCCGCGAGAAAAAAATCGTCTGCAGTGGCAGGCCACGAGTTGACCAGTTGTGCCATGTTTATAGCGATGATTAAAAGGGGCACTGTGACGGTATTTTGGCGTCATTTTGAAATGCTGAAATATGTTCTCGCATCAACGGAAACCCCAAAATAATGGTGTAGTTTTGTTACCTAGGACTACATCACTACACTGAAACCGTTAATTGCCGCCTATCACTTAGTGAAGTGGATTGAAATATTTTCAAATTCTAGAACCGTTCCTTGAAAATATCGATAGAAATTCATTATGGTTTGCTCTCTCAGCCACGATTCGTTTGATATCTTCCTGTTAGTCCATCAGGAGCAGTTTGAGCACGAGTAAAGGTACCAGGTAATGATTTTAGCACTGAATGAAGCTGAAAACAGCAAAACCCCTGTGACAGTGCTCAGTTAAAGGTCTGGCTAAAGGAGATATCTCGTCATGTTTCCTCGCTGGTTAAGTTAGTTACTAGGGGAGGCCTCGGTAGTTTCACGTCTTGCCGACTCGTGACACTTGCTGTAAAATATATTTCCGCAACATATGTTTCTCACGCGGCTAAACTCTTCGTCTCTTGGACGAAGCCAGGCATTAAATCCGGATAGCAAGCAGCTCTTGGAACCTGTAATTTCATTTTCTACCTGTAATCATGCACGTCTATTGTTTTCAGGGCTATATAGCCAGACAATCCTGTTTACCCTTCTAAGAGCTGCGTCAACCCATAGCCCCCTACATAAATGGCGCCCAAATTTGAACAACAAGACTTTTGTACTTCCCTAGCCTTGTGTGTTTTTTTAACAAAGGACTTTTTGACGTGAATGTGAGACTTGAGAAGGTCTACAAGCCCGAGCCAATGTTGCGGAGACAATTCAAATTCAACGTTAGTCCAAATTGCTTACTTAGCACGTAAACAAGCGAACATTCGCATTCCGGAAAAAGATATATTTAGAAGATACATTCACAAGTTGGTTAGTATGCAAAACCACTTTACATTTCAAATCCTGATGTTCGAAAAAATAGAACGTAGTTCTAAAGGTTTTTAAAATGTGTGTTTACAAAACGTGAATCGAAAGTACTTGAATGTGAAATTTCAGCTGGAATGAAGCTCAACTTCACGCAAAATGACATGTTCTCCTAAACAAACTGTCGTGTTGTGTTAGCAGGTTTAACAAACAAGTTTTTTGACATACGGTGCTAATTTCAATTTCACTCACGAACGTTTCAGAGAAAGCACAATTTCCAAGAAAAAAGGAAATATTTTCCTTACCAGTTGATTAGCATCAAATCGAAGCCGCTGTTTTACAATTCCATCCTTGTCTACACCAAACACAGCCTTTTTTATTATGGATGTAGAGTAACGATGAAATTCATCAAAAGGAACTTGGGCCACTTTGCCGCGGATCCGACTGGCTAAATAACAGAAGAGCACTTCAATTAGGCAAACACAAACTGTCGCCCTCCAAATTAAACGTCCCCAAAAGATCAACAGAAGCAAAATTAATATTTTGACTTGATTTATACCAAGAGAGGATAAAGGGTAATAGAGGTAATCCCCCATATGGGCACTATTCCTTAGGTAATCCGTCTCAAGTTATTATTAGAACGCACTCATTCTCGCGCGTATAATATTACACGGATTCGTTACGTGGTGTTTCGTGGACAAAAATTTTTTCCACGTCGCATTTTCTCGGAAAGAGAAGCTTTTTTGTCGGTAGGCGGCATTCTATCGTAAAACGCATCGCGGATGACTTCCCCAAATTCATCAATAAAATCACACGTCAACTCGTTCAAGGCGTGTTCTTCTGCTAGTAATGCGTCCTTTAATGCCGCTCTTGATGGAAAAAACGCTACATTTGCCAAAGATTCCATCTTTGTTTTTATTTGAGTATTTAGTTCTTCTCTTTTTCCTTCCAGGCTTTCGCACAATTCCTCGACTTCACCTTCCGTGATGAGCTTGCGTGAAGATCCGAACATGACTTGAAAACACAAGCCTCGATATAAAGCAATCCGAACCATCGCCAGTGCGTATCAAGCGGTTCCACAGAGCGCACAGGGTACTCTGGGGGGAGGGAAAAATGAGAGGAGGGAGGGGGAGGGGAATAGAAGTTAACTGTTGTCATGGAGCGGGCAGATTCGTCAACTTCCAAAATTCTGTTTCAAGTTAGGGTATTCTGAAACGACTCAGAATTTAAAGCTATAGATGCAGCCGTGTAAGTGAGGTTTCCAAAGGTTACAATCACAGCCTGTTCCTCCTTTTTTGGACCTTCGAAACAAAAATCGAAAACCAAAATCGAAACCACAGTCATCGTGTTCACACTTAAAAAGAGGGCAAGATGCCCTGCATTGCTCTGTCTTTAGAGTACAAGCAACCGGTCGTACGCGAGCGGATCGTGTCCGCTCTCCCGCCGTATGTAGCAGCTACAAAGCGGGGGAAAACGTGCGCGAGCGAGTCTGCATTGGTTTTGGTCGTGCTTTGATTAAGCTTCACTTTGAGAAAGTGGAGAGACTGTGTCAGAGTAGCAATGCAAATTACTTTCGACACTAAACTGAAAATACCTCAGTAGCATCAAACCATTATAGAATTAGTTTCAGGCTTCTAGTTCCAAAAAAACCCACTAGGCACGAGAAATGAGTATAGACGTATCTCACCAACACTCTTGCTGGCATTTCCAGTGTAATCTGGCACAGAAAAGATTGCTTGTTCAGATTCTTCGTTCCCTCTTTCAACCTGAATATACACAGCACGCAAAAAATTAAAATCCGTGCCAATGAATAAGGTTCTCTCGTTTTTCAAAACAATTGCTGCGTTTTGACAGTCCTGCGAGAAACTTGGCAATCCAATTGATCCGTAGTACTTAAAACGCTATCACAACAAGCTAATGAAATCAAAACTCGTGTATTTACTGCACGCAATAAAGTCTCTAGTCTCTACAAAGTCTTTAATTAGACTGACCTCAAAGAAGTTGTTCATTGCAAACTTGATCTTAAGTCGGGCGTGGTCAGAAGTTTCCACCTGGATAAAATACATGGAATGGGTTGGTAAAATGTAATCAGTGTGGACGGATATGGTTTGTTCAACACTACCCCAGATTATAAGACGAGGTAGCAGCTCTCGTAAGGTCTCACATGAATGGCTTGCGACGAATTGAGAGGACAATAGAACAAACAACAGGAATAATGCCCCTAGCCCCTAAAACAATAGCAACTGCTGCCAGTAGAATTACAGGTACAAGCTTACGAGAGATTGTACCCTAACGAGATTATGACCTATTATGATAATCGTTTCATATCAAGAACACGTATTTCTGGCTAAGAGTTGTGTCGATCGGTATCCTGTCCATAGAATTTAACATCTGAAGCAGAAGATGCCTTTCTAAAAAGGCATTTTCGAAAATTTAGAGGTGATAGTTGCCCCTTGGAAATTTGGTGTTCTTAAAACTAGCCTAGCCCTCGCTTCTCGGGCTAACATTTGTTTTACGAACATCAAATTTCCGTGGCGTACTATCAGTCTGGCGATAGTTCATGTTCCGGCCTTGATAGAAACACTCTATTGTTTAAACACAGCATACCTCAATAACATCCGTGATGAAATCAGGTCCCAGCATCAGACAGATTGTTTTCAAAGCATGTGGCCTTTTAGGTTTGCCAGCTGATTAAACAGAATAAGCCCATTAAAGATTTATCATTCCAAGTAAAATTAAAGTTACTGTGCATGCAAGGCGCACTGGAATCAGATTCTTTTTTGGCGATTTCTTTAAAATTTCAGCCTATATCCTGCTATTGCTCAAGCAGACATTAATAAACTTTGAAGTGCATAGATCCTGAGCACTTTACGTCAAAAAACGCGCCATTTCCAAGCTTCCAGTTAACATTTTGGAAAATTCTCAAGTATCACTTTGAAATGATAAAACATTATTCCGCCACCCAGATCTACGTAGCAGTTGCATTTAGTTGTCCACTCACCACTCAAGCTCAACACATTGAAGTTCTCATGTGGTCCAAGAACAACCTTAAAAATAACCAGTGCAATACAAATGATTGACAACCTGCCAGAACGTCCTCTTGGTTCAGCGTTCAAAGCATAAGCTCTCCGTAATAAACGCCAGACACTATTTTCAATGCTTGTTTTGAGGATTTGCAACAATTTAGCTATGTACGGTGCTACGCACCTAACAGTTTTTGATTAGTTTTCGACACCTTCTGGACATCTTTTGAAAACGGCCATTCAAAATGCAGCAACTTGCTGTTCATGAGGGTGAATAATGAATTTGACAGTTTAACAACTCTGCCCTCAACATTTCCCACGTCTTGATTGGCCAGTTCAAATAGAAGCCAGCGAAAAGTTATCAGAAAGTTGTCCGAAAAAGACGTCAAAATTTAATTTGGCAACAGCTCAGTGCATAGTGCTTGCTGAAAGACGTTTACTAATTATTGATCGCAAAGCTTTGTACAAGAATAAAATGCTGAACAGATTTAATTTTGATGGTCATATAAAAGGTTTCACAGTTAAGTACTCAAATGCAGGTAATAGATGCCAACAGTGTTTCACGTTTGTACTATTATTTAATATAGAAAGTCATTTATGTTTATGAACTTGATGCAGTTGCTTACTTACAAGGTCTGGTCCAAAGATCACCCTTGCAGTCTTTCTTAAGTAGTCATAAACCTGAGAATTTAAGAACAGGCATTACCGTTAAACTGGTAAAAACAAACCTCTAATACATCTTGAGATTATATAATATGGAATGCATTACAGCAATTTACCACATTAACCACCGATTAGAAATTTTCTTTAATACTTAAAATATTTGTTGCTACTAAGCAAAGTCGCATTAAAGGGTTCATAAACATGTTGTCATGGATACCACAAGTTACCTGCACAGCAGTGTTTCCTGGGCAACGGTACACAATCACTCGTGTCTTGTCTCGGCCCTTCAAAAAAGAATGCAAAATAACAACAAGGAAATCATTCAGAGTTTGACCAAGCCAGGATGTGAAATGTCAAAAATGTTTCCGGACTGTCTTTGATGAATAAAGTCAAATGGCAAGAAGCAATATATAAATTTTAAATATAACTGCAAAAGTTTGTAAAAAATAATTATGTACTTTAGAAAAGGAAGTAAACTTCTTATATTGTCCAGAGAGTGGACAAGAATAAACTGTCAGTTTGGAGTTGCCGTGGTATGACAAAGGCCATGCAAATATGCACAATAACTTCTTTTCATAACATAACTGCTGTGGTGTGGTATGACTGTTGTCTGAAAGGGGCTCTTCTAATTCACACCTCTTTTCTGGTGATTGAAGGATCAATTGATGATTCAAAGTATGCCATTTTTCTTATGTCACCACTGCCAATTCCTCCACCACTCCTAAAATCAGCAAATATAAAGGAACATGATCTTGCAAGCTATAGTTAAAATATATATCATTCAGTAGATTTTAAGAGCACTACAACAAGCCACGTTCAGTCATTGCAATTTTTTTGTCATCAGAAAGCCTAACACTTATTCATTTAGTTGAACACGTTTTGGTACACTGGCTGGGGTGGTCGGTTGGTTTGGCTCCACAGGCGAGTGTCTGGGTCAGTCAAAGTGCACTTCGTCAATTAATCTGGTGGGCGTACAGTAGGAAAGGTAAAGAGTGCGTTCGAGCCTAGTGTCCCATCAGGGTGGAGCTTATCCTGGAATCTGTAGGTAGTATAAATCAACAAGGAGTATTTTTACCTATCCCTAAATGAGATTTAACCTACAGTAGCTCTCACAAGGTAAATTAAACTGAACAGAATATCAACTTGATAGCCAGTGAGACTAACTTGAGGATATTTTCCACATCGTCACTTAGTTCTTTCTCCCACAGTTCCTCATAAGCCCTCAGTAGATATGACTGTGGACCCATAACTGCACGTACCTGGAGAAATCAACAAAGATGGAGCCAATTAGCTGATTATTGCGGATTTCAAAAATTCATTTCGCAGAACTTTATTACATTGTAACAAAACAGACCAAAAACTTACAGCACCAGTTTGTGTATCTCTGACATAAATCCCATCATTTTCACAAAGAGGTACTGCTTTCCTAAAAAGACAAACAAACGGTAGACAGCTGTTATAAATAATCATCTTACACATACATAATTATATGACTGGCATTTCAAATCAGCTTGGCTTGTCAGCGAAGATTTTAATACAATACAAGAGGTACAGGGCCTGTATTAATTATAAGATTATAAGTAAACTAGAGATGTAAAGAAGGTGATATTTAGACAAAAAGAAATATTTATGCTGATTAAAATTTATATATTTGAAATGACTGTAGGAAACAAGTCCTTTCCATGCCATCCCAGAAATGTGTTGCATGAAAAATGTTGAAAAATGTATGAAAAAATAAAGTTGATAGTCAAACCTTCTTGAATTAACAGTAACTTCTATTGGTGGAACATATTCCACTGGACCAACGATCATCCAGCGATCCCCAGGGGAACGATGACACTTCTCTGCAATTATGAGAGAATTAATAAAAAAAAACAGAAGCTAAAGTAGGAGTGTTTTCAACTCAAGATTGATACTGAAATCACTGATTTTAAGAAAAGGGAGTATAGTTTACTAAAACATTATTTGAAGCCAACTACATAGCTGTCAATAAACTGTAGGTTTTGCAAGGTTTCATACTTTTTATAGAAGTATCATCAAAATGATCAACTGCAGACAATACAATAGCTTCATCTGCTTCTAGAATATAAGACTTCAGTATGCCACCATCCAAATCTTCTCCTGAAGGTAAAACAACAAAAAAAATAACCATATTAACCCACTGACTCCTAAACCGGCCGTAACTGGCCGTGACAGACCTTGACCTTTGTTCCGCTTCTGACGTCATCAGCTCTGATCAAAACAGGAATCCCATGATTTATCCCAGTTCTACAGAAGAGAAAGAGTTTTCCAATGATACCGAAATGATATTGATTGGGCCAATGGAGCTTGAAATATGCATGAAAACGCTTACAATTTTCCGCCAAAAACTAGGAGGAAAATTTCCCTCACTTACCCTTGGCTACTCCATGTTGAGTATTTCCCATCTCAATGATGCATTCGTGGCAATTCTTGAACCGAAAGCAAGCCCAGTAAAAGGCCAACAAAAGCATAAAAAAGATATGAGGAAAGGAGAAAGGAAAAGCGAAAAATAAAATAAAGAAATCGAAAAGCCTAAAGACGTGGGTCACTTTTCATCCAAAAACTTTGAAAACATCGAAATTTTGATTTGTGCGCATGCCCGAGCTAAAATATCGTTAAATGCGATACTAGTGAAAAACCTGGCATGCCTTCATTCTGCAAATGCATTTTGGAGAAATTTGAAGCATATTTAGACCATAACTGACTAGAAAATGTTCAAAATGTCTAAAAAACACGTTCTTTTTCAAAAATCTCCAGGAGTCAAATGGGTTAAGGATAATAAATATTAATTACAGGTGGCTCACAATAGTTTAAAGCTTTCCATCTTTGGCATTCTATTACAGCTAGGGCGATGATGCAGATGGAAAACATTTAGTCTAATTTTGTAGAGTATTTATCAGTAAACAGAGTCACATCAAAATGGAAACAAACTTTGTTGTCATGGCAATTTCAAAACAGACCAAAGATGCCCCATATTTGACCTTTTCAGGCTGATAAGTTAAAAACTACTTGGTGCAAGTTATTGTTTTTGATATATTTTTGTTTGCTCAAGACAGAAGAAACATTGGTGCAAACTTTTAAAAAATTAATAGGTTTCAGACCCACCTCAAATTTATGAAAAATAACATAGCTCTGAAACTTATTGCCAGAATTTTTTCAAAAATTTCCATTTATGCCCTTTCATCAACTTAACAAAAATATGTAAAAAATAAAAACTTTCACCTCATAGTTTAAAGTTGTTAGCCTGAAAACATCAAATATAGGGCATCTTTGACTTTGAAAGCTTTTGATGTTGCCATGGCCCAACCAATTTTTTAGCATTATTGGTGTTGCTACAATAGAATTCAGAAGACAGGGAAGTATTAACCATTTTGAGCCACCTTAAGCATCAATTGTAAAATTCCCTACATTGTTGTATTGATATCATTATCATCTTAATTATCGTCGCTATCATCATCACCATTACCACCACCATCTTTGTCATCACCAATACCATCATCTGCATCACTGTTGCCGTCACCCTTGTCACCACCATCACCATCCCAATCACCGTCATCCCACTGTCACCCCACCATCCCGATCATCATCATCCCACTGTCACCCCACCATCCCAATCACCATCGCATCATTACCATCATCGCCATTCCCATCGCTGGGACTCACCTGGATGTAGAAAAAAAGAAGCGACCCCTCTTCGAAGTTCCTTCTTGCCCAGCTGATTACGGCCTTTGCTATCGACAGGGTCAGTGACGATACAGTACTCCTGACGAGACAGTATGGTCTGGATCACTTCAGCCACGACTTGCTGTTGATTAAGTCACATCACAATTTAAAAGCTTCATTACGTTCTTGAAATGAACTTGGTTGGTGGCTTTGTGTGAAAATTGGCATCAAGAAGACTACTCTGTTTTTCTCTGACACTAACATTTAATAAAAATGTAAGTTCACAAGGCTGAATTATTACTAACAAAGATTTTCAACATATATAACTACCATACAGTTGATTGTGTAGTTTGATTGTCCGGGTGTGGGTAGTCTTGAGAAGAAATTGGTGGACAAAAATCTGTGAGCTGTGTGGACTTTGTACCAACACACAATAAAAATAACGTCAATCAGAGTTCTCACTGAAGAGTAAAAAGTGCCATAGTTCATTTTGCAGTCCAGATGTTTCAGGCATAGACCTTCATCACTGGATGCCCGCTGATATCAGTTAGAAAACTAGCTTGCACCATGAAGCTAGATCTAAGTATAAACGAGCACGCGCTAGAGATAGCATGCGACAACCTAAAGAAATCTAAAATCAGAGTTCATTCCACGCGGCTGACTGGTGCCCAGTTTGAAAATCAGGCGCATCTCCTGGTGTTTGTATTTGTTCGTTACCGTCACAGAGCATGATTCCCCGTACTTGTATATACGTCTTGTAGGGTATGACAATTTGTGTTGAAATGCTCTGCAACAGGAAAACCCGGCAGTTTGCTCTCGATGCTACGCAGATGCTTGCCGAACCATTGCCTAACTTAAGAACAGAATCCTCTCAACAGAAGTCAACAACTACCAGCACCATACAAGCGACTAATTCACTACATGAACATAATAACAAACAGACAGAATAGAATGACCTAATTTTACCGATGGATAGAAACTGCCAATCATGGCCAACAACATCAACTACTTGAGTCTTGCAGATAAAAACATCACGGCAAAACTGACCAATCAGTTTTCACAAATCCGGCTTATAACATTCAACAAGTGCAAACAACTCATCACATGACTCTGATGATGACTTCTGCTCAAGTTGTTGAAACGTCAGTCACTGTCACTGACAACATTCCTTCTCAGGACTACCCTCACCTGGACTACACGATCGACTGTTACCCCTGTATTAATAGCTACAGTAACTAACAAATGTTTATTTCATATCACCTCAGAAACTTCTGGAATATACATCTCTGTATCTTCGGAAGTGACAAGCCACTCATCTCCTGCATTTCTAACAGAACACATCAAATGAATATCAAATACTAAATATAAAATACCGAAAAAAGTAAACATTAATCATCAAAGAAGACTAGTATTTACAAAGTTCTACCAGTGAGAGTGATTAAACAAATGAATGCATCTTGCCCAGGAGTGATTTATCTACTTGTGCAATAGAGCCTACTTTTACCTGCCAATAAATGTACCTGAAATCAATGATTAAAAAAATTGGAAGTCCAAACTAACAGCAGTGATTCAAATGCAATGGATAAAATCGGCAGGTGGGGGATAATAATAATAATTTTCAAATGGCATTGAATTGTAAAAACTTAAACTAAGATATTGTAACCTTTAATTTATTACGGTAACCATATCATATGACAGACAGTAATGGGAATTAATATTTTGATCTAACCTCTTCTTGCCAAGTGCGTCAGTGCAAGTCTGTTTAGCGCGCATGTGTAATGCTGTGGTCTCTGTGAGCGTGTGAGCTTTCTCAACGCCTAAAACCTGCATGACAATGCAACAGTTGCATTACTCAGATTGCGTTGCTTGCAAAGCAAGTAAGATTACATGAAATGAAAACTCTATGGCCAAAAACACAAGCTCAGATAAGTGTTGCGTTCAGGTCTCCTATATACCCTCAAGACAGTATACAGCAGACAGCCTATCTTGACTGATGAAGGTGTCGGAGTGCAGGCTTCGGGCAAGTTCTAGCATGGCATTGAATACATGTTTGTCCAAGTTGCTTGTTAGACGCTGTCCTTGTTGCTTTGAGAGTCAAAGAAATCAAACACGTCTCAATGCAAAGAAGTCAAAAGAAGTGGTTGCATCGTGAACAAACCTCTTCGTATACTCCTGGCAAGTACGCTCCCAAGTCTCTCACCAACCATTGTTCAGATGTCACACGTTTTCTAACAAGGTAAAAGAATTACAATTAACTGGTAATGTCATAACTGTTATCATTGTGTAATAGTTTGCAAAAGAAATAGTGCAAAGAGGCAGTAGCAACTAAGAAAGAGGTGGGAACTGAGTGAACGTTAAAGGAAGGAATTAAGGAATCCAAACAATCACTTTGCTGTGTGTGCATTCACTGAACTTCACATCAAACTTACTTTCCTGTCTTGTCAATCAAGACCTGCTTTGCCTTAAGCCGTAACGCTTGTCCATATTTAACAATGTGTGGTTTCACTCTCCGTATTATCTCCTGCAGTAATGATATAAAACAGATGATTACCTGCTAGGTAGACGACATTCCATTTAATATAAAGCATTGCTGGTACGTTACAATTGAGAAAAGGGATGCGTGTAGACTTGAAGAACAAGTTTAAAGACACTAAGATTTCTGTTTCCACACAACTGCTACATGAACATACAGCGTATGGTGTTGGTCTGTAGGTAAGAGGGCCCTCAAGCTGCCAAAGATCTCCAGTTTTACGCTCCTCGTCACCATCCATGTGATCTATGATAGCTGATAACTGAAGGCCTTCATTTGGTCCAATAACTGGAAGAGCCTTGACTCCAGAATTATATCCTACATTGTTATGACAATGGAAACAAAATTTAACCTTATTATTCTTTTTATGATCAATTTGTGAAAACTTTCACTTGCCCGTTGGGCAAGTGAAGGATAAAGTCCACTAGCGTGATGGCAAAATCCACTAGCCCTGGGCTATCGGACACTAACTTCCAAGTACGCTGGAACGAGACTTACCCATGACTTTGCCAGGCTGTTTTCGTCTTCGATTCTCTAGTTACTTTCTTTTATAAGAAAAACTAAAAATTAATGCCCGGCTGAAAAACGCTACTGACCTCCTGCACAAAAACTTAATGAAACCCTTGTATTATATAAACTGAAAATGGCCAACTAGAAGTCTAAGATATTTCCTTTGTTAATAGTTTTTGTGACTCAAAAAAACAGCACATTATTGTTCATCTCCAGCAAGTGATAATTAAAACATGACTAAAATCATTATGACAAATCTGTGCCAAATTATTATTAATAATCAGCATCTGAATGAAATGGTACCTGCCCTTTGACTTGCCCCTTCAATCGTTTCACCAGGATACAAAGGAAATGGTTCCTGAGTGGGAAAAAAAAGCTCGGTCAGATATCATAATTTGTAACCAAACAGATCACTCTACAATTTATATTAATTTATGACTATTATCATAATTGTCTGTTGAACTGCACAACATCATGTTATACCTGCCAACATTTTCTTATCAAAAAGCACAAGACCTTTTACCCCGGAGGAGCCTGGATTTCCGAAGATGATTTCCGAACATTTCCGAATATGGACGAAGATTTCCGAAGATGCATGAAGGTTTCCGATTACATTCCGCACACCAAAAAGATTGAGGCCTCTGGAAACGAGATATATAAGTGTCCCAGCGACTCATCCCCAGTGTCTTTGCTTTCAAAAATCAGAAATCTTGAGGAAAAGAATCATCATTTATTTTTTTTTATTTTTTTACAAAGGCGCGAGGGTTGAGTCTAAAACGTCTAGCATGCTGCCAATAAAGAATTGCCAGTATTCTTGAGTTGGAAGCCTTAGGATAGTATTACTGTATATGTTTAACCCACCTTAAAAAATCTCATTTCTCTATAACCATGATTTAGATCACACTGTTTCCCTGGTTCAAAAGGTTGTCTAAAATAAGTCAGACACTTTTAATTAATATCATGATGTTCATGATTTTAAAAAAATTGGAAAACTAAAGTTACACAAAGAAATAACTGTCGGAATATAACATGACATAAACAAATAAGTAAATGTCAAAGTCATTATGTCTGATAAGTTCAAAGATGATTTAATTACAAAAAAAATTAATATTTACGTAAGAAGTTTTAAATGATTCCTTCAAAAACATTCCGCAGTGTTTTTGTAAGTTCTGATGTAAATAGTGTTGTAAGTAAAATAGTGATGTAAGTAAAAAAAAAAAATAAAAAATAATAAAAAAAAAAAAGAAAAAAAAAAGTTCTGATGATTTTTACATGTACTAAATTCAAGAAATACAAATTAAAGGAGTACTGTCACAGGGGTTTTGGTGTTTTTGCTTCATTCATTGCTAAACTCATTACCTGGTACCTTTACTTGTGCTCAAAATGCTCCTGATGGACAGGAAGATATCAAACAAATTGTGGCTCAGAGAGCAAACCATAACAAATTTATGGCGACATTTTATAGGAATGGCTCTAGCATTTCAAATGTTTGCCCACTTCCATCCTTGCCATCCTAAGTGATGGGCGGCAATAAATGGTTTCAGCGTAGTGATGCAGTCCAAGGTAACAAAACTTACCATTATTTTTGGGTTTCCATTGATGCAAGAACATATTTCAGCATTTTGAAATGACGCCAAAATACCGTGACAGTGCCCCTGGATGGGATGCTAGTCCATCTCACGGTTACCCCCTAGCAGTAAATTCGCCGGTACCCATTTGTACACCTGGGTGGCGAGAGGCACTGTGAGAGTAAAGTGTCTTTCCCAGGAACGCAACACAGTGACCCGGCCAGAGCTCGAACCCGGACCATCCGATCCAGAGTCCAGCGCACACCTCCTTACTTTATGATAAATTGCTTTGCTATACTCAAAGGGACCTTGCTCTGCTTGCAGGGTATTTGTCAGAGGACTGTAACTGGATTTTCACGAGGTTCGACTCACTAGGCAAACATTTGAAATGCTGAAGGTAAATGCTGCTTGGGGGTCCAGGGATATGGCTAAAAGGAAAATTTAGAAAATCTGAGCCCCCTTGAAATAAACCATTTCCTACATTCTAAGTCATTCTCCTGCATTTTTTTTCATTTTTGGTATATACACTGTCAGGGGTTTCAAAACAAGGCGGCGACTGCTGGAGTTCCACCGGCTACTTGACTATTATGCCACCGGCTACTCTGGTCATAGCAATCAGCTTGTGACCCAAAAGCTCACCTATAAAAGGCGCCTACTCTTCCGGTCAACGACACCTACTTCAAAAAATTTTGAAACCCCTGGCAGTATGAAACCAAGTACATGCACATCAATTTTATGTGCTGGTGTCACATTTTAGCATGTCACTTGTCACTGCTTAGAAATCCTCATGACGCCAGTATTCAAGGCCTTGTCGAAAGTCAGGTTTACCACTTAAAAGACTCCATTAATCAGATTTCTTATGTGATGCCCCACAATTAAAGATCTTACTCACTTGACTGGGTTCTCTATCACACAGTAGTGGCCTGGTGGAATGACGACAAATGGCAAAGGACCTTCCACTAACTTATGATTGTCTTGAAGAATTAAGCTCTTAGGTCCTACCTCTAGTACTGTCACATTTGTGTTCTGCTCAAGAACAACAAAATTAAGTACACATTAAGGAATAGTCCATATACATCAGTTAACGTACCTACAGTACAATGCTGAGTCTCAATTTCTCAAACTTCCTGATAACTCTAACAATTTAAACTAGTTTCCCTTTCCTCAAACTTTACCCCTGATTTCTTGAACAAAACTATGTTTCCCTTGGAAGTCTGAGAAGTTGGATTCCACTTCAGTGTATACAAGAGTTGATGACAAATAGGTATGCTTACCTAAATTATGCACTTAAGGTCATTCCCCTGAAATAGAACTGACAATAGATTTTCGTTCAAACTTTGCCCATTTGTTGTTCATCGTAAGGGAATTTAAATTTTGAAATGAAAAAGAGGGGTTACCATATTCGTTTAGGAGCAGGAGCACCTTGAAAATACCCCATAATTCATTAAAATATCAGCTTCAGAAATGTTTTCATTTGACTAGTCCATGTCACGTCTTATGGGAGAAGAAAAAAATAGGGAGAAAGCAAATCAAGGGAAAAAACTATAGATATACTGTATCGCCTTCAAGGAACAATTTAATATATGTTTCATTATGAAAGCACGCATTTCCAGTCGACCTTGATTCAACTTGTTACTAGTATGCAGTGATCTCGAGGCCACAATATCTGTTCAATAAGTTCACGTTTCCGTCGATTATTTATTTTTCTGCAATGGGAATTTGTTTATATTCCTGTTATAGGAAGAAAGTGATTGCTAGTCTCAGAAAAAGGGTAAAAAAATATAGGTCACCATACTCGTTTACGAGAAAACGACGATTTATCTCCTTCACGAGCAAAGCCGTAAATAAAACGCCGCAGTTTTCTTTAGGTGCGCGCACTGATGACGCAATAAATCGTGCGCAGTAAGGATGCGCAATGCAATACAGGGGAATGACCTTAAGAAGAAAAAATAATTTATTTATTCTTTAAAATATACAAATTATATTGTAAAAGGAAAATATTTTCATCTGATGACAGATATGAACAACTTCTGATTCTCCTGGCATAGACTTCTGCACATTGCTGAATGGGGTGGGGCTTGAACCTTTGTAGGACAGGAGGGGGAGGGTGGATTGGGGGTGGGGGCTGAAAGCTTAAAGGAGGCCAAACATTATGAAGAGGTAAATGCTTGACAGATTAAAATGTAAAATGTCAAATATAGCAAAGCTTCCCTGTTGTTGTCTGTGTGCCACGTTCGGTAGTTTCCCCGAATGGCTATTGCTCAAACAAAGGCCGGCTGATAACTAAACATGATCATGACATCTCCAGCACTGACGTAAACCCCATTGACGTCACTGCGCTTTAAGCCCCTTTCATTTTCCCGATCGAGCAAAATACGAAAAAAATAGCTTAATCCGAAAATTCGGGCACAAAAATATATTGCACATTCAGTTTCTGCTTTTTATTATTCTGAGCTCTGATCGCTGAACTGTTTAGTGCAAGGTCTAGCAACGAACACTGCACAGCTGACAAATATATACAACAAACCGAAACTTCGCAAATTTGCGAACAAATCGAACGCTTCCACATACAGCCATGTTATTTGTCAATATTCGTCAACATGTAGATTAATTGACACATAATAACTGAGTAAAAAATATTTTGAAGAATGCAGATCAGGTGAAAGTAATTGACCCCATCGAAAGCTTATAATTGTC
This sequence comes from Blastomussa wellsi, assembly GCA_947652115.1. Taxonomy (NCBI): domain Eukaryota; kingdom Metazoa; phylum Cnidaria; class Anthozoa; order Scleractinia; family Plerogyridae; genus Blastomussa; species Blastomussa wellsi. Next base: position 2,156,231 of record OX393562.1, read on the forward strand.
AATTTGCACGGAAACACATCCAAACTTTTGCAAGCGCATTCCATTTTAATAGCTAAGTTTGCTTATGCGATGTACTTACCAGATCTAAGAGGTGAACATATTGCATTGGCTGGATACGGACGATGTTATTCATTTCGTTGCTGCGAAAACTATGCTCGATTAACAGCTTCCACTTTGCAAAATAACTTCAAACAGCCCCAGAGCCAAAATAGATCCCAGGGTATTCTGGGTCTCTTCAAATGGCCCTGGGGACGAGGTTGATCTTTTTGTCACCAGTGCTCCTCGTGTTTGGCTCTTTTCTGCCTTATTTGGTATGTAGAAAATTTCCCGGGAAAGTCGAAATCTCGCGCGTTGCATTATTTTCCCTTCAAGGACTCGAAGCTTGCCTTTGTGGTTTCGTTTTGGTCGAAATGTCCCGCCCTTTAGAGCCTTTTACGTGAAATTCAGCGATCAAGTTTTGCCTGCAGCCTTCTTTGAAGCATTTTTGAAGAGATGATGGTGGAAAATGAATGGTGGAAATCGCAAATCGCACTGGAAATCCACGACGTTCTTCGTGAGAAGGAAACGAGATTGCCACCATTCACTTCGTCTTCGCCTCAATTGAAACTCAGGCGTTTTCTCGTGGACTGGCTTGCTGTCTTCTCCGAGAAGATTAAAAGTTCACATGGAGTGCTCCATTTAGCTGTTTATTACATGGACTTCTTCATGGATAAATTCGATATTGACGAACGCCAACTTTATCTTATCGCGTTAACGTGTTTGCTTCTAGCGGGTAAGCTAATATTGTAAACACAAGATTTGTAAGTGTTATAATTTAATCTAATATTCAATATCAAAGATGCCTAATGCCTGTCGAAAGAAAAACATTACTGTAAATAAACCCAAAAGATACGTACTTTTAATAGAGGCAAGTTAATACTTGTAAAAATTTCGACTCCCTGGCCTCTTTTTCAGCTTGCATTTGATTCATAATTCACCTTATGAAAAAAATCCTTTTGCACCTATACGAACATATAATAACACATTCAAGTTGTCTTCATTTGAAATATTTTGACGATCCATAAAAGCGGGTGAGAGAGGATGCATTTCACAGCAAAATGGAAAAATGCATCGAATTAAAAACGAAAAAAACACAAGAAATCCATAACAAAGCTAAATGTTAATGCACTTTCGATTGGTTGCCTTTTGTGGCTTGTACTAAATTGCCTCCCTCTTCTTATTTTCACCTCTTTTTTAATTCAAGAGGATCGAAAAAAATTAAGCTTCTTCATTTTCTACCCTTGGTCACCTTTAACCTTTATTTACTGTTTTTTTATTAAGGCCATCCCCGTGTAGCGTTGTCCGACCGACCCAAATTTCCGCTTTTTAAGGGAATTTGACCTAGCCAACACTTTTTCCCATACAGGGTTTGCAGTGTTAACTTTAACTTCAGAGAAAACGTGCCACTTTCCCATAAGAGAGAGATCGAGGCTTTCCGCCCGCGTGGGAGGAAATGTGTGAACTTTTTGCAACTATTTTTCAGATCTTTTTTTTTCTTCGACCGACCGATTCAAAATCGGACAATAAAAAAGGATGGCCTAATTAAGCAATCCCTTGGGACAATTTTATTGTTTTCTTGACAACACACTGCTTTCATTATAAAAGTCCAGTGTTGGAATGTGTAAGCTTGCCTGCATGGTCAAGTATGTACGCCTTTTAAAACTATTTCACAAGGACATATCACATTATTTACACAAGGAACAAACTTTTATCAATTGACCATCCAAAAACGAAACTGGAGTTTGGCTTCCGAAGTTTTTTATTTTTTAGGTGCTTTAATCTATAACAGTTTACTGCTAGATGTTATGATCTTAAACTTTAGATTATTATTCAGGCAAAAGGCCAATGAACATTTTTATTTGTAGTTTTTATTCATACTTTTTATATATGATTGTCCTTAATTTTTAATGTTTTTACAGTACCCTACTGATAAAAGTATTGTTAGTACTGATGGGTTTATCCTGTTAAAAATTTGTATTGTTGTTATTATTATTATTATTATATTTCTTTGTATTTTGGTTGGAAATAAATGTTGAATTTTCCAGATTAAATGTTGTTGCTTCTATTAATACCAGGAAAAACCCTATATCGCTTATTCCACAAGTGTAGAACTTTGTTTTTAATCATCTTGTACCATTAGCTTCGAACTCCAAGAGAGAAGAGTGACGAGGATTATGTAGGAGAAAATATTTGTTTATTATAGATGCATTATTCTTGATTTTGTTTTCTTTGGTCTTAGCCAAGTTTGAAGAAAATGAATACAAGATTCCAACCATATCAACTTTGAACGGCTATGTTCATAATCTATTTACCACAGCAGAATTTCATCAAATGGAACTCCTACTACTTAACTTCTTCTCCTGGAATTTAGACTTGCCAACACCGGTACATTTTATGGAGTACTACCTGATACATGCGATTTCAGTGCAGGACTGTCAATCAGGAAGAAGTATTGATGACTGTAGTAAACCAATGGCTTATACCAGAAAATATGTGCATTACTTCCTAGAGATTGCTTTACAAGGTATGGCATGGAAATATAGAAAAAAACAAAACAAGAAAATGTAGGGTCAACGACTTCTTAGAGCAGTTACTTTTACTCTCAGAGAACCTTGGTCCACTTGGATATGAATTGTTGCCAGAACTGTTAGGGCTTACCTGACCTTTCCTGGATTAGCATGCCATCCAGAGGGACAGGGTAGCAGTACCCCTGTAGTTGGAAAACATATGAAAATCATGGACACTGGAGTTAATCTATCTCTGTATTCAGTGTGAAATATAAAAAACCCAATACTGATTTTACTGCATTGTTATAATTAACTGAAAGGCGATCATAAAGACATCCTTTAGCAAAAGTAAGTAAACACAGCAAAACACAGAGGAATGAAAGTTACTTTTCTCTCTCCACCTTTTGCCGCATTTACTTAGTTTCTCCCCAACGAATTGCTCCTGGGTCTCTGAGGATGCACAACGATTGATAAACTGATATGAACAGTTTCCATTGTTCTTCCCCTCAGATCATTCATTCCTGGCCTTTCCTCCTTCAATAATTACATCAGCAGCCGTGGCAGCATCACGACTGCGCCTTCATCTGTCGCCATCCTGGACTCCTCTCCTTATCAAGGCTACATCGTACACATGGGAACAGATTGCACCATGTGTCAACATCATGTTAAGGTAGGAGGAAATGTTTGGCTGTGTGGGATTTGTGACTAGCAGCTGTAACATGTATATTGGGACATATCTTGTTAAAGCAGATCTCAGCATAGCCTTCCTTGACTGATCAACACTAAATTTCCCTTACAATGTCAATGCATTTACAAGCAAACAGGTAAATGAGTCAAGGGGGGGGGGGGTGCCAGTTGATGATGAGATACCACCCCTGAGACAATTGCTGAACCCATGGTATTTGTGCTGAAGTTGCTAAGCAACACGATATGTTTACTTGGGCAATTACTTCACATAGCTCATAGCACTAGCTTTTGATTGGATAAAATAAGACTGAAACTCCAAAGATTTGCCAAAACTGACACTTGTTCATCAAAAAGATAACATAATTTTGTTACATCAGCAAGTGTGTAAGGTAATTAAGTATGTTGATGCCAGTGGCGGATCTAGGGGAGGGGCCCGGGCCCCCCCTTATTGGTGAAAATAGACCAATTTCGATATTTTAATATTCAGACTAAAACAATAGACTTCACTACGAGGCTCCGGGGAATAAATCCCACAAACTCTCCAATTTATACCCCGGAGCCTCGTGCTGAGGTCTATTGTTTTAGGCTGAATTTTAAAATATCGAAATTGGTCTATTTGAAGCTGGAAAATTTTCTGCCCCCTTACCCCCTCTCCCCCCCCTTAGAAAGAAGTCTGGACCCGCCACTGGATGCCACAGGGATTATCTACCTTGTAGAAAAGTCTCAGTTCAGTGGGTAACCTTTTTAAAATCTTTTTCAGGGCACATGATGCAGACGAGAAAGCCATGTCACAGCAGAAGGCAATAAATGCAAAAGGGTGAAATGTTACTGAACATTGGCAGGGAAAGAATTAAGTAATTAGGGAACGGCAATAATTGCACTTAAGGAATAGGAACAAATCAAGCTCCTGGTGATGTGTGGAGCAGTGAACAACTGCCCACATCAAGATCCTCATGAGTTTTTTGCTAGAAACTGTTGATTCATAAGGTATACACATTTAGATCACTTAATTATAAAGACTGCAAACTGTGACGTCTTATAAGGGTTGAAATAAATTATTGTTGCCCTCTCTAGGGCTACTGTAAACATTAACTTATGGTGTCTGTTAGAACATATTTGATTTGGCAGTTGTTTGCGGGCGACCAACTGCTGGTCACAATTTCAGGATTGTCATAACGGGAGTGGCTTATATTGGATGGAAAATAGCAATTATGCATCAAACAAACTAAAAACACGCTAACATAATGAGTTGCGTACAAATGGCCACTGGATTAATAAAGTTTTGCTCATTGATGTTGAAGCTGTGTGGATCATCACTTTAATTATAGTTCTTGTAAGCGTTAACTGAAAGCAATATTAAGCATTTCTATAGTGGCAATATCTCCTGGAAAAAAGTTTCAGAGAGAAAATAAAAATATTTTAAAGAGAAAATGAACCCTAATCAAATACTGGCAAGTGGAGAAGAGGGCAGATGCAGCAGCTCTACGTTTTAAAGAGTCACCGATCTTAGAATTTATGGATCAGAAGAAATGACTCTGGAGCAGGCAAAGCATTTTAATGAGAAAAATGCAGCATTTTAATCATTTTTCAAGTTGAAAAATGCGCAAACACGCAACCTCTCCTAATTCGACAAGCTGACTACAAGTACTTTTCACCTGCTGCCTATCGTTTTGTCATTTGGCAATTTCAAAACTAACAAACTCATTCCTTTTGCTGTTTTTATGACGAGGTATTTTGTTTGTTTTTTACAACAGAATTAAATTGCAAAAATTAGCACTTGTGAGAAAATACAAGTGTACCGTAGCGAAGATAAGCTCATTTTAGAATTGATCACCTTAGTTGTAACATGGGACTTGTAAACTTTCACCCCTGGGTCTCTGATGATGCAATTTTAGTTGATCATTTGGAAATTATGCAAGAGTCTTATTAAACGTTAGAAATCTTGGATGGCTGTCTTTTTGAACTAGCAAATAATTTGTTCTTTGTAACAAAAAATATTTTCTTTATTTACATTGTAACTACAGCTTTTGTCAGATAGGCACTGACCAGTATTTTTGGTATCACAAATAATTAGTTTATTTTTGTTACAAAAATATACACTTTGGTAAAACCATGATTGCTTGGGGTATAACAAATGCATAAACATTTGTACATACTCAGGGGATTAGAGCAGGAAGACGTCTGACACTTCAGACTAACAGAATTAGTAGCATTCAGAACATTTAAAATTGGGAGAAACAATTTACCCATGATAAAAAGGTAAAGTCTGCATTCAGGCCTAGTGGCCCATCAGGCCGGAGCTTATCCTGGTTTCTGTAGCATGATGCGACAGAGAGTATTTCTACTCCCCCTGGATGGGATGCTAGTCCATCGCAGGGTTACCCCCCAACAGTATATTCGCTGGTACCCATGTATACACCTGGGTGAAGAGAGGCACTGGGAGGGTAAAGTGTCTTGCCCAAGAACACAACGCAGTGCCCCAGCTAGAGGCTCGAACCTGGACCGTTCCGATCCGGAGATAAATTTTTCGGTCAGCCACTGTTTCGCGCTCAAAAGCGCTCGGATGACCTGGGACCCATCGCTACAAGTCACGTGACATTGATGTTGTGTTCGCCGAGTGTTCGCCATCTTGGCGCTTTACTTTTACGAAAATGTTTACTAAGTAAGCCAAAATCTCTCAGGTTAAAGACCTTTGAACGCTACTAGAGACTGAACGCTATTCATGTTTATTTGCACTGATTGTTATTCACACTTATCAGGATCCATAGTGAGTATTGTCTTGTATTTTGCCTTCGCTACGGTTTGTTTGTAGCTCAGTGTGTTACCTTTTAGTCATTTCGGCATTTATTTTCTTTAGGTATTCGAACCTATTTCTTTAATAATAAAGTACGTTGGAACCTACGGATCGTCTTAGTAATCAGTGTGAACCATTCGAATACTACCTGCGAAAGTACGCCAACAGACACAGCCAATTCAAGAGAACACATTCAAATTATTTCAGCGCCACGTGCACGGAACTAAACATGGCCGACAAACTAGAGGCAGCGAAGAAGGCTCGCTCGACTGCGAAGGGAAAGTTTACTCGAGCGGCCAACAATCTTAACCAGGCCATCGATATTAAGGCCCCAATTAAAACCATCGAAAGCAGATACGAAGAGTTGAAAGCCTCGTGGAACAAAGTCCAAAGCAAACATTTCGACTTTGTGAAACTGCTTCCAGGTGAAGAACTTGATGAAGAATGGATCGAGCAACTTAGTAAAACGTTCGGCGAGCTGGAGGTTAAGACGGACACGTACTTGGAGGATGCAGGCAGGACAAAGGCACAGGAAATCGAGTTGAAAATTCTTAAAGAAGCAGAAGAAGCAGAAACGAAGGCACGACAGCTAGCCGAAGCGGCAAAACAAGAAGAGACTGAGAAGGAGAAGGAGAAAGGAAGACGGCAGATCCAAGAGCTATTAGCACGAAGATATCAGGAGGAAATCAAATTCAAACAGTCGGTCGAAGCCATCGATGACCTTATGAAGACTGGGGACGCTGCAGGTATGAAACATTTAGTTGAGGCAGTCAGGAATGCTCAGAGAAGACTAGGCGATAGAATGACCGCTTGCGAAAGAGCTCAGGAAGTGTACATCTCGTCTCTAATTGACAAAGAAGTAGCTGAAAGTGAGTCACATTGGATCGCGACTGCCCTTGGAGAATACAACAGAATCTGTGACAAGACAGAAATCTTCATTAGTCAGAACAGCTCGCAGAAGGAAACACCCACATCACGCGATAAACCCGAAGTTTCGACCAGTGGCATTAAGCTAGAAAAGCTAAAGTTTGATCCATTCAGAGGAAATTTAAGAAAATACCCGAGATTTAGAGAGGAATTTCTGAAGCACATTAAACCGCTTTACAAACCCAGTGAGGAAGCCTTTGCATTGAGATCATACTTATCTGACGAAGTAAAGGAAGAAATCGAGGGCACCGGAGAAGATATCGATCAAATATGGAAGCGCTTGGACAAGAAGTATGGGGACCAAAGCAAGTTAGTGGACGCCATTATGTCGGAAATTAAGAAGCTGGGAAAGTGTGTGGACGAGGACCCGAAAGGAACACTTGAGATGATTAACACCATCGAAAGAGCGCACAGGGACCTGAAGAGCATGGGCCTCGAGAAGGAAATCAGCAACTCCACTATTATCAGCATTATAGAGGAAAGGTTGCCTGAAGCGGTTGAAAAGGAGTGGATTAAGATCGTGACTGACAAACTTCGACCCTAGAAGAAGCTCAGAAGATAGCCTCTGAAATTGACAAGATCCTTGATCAGGGTGGATTCAAGATTAAAGGGTGGATCATGTCAGGACAGGACCACAAACAGGAGCTTAGCACTCGGGCACAAAACCGTGAAGAACAGCACCTCGTGCAAGTATTGACTGGTGCCAACCTTGATGTCGCAGAGTTAGAAAGAGTTCTCGGGATGGGCTGGAACCCTTCCAAAGACACTTTGAACTACCGGGTGAAGCTGAACTTCTCCAAGAAGAAAAGAAAGGTACATACACAGCCGGACTTATCTCAGCAAGAAATCCCAGTTGGGATCCCAGAAACGCTAACCAAAAGAATGATCTTATCCCAAGTCAATGGGATATATGACCCGATGGGACTAGTGGCTCCATTCACAGTGCGTGCAAAGATCATGCTTCGCAAGCTATGGGGCCAGGACAAAAAGCTTGACTGGGATGATGCCATCCCTGAACACTTGAGGCAAGAGTGGGTCACCTTCTTTAGAGAGTTGTTTAAGCTAAAGGAGACAGAGCTTCCAAGATGCATCAAACCCAGTAATGTGACGGGAGACCCGGTGTTAGTGATTTTCTCAGATGGATCTGGCGATGCTTATGGAGCGGCGGCCTACGCAAGGTGGATGACGAACGATGGTTCTTACAAGGCACAGCTCATTGCCAGCAAGAACAGGATAGCCCCCGTGAGGATCGTGGACATCGTGCGCCTCGAATTGAGTGGTGCCGTCCTTAGTAAACGACTCAGAGTCTTCATCCAAGAAGAAGTCAGATACACCTTCACCGCTGTTTATCACATCGTAGACAGCGAGATAGTGAAAGCGATGATTAGCAAGGAAAGCTATGGCTTCAACACATACGCAGCTAACCGGATTGGGGAGATCCAACAGAAGACGGATCCGCAGGAGTGGTTTTGGATAGCAGGGGAATTAAACATTGCAGACTGGGTGACAAGAGGAAAGAGCCCTGAAGAACTGGGACCATGCAGTGTTTGGCAGACAGGCCCAGAATTCTTGAAACAGCCAGTACAGGAGTGGCCGGTATCGAGCAAGACCTCCGTAGAAAAGTTACCAGAACGCCACAAGGCAGTAATGACCGTCAGTGCTAAAGAAGAAGAGACTTTGGCCACCAGAATCAATATTGGCAGATTTAGCAAGATTCAGCTGCTCAAGAACACCACAGCAAGGATACTCAAACTATACAAGCGGTACAAGAACTCTATTGGACATTCACCTGGCAGCACAGTTGAAAAGAACAAACTGACAACTGCGGACATAGATTTGGCTGAACAATTCTGGATTAAGGACGCTCAAGAATCAATTGCTAAAGAAGTGAAAGCGGGAAAATTCGTTAGACTCTGCCCCAGATACAAGGATGGTTTAATAGTCGTAGGTGGGAGAGCCGAGCGGTGGATGCAGGCCACCTGGAATAGGCAAGAATTCATTCTTCTCCCTTACAACCACCGATTTTCACAGCTTGTCGCTGAGGACGAGCACAGAAGAGGCGGACACCTTGGAGTTGCAGCGACCGTAGCCAGGATCCGATCACGATTTTGGATCACTAACCTTCAAAAGATGGTGAAGAGCATCTGCTTCAAGTGTGTCACATGCAAGAGAAAATTCCAAAGATTGAGTGGTCAGATCATGGGCAACCTTCCATTAGAGCGACTTCAGCCATCCCCATCGTTTTCTAACGTTGGAATAGACTTCTTCGGTCCATTCACCATCAGAGGAGAAGTCCAAAAAAGAGTTCGTGGAAAGTGTTATGGAGTCATCTTTGTATGTTTTGCCTCCCAAGCTGTGCATGTCGATGTGAGTAAAGATTACTCGACGGATTCCTTTCTCCAAGTAATGAGGCGGTTCGCAAGTATCAGGGGCTGGCCCAGGAGAGTATACAGTGACAGTGGCACGCAGCTTGTGGCCGCGTCGAAGGAATTAAAGGAAGCTATCAATGGACTCGACTGGGATGTTCTACAAGAGCAAAGCATACAACACAAGCTTGAATGGAACTTCACCCCGGGTGATGCACCATGGATGAATGGTCCGACCGAAGCCCTCGTCAAATCTACGAAGAAGGCAATCAGTGTAGCTGTGGGGGACCAGGTCATGGATTTCAGTGAGCTGCAAACCGTGATGTATGAGGCGGCACAGATAGTCAACCAAAGACCAATTGGCAGGCACCCTTCTCACCCAGATGATGGCAGTTACCTTTGTCCAAACGATCTGTTACTTGGACGAGCATCTCCAGATATCCCACAGGGTCCGTTCAAGCAAAGAGTTAACGACAGATACAGGCTTGACTTCATCCAACAGGTGGTAGACAGCTTCTGGAAGAAGTGGACTCGTGACTACTTCCCGGGGTTAATCGTAAGATCAAAATGGCATGTAGAGAAGAGGAACGTCAAGCAGGGAGATGTGGTCCTGATTCAAGACAGCAATGCTTTGCGTGGCAGCTGGAAGATTGGCATCGTCACAGAGGTTCACCCAAGCCATGATGACAAGGTTCGACGAGTAACTGTGTCATACAGGAATCAGAACCAGGGTGGCACCTCCCGGGAATACACAAGCATAGAGAGAGCAGTGCACAGGCTTATTGTACTTGTTGCTGTTGATGAAGAAGCTTAGAAGCCCGAGTCACGCACTTGTAGCTTTTGCTGTGGCGGGAGTGTTTCGCGCTCAAAAGCGCTCGGATGACCTGGGACCCATCGCTACAAGTCACGTGACATTGATGTTGTGTTCGCCGAGTGTTCGCCATCTTGGCGCTTTACTTTTACGAAAATGTTTACTAAGTAAGCCAAAATCTCTCAGGTTAAAGACCTTTGAACGCTACTAGAGACTGAACGCTATTCATGTTTATTTGCACTGATTGTTATTCACACTTATCAGGATCCATAGTGAGTATTGTCTTGTATTTTGCCTTCGCTACGGTTTGTTTGTAGCTCAGTGTGTTACCTTTTAGTCATTTCGGCATTTATTTTCTTTAGGTATTCGAACCTATTTCTTTAATAATAAAGTACGTTGGAACCTACGGATCGTCTTAGTAATCAGTGTGAACCAGCCACCTTCCTGAAACAAAACAGATGTTAGCTTTCATTCCCTGATAATACTATTTCGTAGACAGATTTGGCTTGGCTTGTTGCCACCCAATTCAGATCATGTGATGGTTCACTTGGGAGGCTACAATTGTGATGTTTGTCATATGCAACTAAGTCCATACCACAGGTCTATGCAAACAGAACAATGACAAATATTGTAACCTCCGAAAAAAATCATCTCTTGATCTGAATTGGGTGGCGCATTAGCAGGATCTGTCAATATACTGTCCAGGATTGACCACTAATGAGGTGCAAGCTCCTTATGATAAGCATCACAAAGTGTCCTCTTCGATAAAAGTTCACTAAAAGACACAATGCTGTCAAATAATGAAGTCATATGAAAATGAGAAGATAACCCAGTCAAATATGAAGAAGTAACTGAACAATACATGTGCTCAATCCTGGACATAAGTGAAATATGTGGAAAATCTCTATAATATATACCGTATGTATTTCTACATTCTACAGCCTGGGCTGCAAATAAATTTTCTCCTGTTTAAGGACGTGCACGACAAAGTCACCATTTTGATCGGACAAAACTTAGCGAGGTCAGACATCATATAACAGAACTCCTATTGTCAATGCAAAACATTGGCGTGTGCACTGCCAAAAGGCATAAAAATTGTCCAGACATTCTGTCCGACCACAGATCGGATTTCATCCGACATTGCCAAATTTTGATTGGTTACTGTCTGATGCCCGACTGTTATTTCCAGTCCAGCACTACCGGTACTTTCCTAGCCACCTGTTAAAATATGTCTGCATTTGTGCTCTACTTTCAGCTGAGTGAATATTAACGGTAGGAATTATCTTTTGCGGCTGAATAAACTTCACAAATCTCTCCAATTCCCTGAAACTGCTGTGTTCACTATATGGCACACCTACAGAGTAAAACATAAAGAAAATAACTACATCAGGAATAAAAGATTAACACCATTAATTATTATTGATTTTATGGGGGAGGCAGTGGCTTTTTGGTTAGTGTGCTGGACTCTAGATTAAAGCAGTCATTGCATTGTTATTGGACGAGACACTTTACTCTTATAGTACCTCTCATCCCTGGGTGTATATGTGGGTTGACAAAGCCTTGTGCCAAAGGGACCCATACTCCCAGAACTTATCCTGGTTTCTGTAGCATTAAGCGGCTAGGAATATTCCTACTCCCCTCTGGTCCATCACAGCGTTACCCCCCAGCATTATTTCACCGGTGCCTATAATTTATACACCTGGGTGAAGGGAGGCACTGTGAGAGTAGTGTCTTGTCTAAGAACACAATGCAGTGCCCCGGCCAGGGCTCAAACTCGGACTGTCCAATCCAGAGACCAGCCTGTTAACCATTATGCCAACATGTCTCCCATGTATAAAATGAATTGAAGGTAATTAAATAAAGCTGGTGGGTAACCCTGCAATGGTCTAGCATCCCAACCAAGGGGAGTAGAAATATTAGGATTAACAGACCTCTTTCATAAGTGGCTGCCAATTTTAAATTCTTTTAAAATTAGCATTTCTAACCTTGTTTGAGGGCAAAAAATCTTTTGATTTACCAACTCAAAAACGAGGTTAGCACAGCTAATTTAAATGAATACAAAAGAATTGAAAATTGGCAGCCATTTATGAAAGAGGTCTATAACTGGCCTGACAGGCTTCTTGACCTGAATACAACTTTTCCATTAATGACTGAGGCTTTCCACCAATCAGATCAATCCATGTGAAACAGGCAGGAACCAGCTGTGTGTTGGGGGTGGGGAGGGACTAGGTAAAGTCCATGTCAGACACTGGGGTGAGATTGGTCATAAGTTACTGAGATCATATTTTATGAGCAAACAATTAGTACATACCATAAATCGTAACCTTTCCCCTTTTGGAAGGTTTAATCATCGACAAGTCATCTCTTTTCGCACTGTGCTCCCATCCAGTGGGCTTAAACGCTAGCAGCTCAGTGAACTGTGACTTGTGAGATTCCAAATAAGCTGCAAGATTCTAACAAAAGATAACATGACTAATTCAACACAATGTATTTTGTATTTTTACTCGAGTCAGAAACCAATCAAAGATCTGGAGTGTTCTGTAGAGTGCACATGTACATGTTACAGGTCAAAATTGTCTGCAGGTTTTATCACCTAGGCAATTTATCAATAAAAAAGTCATCCATCCCCCCTACTACCTCTCATACCTTTCATAACCTCTGGAACTGCTGACCAAACTCTTATCCACTTTGCCACACAGAAAATGCTGACAGAGCACTCATTTTAATTTGTAGCTATATTACTAAGGACGCATTCCTTTGGGATGATATAGATCATGATCAGTGATCCAAGATCTCTTGGATCATGGTGCATCAAACGTGCTGGCAAATCCACTCTGAGCAAGGATTTGCCAGTTCCTTTGATGCAACATGATCTGAGTGATCTCGGATCACTGATCCTGATCTGGATCACCCCAAAGGAACGCCCCCTAAGACACGCTGCAGGGGTTTCAAAATGTTTTAAAGTAGGTGTCATCGACTGGAAGAGTAGGCGGCTGTTATATGTGAGCTTTTTGGTCACAAGCTGATTGCTATGACCAGAGTAGCCGGCTGCATAATAGTCAAGCAGCCAGTGGAACTCTGACACCTAACACCTCGTTTTGAAACCCCTGACGCTGAGACTCATACCCAATGACAAAGAGAAAAGTTAAAAAAAAACACCTAGGTTAAAACAATTAACCTGAATTTAAGTATATTAAATTTGACCAGTAACAAATAAAATTAAACATACACGTACAGATCACAGAAGTGTCTGTGTGATAATTTTGACAAATATGAATTTTGAAAAAAGAATATTGCAAAATACGTACTCTACCTGCAATGTTAGCTTTCCCATCGGAAGCACATGAACCTTTCCTGCCTTCCAGTCAGTTGTAATTATGGACTTGATGTGATCCAATTCAAGACAATCCAAAACTTTCTTCTTCTGCCTATCTACACTGACTTTACATCCAAGTGCTTCTGCAATGGCTTGTGAACAAAAGAAAGTTCAACACGAATCAACTCACTTACTTGCCTGACCTATTTCGTCATTTTCCGCTACCCTGATATATATCAAAATCTTGGCAGCCAAAAACTTGCCGAGATCTTGCCAAAAAACACTGCTGCAAAAATTATGTATGGGAACCAAAGCCTCAGTACTTACAAAGAAAGACACGTTCTTTTCCAATTGTGTATGACCCACAAACAATCAGTGTCTTTGGGTTTTGTTTGCACGCTTCAACAGCTTTGGAAACTGCAAAGTTTATGGTTTCTTCCTGAGGTGGAAATGAATATTCAGGGTCACAGTAGCTGAAATATAAAATAAAACGTTAGCACAAAAAGTGATGCGACTGTAAAACACAAATGCAAATGTACTAAAATAGAAAATGGCCATGTCAGTTTTCCAAATAATTTTGTCAAAAGCAAATGACAATTATTAACATTACTGATTATTTTGTATTGAGAATAAAAGCTTTATTTAGCACCCTGTCTCTGATTAAACTTATTTTAGCAAGCATTGGTATCCACAAAGAACCTTTATTGATACGACAAAGTGGAAAACAAAAACTATACTGTACAATCATAGCAAATTTTGCAAATGGTTGAAGGTGGAAGGATGTGAAAAGAGAAAGTTGGGTGAGTAACTAAAAGGAAACCCATTGGCCCGATCAAGGCTAGATTTTAATGCAACTTACGTTGTATCAAGATACAGGACATCAATCTTGCGATGTTGTAACTCAGGATATTGTTCCATTGCAGTTGAAGCCCGGAAATCACCTATTTGTAAAAGACATAAACTACATCTCATCATAGGATGAATAAAAAGAACATTTAAAATCAAAATATTATAAAATAAAGTCATTAGTGAAATTGATGAAATCAGTGGAGCTATTTTAGTCTCTCAACCTGGAGAAAAAGATAAAGTGAGGGAGGAAATATGCCTGAACAAAAACTAATCAAAGGGACAAGAAGTCCTCTCATTCATTTTTTCTCAAGGCCCGACAGACTAAGGAAAAAAGAGTGGTTGGTTTATGTTAAGGCAGGGGTTTCAAAATGTTTTGAAGTAGGTGTCGTTGACTGGAAGAGTAGGCGGCTGTTATAGGTGAGCTTTTTGGTCACAAGCTGATTGTTATGACCAGAGTAGCCGGTGGCATAATAGTCAAGTAGCCGGTGGAACTCCGGCAGTCGCCACCTTGTTTTGAAACCCCTGTGAGGTGGCTCAAAACAGTTTCCAGCACTTTCAAAGACTTAGAACTTGATGGGTCATTATAACCACTCTTTATGAGTTGATGCTACCTTTTCGAAAACTTAAGGTGACTCTGAACCCCCTCCACAGAATTTTTTTAAACTTTGCAAAATGTTGCATCTTCTCATGCTTATCAAAATTCGATAATAAAAAATGGGGGTCACCGAGCTCATTTTTGAGTTATTAGCAGTTAAAGCTAAAATTAAGGGTTTTTTAGCAGGCTGTATTGTTTCTATGGTAACCTATTATGTCGCGAAAATAACAACAACGTGTTCACCAATGATTGGGCAGTTTTTTTAATACCATGATTGTAGCATCAACTGATAAAGAGTGGTTATAATGACTCATCAGAATCTGAGTCTTGGATAGTGCTGGAAACTGTTTTGAGCCACCTTAATAAAAGCAGAGATAATAGAAAGTGCAAATTTATGTTAATGTTGCCAAGAGATGATCTGTTTCAATTAATAATAGTCAAGACCAATCTCAATATATTAAAATTCAGCCTAAAATAACAGATATCACTGCGAGGCTATTGGGAATAACCCCACAAGCTCTATAGTTTATTCCCCAGAGCCTCGTCTCTATTATTACCCTAACCTGTATGCAGGTAGGTCTGTCCATTAGAAAACTTGAACAGAAATAACACAGCTCCTGGGCAACTGAAAATAGAAAAATGTCAGCGGAAAGATACAAGAACAAAATTAATACAATGTACATGGCATGTATGGTGAACTTACTGGTTTGCCTCCAATAGTGTAACTTGAACATTATCCACAATGGTAGGAGTGTTCATGGGTAGTGGATGGACATAGTCCTTTTTGACATACAGTTTTGATACAACCAGATTTGCTGTGATCTAGAAACAAATTATTATAATAATGTTAATGACTATTTTCATTGTAATAACCAATGGAGTCCCACAATCAATATTTTTGTTTTGTAACTTTCTGTTGGTCCGTCAGCAGGGCTAAAGAGTAACATTTCAACTTACTGGCTTATTGGATAATGACAGGTAAGATTTCACTAGCCAAAAGTATTTTTTCATTAGTCAGATATCAAGAACTGTTGACTATTCAGAGCATTTTTTCCTAGTTTCTTACCAGCCAAAGTATAGCTGGTCACTTTGCCATGTTTACATAGCCTCATCTAAACATGACAGGGTTTGGGAGAATTCAAGACAGTTGTGCAAACCTGAAACATAGCCGAGGGTTTGCATAACTTTAGAGAATTCTCCTAAACCCCCTCATGTTTAGATGAGCCTATGTAAACACAGAAGTCCTCTATTGCTTTTATAAAATATTTCTTAAAAGTATGAACAAGACTAAACACACCTATCAACCAATGAGAGTGTGCGTAGTATCTCAGTTATTTTATAAACATTATAATTTGGTTTTATCAACTGGGTTGATAATGTCAATTGGCCACCGTAAAGAGATTCAAGAGCTGACGTTTCGAGCGTTAGCCCTTCGTTGGAGCAAGCACTTGGGAAGTTTGGAGAGTGCAAAACAAGTGTAAGAGCTGCTCAAGGTGATAGCCCTAGTCCAAACTTCCCAAGCGCACCGTAACTCGATGGTGCACAGCTAAAAGCATGAACCAATTGTTTTGCCGGTGGAAATGCACATCAAAAACCTCACACCAGGAAAAACTACAGCAAAGCGATTTGCTCACGCTATCAGTGCGCACCATTGAATAATTCACGAACCACGCTTACATATACTGAATTTGATTGTGTGGCTGTGCTATCTATGTTACAAATTAAAGTATTTTGATTCACCTTACTGCAGTAGATGGGGTTTGTAAATTTCCCATTCAGTCCAGCATAGTGATCATAATGAAAGTGACTCAAGAAATAGGCACGGCAGCTGGGGATGTTGCCGTAACGAAAAGCATCCACTGTAATCCCACAGTTAGGGATCTTCTTGTAGAATGGACAATTCTGCTGAGATTTAGTACCAGTACTAACACCAGTAAAATCTTCACCGTGGCCTGAACTTTGACCTTCAGGGCCATAGCCTGTAGTTTTTATATTGCGATTGTACTTCTTTCTGGCTGTCCAGCCATCACGTCTTTGAGAGCCAGAAACGGCTTGTGTCGAAATACTTGTAGCTTGTGAAGAACGTGCTAATTTGGAATCATTTTGGGAAGCTATATTACTGCCCACTTGTCTCTTCAAAGGTCTCAAGCCAAAAAACACCCCTATATCTGTTTGTTTCAGCGATGTCTTACCTGCAGTGGCTTTCTTGTCGTCTTTCGCAACAAATGACAAACGTGATTGCTGTTTAAGCAATGGCTTTGACTGAGTTTCTACCTTAGCATCAATTGATTGTTCTAAAGGCAGCGAATACTGGCTTTCATCATTATCACGACAACATTCAGTCATTGCACTATTTTTCTGTACAACAGAATCCAAAGATTGGGAGAAATGCTGTGCTTGTTTATCAACCAAATTGGCACTTCCTTGACTGCCATCATTTTCCTGATCTTGGGTTCTGTGGCAAGTTGCTTGTTCTGTGCTTCCACACAGGCTTTCAAAGTTCAGAGGATCCCCAAACAACTCGTCATCTGACCACATTTCAAAATCTTCTGTTTTAAAATCTTTCGATGTTTCATGATTTGCAACATATTTGTGACATTCTTTGTAATATTCACCTGAAGTTTTATTGTTGTCTAAACCCCTTCCATTTGTAGTTGTACTCTTCAAACTATCAGTTGCATTTTCTGTCACCTGGTGTTCAGAAAACTCTGACATTTCCTTGTTATTACAAAAGGTTGTCTTAAGATCTGAAAACACATTTCCACTGTCCACATTGCTCTCAGTATGGTTAGGAATCTTGTTCTTTCTTTCTCCACAGGAGTAACCAGTATCCAAATTATTATGGGAAATTTCTAGGGGCTTAATGTCACTATTATCTTCACCAGAAATACAATCTATCAATCTACAGTGTCCATCTTCATTCTTGTCAAAAGTTCCTTGACACATTTTGTCTGAGAAGTTTAACTGCCTTGAGGGTTGGGTCTTTGTTTCCACCTCCAAAAGATATGGACAATTTGTGTATTAACAATTATTACAAGATAAAGTCTGCATCCAAGCCTAGTGACCCATCAGGCTGCAGCTTATTGCAGTTATCATGGTTGTATGATGTGACTAGGAGTGGCCCGCAGTGCAGGCGTTATTATGGAGCGGAATGCTAGACGCTAAGTAATAAATCATGTTTTCGTTGCCACCATTTTGGACGCTTGACTGATATTTCCTCGCCCCAATCTTCCACAGCTCCAAATCCAAGATGGCAGCCTAATACGAAAATGTGCACTCACGCATCCAAAATACGCCTGCACTGCAGGCTAGACTAAGAGTACTACTCCTTCCTGGATGTGGTATGTGCCAGTCCATCGCAAGCACCCATCCCCCTAGAATTTAAATTGCTGGTGTATATTAATTCAATTATTTACTGAAATGAAAGAGATTGATAAAGCCTAAAGGGGAAGGAAGGTAAGAGAGGGAAGGGAGACAGAGAGAGAGAGAGAGAGAGAGAGGGTAGGGGGGGGGGGGAGGGGGAGGTTTAAAATGTATTTGCCCGATTGTAAGATACTATATATGTACATTAAGAAGTTTGTTCACCAATACATCCTGGTTGCCGTTGATGTCTTCTTCATCTGTTTCTTCCAAGTTGCCATAGCTCCTGGTAGTAGCCAGAAGCCTGTGAGAATATCTTTTATAATGAGGAGAAAAAGTGGATCTACAGCGCAAACCTTCCGTACAATCGCCTGGGAAAGAAACAAACAAAATAAAACTGCATGGACTATACAGTCATAAGACTTTCATGACTGACTTGCCTGGTTTGAGCTCTATAAAAAGAAAATCTGCTGTAGCTCTAAGACACATGCATCTATCAATTAACATGTGGCCACGCTATGGTATGACAATCTGACGGACCAACTGATTGGTCCTTAGACCCATCCACTGACCTGCCAACTAGGCAACCAACTATTTGACTAACCAACTAATTAATCAGCCCCTGCCTCTGCCCAATTTTTCAGTCTTGGTATAAAAAGTCTGGTAATGGATTGAATGAAAAATTGGGTGACAGACTGACTGATTGATTGATTAACAATTTGATTGATTGATTGACTGACTAACTGAGTGACTGGTTGATTGATTCATTCAATGTAGATGAATCTGATCCATAAGTGGGGTGCGATGGGGGGAGGGGGGGGGAGGGTATCTTAACGTCTCACTTACCGACCTTTTACCCCTTCATTCGTTCCCAACTCTTTGTGCCATCTCTATAGCAAAATATTTGCAATGTTGCTAATTGTTTTCTTAACTTCTCCTAGCCTCTTCCACCACTGGACTCCTGCCAACCAAATCCCACACCCTCCCCCCCCCATTCCTTCCATACTGGTACCCCACATCCCTAATGCTACCCCACCCCCCACCTATGCCTACCCCACCCACTAACCCACTGAATGAACATACATGAAAATGTCATTTAACTCTAGGACGACAATAGAAATAGCTGTATGAAATTATCTGCAGCTTACCTATGTAAGAATATTTTGTCTCCAAACACTCCCTGACATGCCATCCAGGAGACTGACCAATCAAAGCAGTGAAAGGTATCTGGCATTTAGGGCAACAGCCCGTCATGGCGTCTTTCTGCGGAGTTGCCTCATCGTTTGAAACAGATGAGCTTCCTTGATGAGTGGTTCTAGAATCCATGTTTTCCACCAATTCCTTTCGACTACTGAAAGAATCTGATCTCTTACGCTTTTGCTTCCCGTTCCTCGCGTTTTCCCTTACTTCACTTGCTCTGGAATTTTCCTGGCTCGACTTTGCGTTTTTGTGTGTGAAGGTTGATGACTTTTCCCGCCTTTTAATCGGATTTTGAAGTTTTCTTTTGAGCTGCTTCAGGGACTTTTCGTCCCATATATCATCTTCTTCCCCTTCCATTTCACGAAAGAAATTATATATACGATGCATTGGAAAATCTGCGCTGAATCAAAACCATCTCAAAACTACCGGTTGTTCAAACAGCGCCCGCCATATTGTATTTGATACACTTTGTTGATGATACTTGAACCGGTTATTGATAGTGAGTATTCCCGCTGGTCGAAAGGGAACGCATGTTCGACTACTTCATCAACGTGCAAATCTCGGAAGGGGGGTGCGGGGGGGTAATTGACCCATGTTTGGGCACAGGGGTGCCGCTCGGCTGGGATTTGAAACCCTGACCCTGTTTTAAGACAAAAATGACGTTGTACACTTTCGGTAATTTTTCATGTTTACGATACTCGCGCGCGTCAATGACGTCAACTTGCCGTGTTTTAATATTCAACAATCGAATCAGCTCGCAGTCGTATCACCAAAATTGCATTTGCCCAAAACGAAAAGGATGAAGATAGAGTGCATGGAATTGGCCACGGAATTGAATATAATTGCCTGATTTCAAACCGAGGGGACAAGGTACGAGTCTACAAATTATGGGATTAGCAGCTATTGATCCACATAGTCAAGTGCACACCAAGCTTTACAAAATCCACAAGTTTGTGTTAATAGACCCAATATTAAGCGAGATACAGCGTCAAAATTTACAAAGAAATGTATGGCCATTCGATTCGGACGCTGCGTCCGGATTACCAAACATTTCTTTGTAATTTTAACGTATTTAAATGACTGTATCTCAGTCAAAACTTGCCCGATTAACACCAAGCTTGGGGATTTTGTTAACCTCGGTGTGCTCTTTCTGAATTTGTGGATCAATAGTTGCTAATCCCATAATAAACAGACGCGTACCTAGTCCCTTTCGGTTCGAAATCCGGTAATGGAGAGGGGTTCTGAGAGGCCAGCGGCATATACCACCAAAACTTGACCCAAGTAAATCCCCGGGCCACCGTCTTGCCCAAAAAACACCTGGAACTCATCAGTTTTGCTATAATTGCGACGCCCATGAACTAGTGTGAAATGTTCAAACTGCTGAAAATCGAAAGGAAAAGACATAAGATATTTTTTAAACAAAACAGTTTTGTCACGACACTCGGCTTGATATTGAAAATGCTCGGTTTCTGAAAATTTGCAAAAAAGATATATTTTTAGCTCATCTTCACTTAGTGACAACGAAACTTTAACACACTTTACTTTACTTTATGACGTCAGCTGTGACGTCACGCCAGGAATACATTACATTGGAATCTCGTTTATACAGTCGCCAACGGGCCATGAAAATTTGACCGTATAAACGTCGTGGGTGTATTAACGGGGTATGGTCCAATTTCATGACTGGTCTTGACAGATAGAAATGCGACTTCAAAACAACTGTAAATTCCAGAATGCAGACACTTCATTCCGTGCATACAGAATTACCCACCAAGGGTACCCTGATGAACATAACTAGACAAGACCAGACTTGGCTGAACAATGATTCTTCTAGAATCTATCTGACTTAAATCATGTTACTACTGAATTTGTTGTAGTTGTGTTGTGATTTCTACTGTATTTGTTTTGCTTGGACAATTACAAATGCGTGTTTCGTTCGAGTGACTCCGTATTAAGGATTATACAGGCTAGGATTTTATTATAAGAAAACGTATGGGCGTTTCGCCGGTACCAAAAAATGGTCCACAATAATGCCATTGTACTTGCAAACTTCTAAAATAATGAATATGTAATGAAACGTTTGAATATAAACGTTTGAATATAAACGTTTGAATATAAAGTTATTTTTCTTGTTGATTAAGTACTGGCCCTGAAGAAGACTACTTCTGCTAGTTGAAATATTGGCCAATAAATTTTGCGCTTTTGCCGAAGTGCCAGCCTTGCAATCAATTTGGTTTTATAACACAGATAGAGTGACGTCTGGTACGAGCATTTCTTTATCAAGAGATCCGGTAATAATAAGCCAAGTAGTTTTATTTTTCGTTGCGTTGTCTCCTGCATCCAAACGTAAAGTTTGAAATTCCAAGGAAGAACCGCCATGGTGCCGGAAATATCACCTTAGTTGTTAATTAAATTAGGTACGCAATCGAGATTTTAGCGCAGGATTCTGCTCTCTCCAAACTGCTAAAACGGAAAAAATTTCTGGAGCAACTGTTATTCCGGCATGATGTCGTAACGAAGCGTGTTTACCAGAAACGGAACTAATGATAGCAATTTAATTGTTTTCGAGCATTTTAGTGAGGCAAAAACGTTAATTTCATTCATGCATTTCAGTTGCATTTTCCTGGAAAATTAATCTTTTTTCAGAGGAAATAAAGATAAGAATTAATAGAAATTTTTTAGTCCACATATGGAAAGATGAACAGAATAATAGACGATTTAGAGGGATAATATTGCTGTGTATCAGTGGGAAGAGGGAGCATTGAAGGATACTGTCATGGGGAATTTGTGGCTTTCTTATTAAGGTGTTTCCTCCGAAATCGCTAGAACTCACAATAGATTTTCCTTCAAACTTTCAGGGTCCTTGTTGGCTTCTATTAGGAGCAGGAGTATCAGCTTTCAGAAACGTTTTCATTTGCAATTGGACGTTCACTGCGCGCAACTTATGAGAGCAGAAAAATAGGGAGAAAGCACAGCGAAAATTCAAAAACGGATGTATGGTATCGATGTCAGGGGGCAATTAGATGCATGGTTCGTGGTAAAGGCACGCCTATTCAATCGACAGGGATTCAATATGTTTCAAGCATGTAGTGTGCTTGCTGAGGTCACACTTACGTATCTTTTATGACTGAAAACTGCAATTAGGTTTTAGCCCCGGGGGGGGTTTTTAGCTATTTATCCAAGCCACAAGAAAAGAACATGGAAAAGTCAGAATTTTTCAAGTGACCGTTTATGAGTGAAAACTGCAATTTATTAGCTTTTAGCTATTTATCCAAGTCACAAGGGAAGAACGTGAAAAAGTCAGCCTGACTTTTTCAAGTTCCTGATAGCATCACAATGATATCTCACCTTTTTTGGCTTCAGTAAACTTGCACAGTAATTTTAACAAAACTGGACAAGCTGCGTCTTAGGGGCCAATGAATTTTTAAACTGGTCCTCATGACAGCGCCCCCTTGAAGGGAGCATTTCTGTGAGCATGCAAAAGCATGAAGTACAAGTACAGGCATAAAAGTCATAAAAGATAATTCCTCCTGTTAAAATTCCGTGTAGAATAATTTGTAAGTGAAGCAAACGATATATGAAAAAAGGAAAGTTATTTTTGTTGTTGCAAGATCTTCCTTGGTTTCCTCGTTCGATGGTTCTCAATTATATGAACCCCATAGTTAGAAAGTTTATTCATTCACAAAGCATGACAGTTTGATACATACCAATACTTTAAAATGTACTCTTTCAGTCGTGATCGGTGAGCTTTCCGGGTCTCAGTCGACGAGGCACTCAGGGGGTCTGTATTTCTTCGGTTTTGAAATCTACTTTGACATATAAAGTGCGTAATTCCTGCGGCACTGGAGAGAGCATATACGCAATCACAATGCAAGAAATCGAAGAGGGCAGAATCGTGTTTCGCAACACTTTTACAACCCACAGTGGCAAGTGAGGTTCCGATTTCAGTTAACTAGTTGTTGGCAATCAAGCAACTGTATGTTATTTTGGATTTGCTCCATCTCGCTTCAGCTGAAAGCGTTGTTTTTTTATACCTGCACGTCCTAAATGTGAATCCCTGTTAACTCCACTCGCGTACATTAAATGCTATTTCTACACAAGGGGTAAAATGCTTTTCATGTGTGGTTTCCGGTCACGGCCAAATCTATTTTTATCCAGTTTCAGTCCTATAAAAGAACGCATTAGTAGATAATTTCATCAGTTTGGCGAACACACGACACAGTACCTATCGGACCTATCGCCGCCATACCCAACTTTCACTGTGCTTTGAGCATCTTAACCAAACAGGAAAAACGTTGCTCATCATGAAACGAGACCAGCTAAATCCTCAGACAGAGAGACAAAACAAGCTCGGTAATTTGTGTGCCGTATTAGGATTGCTGTTGTCTATCGTGTGTTGCATCGCCATTGTTCATGTGGAATTCAGGATACAAGAACAACATCGACTGTTATCACATCCGATGACACTCTGTGATCAGATTGAGGAAGAAATCCTGCGCAAAGTACAAAGGAATATCAAACATTGGACAACTGAGACAGATGAAAACGACGAAGACAAAAACGGTAAGTGTCTATGATTCAATTAGTTTAAAAAATTATGCAATGCATTCAACTAAGGAAAAAATAGAGAGAAATGAACGTTTGGTAGAATCAGTGGAATCACGCATCCATGAGCGCGATAGACGGGGGTAACACCTTTACGAGTTTTGGTCTCTCTTAGCGTGTTCAGGACAAAACACCAATATATTTAGCCGATGGGACCTCTTTTAGGATTGTACGCCCAGAAAAAAAAAAACGCCTTCGTGCCGTGTTGGCGGTCTAGACCGTTCAGGCATGAAAGAAAAAGGCTTGCCGTTGAACATTGCCATGTCTTTTATATATGGGCGCCCGACCCCTGAACTATAAACGGCGCCTCGTAATAAATGGAACTCGGTTGACTTTTGACAGCTTTCTGTCAATTTTCGATTTCTATGGCGAGGTGGAGAATCATTACACAAAACCAGTAAAGAAAAGAAATTTCAAGGCCTTTCTTTGGCCATGAAAAATGGAAAAATGGTATATTATTCATGTAAAATTATGAAACTGAATTGCGGCAGACATTTGTATGACGACGTAAATTCATTAAATGACTCATCATTTTGCTCTAAAGGAATCCTATCCAATGTCAAACCCGTTACAGAGTTAAAATAGAGTTGAATAGTTTTTCCGGTAGGTTATTTGATTCCGTCCCTGAATAATTCCAAGATTATATGGAGTGACCGACCAATTAAGGAAAATTGGAATGCCATGGTAACGGAACATAGACAACAGGTAAACTGGATTTGAAAGCGAAAAAAACATAGGCACGTAGCCAAAATAGATATAAATGAAGAGAATATTCTCTTGACTAAATACAAGATTAATTATATAACGTTTGGATGCAGGAGACCACGCAACGAAGAATAAAACTAGTTGGCTTGTTATTGCCGGATCTCTTGATAACGAAATGCTCGTACCAGACGTCACTCTAAGTGTTGTAAAACCAAGTTGATTTCAAGGCTGGTACTACGGCAAAAGGGCAAAATTTATTGACCAATATTTCAACTAGCAGAGCTAGTCTTCTTCAGGGCCAATACTTAATACAAGGAAAAACAATCAACAAGGTTAATTACTTCTTACAGGTCACAAGGAGAGCTTTTCAAGACACAAACGAAGTGTTTCATCCGCGACTTCGCCGACAACGACAAAACGAACAACCTCCGACCTACAGCGACTCATCAGAGAAGAGCTTCGGCAATTGCAGAACCAAATCTGTGCTAAAGATCACGTGTTATGCCGAGCAGGACCAAAAGGAAATACAGGCCGACGAGGGCGACCGGGGTGGCCTGGGCCCCAAGGACCTCGGGGTTTGTATGGCCCCGAGGGACGTCAGGGACCGATGGGATTGAAGGGAGATCCGGGAATACCGGGGGATAGAGGACCACCGGGGCCTAGAGGCTTCCAGGGTGAAAAGGGCGAGAAGTGTGAGAGTAGCATGCCGAACTCGGCTCCTATTCTGCGGATTCCTCCCTCTGGTAAGACAGTCAATGAAGGCCAAACAGTAGTGTTAACGTGCATAGCAGACAGTCACCCACCTCCACGGATCACGTGGTCCAAGGTCAGTTCATCACTCCCGTTTGGAGGTCCCGTGATAGAGTCCAGTAACTCTCTGATCATAAAGAACGTGAAACCAGAAGATGATGGAGTTTACAGCTGCAGAGCGGAAAACTTGCTAGGAAGTGTGAGCGCCTCGGCAAAGTTAACAGTTCAATGTGAGTTTTATAAATTTCCTTCTTTTAAACAGGGACAATTTTTCGTCTTGGAGCTAAGTGAGATATTTTATAGCCAATGGAAAAGTTGGGGCCACGTGGCCAAAACTTTTGACATTCATTGAAAGAAACTGAAAGAGCATGTCAAAATAACAATATGGCCAGGTTTTAGGCCCCTAGCTAGCATTAAAGAGTAAAGCTATATGACAAATTGAATTTTCGGAAAATTTAAAGCATTTGTATGTATATGGAAAGTGTTGCTGGAGAGCAAGGTCTTGTTCTCCAATTGCAACTACTTTTTCCATATAAAGCGTTTTAATTTTTCCAAGTTCAAACCGTGATAAAATCTCGTACAGTTACCTCAAACTTGGCCACTTTTCTATTTCGACAATTGCAAGCTCTTTCCATTTCTTGCATTCATTAAGCTATAGCTCACAATTTAGTCACGTGATAGCATAGGGAGGAATCTGGACTTAATGTTCTAATGCGCTTCGTTTTTTGTAGGTAGGTAGGTAGGTAGGTAGGTTTATTGCTGTTGTGAAGTAATGAGAAATGTAACGCTGAATTCGCTAGCTTGGCAATTAATTTTCTTTTGCCGTTGTATCTCAACAGATGCTCCAAGGGTTTTACTTTCTTCTAATCGAATGGTCGCCGAGGAAGAACAAACCATCACCATCGCCTGCAGTGCAACTGGACAGCCGAAACCAACTATCACGTGGTCTAAATGGCTGGGTAGCCTACCTGATAGAGCGACTGTAACGAATGGGGCCTTACAAATCTACAACGTGTCAAGGAAAGACGGAGGTAGATACCTTTGTAAAGCAGAGAACATTCTGGGAAAAGCAGACAAAATGACCCAGTTGATGGTTTTCTCTCGCCTGCGGTTTGTGTTTCGTCCCCCAATAAAGATGGCTGCTATGATTGGGGATCCTGTGCACTTTCCTTGTGTGGCTGAGAGTGACCTGGTTCCAACTGTCACGTGGATGAAGGATGGAAAGCCATCACTTCCTGTAGGCGCCAGTATTCTGCAAAACAACACCCTTGTCATTTCCAGTGCCAAGAAGTCACACGAAGGATCTTACACCTGTAAGGCGAGCAATGCTGTGACTTCTATACAAGCAAGTGTACATTTCCGGATCGTATCGAGTGTTTTTCCTTCTTGTTCTGCGTTACGGAAATACGGCATCACTTCCAGCGGAAATTACGTCATTGATCCAGACGGCTCTGGTGGCCTGGCGCGGTTTACTGCCTACTGTGACATGAGTGACAAGGATGGTGTTGGCGTGACAGTTATTAGTCACGACAGTGAAAGCAGGACATTGGTGGACGGATATGATGATGACGGTTCATACTCGCGCAGTATTCACTACTCAGAAGCGAGTCTATCTCAGTTGACCAGTCTTACTAATGTCTCTTCAAAATGTGAACAATTCATTAAATATGAGTGTTATGCCGCTCACTTTCACTATGGCGATACTCTTGCCAGTTGGTGGGTGTCACGTGATTCTAGACAGATGTTGTACTGGGGCGGAGCGTCACCTGACAGTCAGAAGTGCGCATGCGGAATGACCAACTCGTGCGCAGATCCCAGTCAAGCGTGCAACTGTGACAAGAATGACGGTGTTTGGCGCGAGGACAGCGGTCTTCTTGCTGACAAGTCGACGCTTCCAGTCAAAGAGCTGAGGTTTGGGGATACAGGACATTTCATGGGTGACGATGAAATGGGTTACTACACGCTGGGGAAATTGAAGTGCTACGGAATAGCTTACGAGTAGCAATTTTTAATTCTTTCCAGTATTAATTTCAACAGAACTAATGACAATTT
>OX393562.1:2191293-2193793 GCA_947652115.1 Blastomussa wellsi
ATTTTTGATAGGGTGAGTCCAAAGTTGAGTAATAATATGCAATGCTGTCAATGCGAGAATTTCAGTGTCAAACAAGTACCTAGTAAAAAATCGGTTAGGGAAGGGGGGAGGGGGTCTGGATGTCCCCCGACCCTCCCCCTGGATCCGCCATTGCACTATGTCATCATCATCATCTTTATTTAAACACGGTAAAATACATCAGACAATAATATATATGCTAACTCTGAAACTGCCCATTTAGATTCATACTTTCCTTATTTTTGGCTTTTGAAATCCTCTTTCCACTGGAATTTCCTGACAGAAACATTTGACATGGGTATTTTATGCTCCTTTTTTAGAAATTGACACAGCTTTCTCTCAAGAACTGTTCACGTCTCACAACAAAAGCTTTGAAGGAGACTCCTGTAAATCTACCACGTCTTCAGTTCATTGATCTTAGTGGATGCTTGGTTTTCACCAATGATGTCTTGAAATTGCTTGGTACATCTTGCCCTGACCTAAGAGTGTTAAGGTTGGAGTCATGCTCTCTGGTCACGGACGATGGAATAGATGAGCTATGTGGTGAAAATGACAATCCCAGGTGCCGAAGACTGCGAGAGGTCAACCTGACATCAACCGGCATAACCAGTTATGGAATGCAGAACATGTTGATGTCTCAACCAGTGTTGCAAAAGCTCTCTTTGGCGATGATAGAATTAGGCGACACATTTGACTTGAACTTTAGAAGTCTGTCTTCAGCTAGAAGTTTAAAACTCAACTCGATGGATTTATCTTATACTAGTATAACAGATGCCTCCATCAAGAATCTTTGTGAAATTTGTCCTTTGCTTTGTGAACTTTCTATTAATTGCTGTTCCTCTGTGACAGCAGTTTCTCTTCAGTACATTGCTCTGCTAACACATCTCAGGAGTTTGAGCATTGCTGATAACAATGCAATTAAATTTCCTTCTCATCTTGCACAGTTTCTGGCAAAATCTGGAAATTCTTTACAAGCTCTAAACATTTCCGGGATGGAAAACGTAAATACTGAAATACTTGGCATCTGCTGCAAGT
Organism: Blastomussa wellsi; assembly: GCA_947652115.1. Classification (NCBI taxonomy): domain Eukaryota; kingdom Metazoa; phylum Cnidaria; class Anthozoa; order Scleractinia; family Plerogyridae; genus Blastomussa; species Blastomussa wellsi. The sequence goes on from OX393562.1 coordinate 2,192,347, forward strand.
CTTTAAAATGCCTTATCATGACAGACTGCCGTGACGTAACAGGTAGCTATATTCATGTTTCAACTGATCAAGAAAACAAGTTATTATCGTTAGCACAAGCTTGCCCAAAACTGAATATTCTAAACCTTCATCACTGCCATTTCACACAACACAAGTCTCTGGCGGAGCACCTAACGGCAATTTTATCCAACTCTGCAGAATTTCAAGAACTTGATCTGTCTGGAATCGAGAAATTAAGCGACGAAATTATTACACAGTTCACACAATCCTCAGACTTGTCGAATTTGAGGTCAATGAATCTCTCAAGGTGTTGTGAAATAACTGTGGAGCCTATTGAATTGTTAGTAGGAACATATCAAAGCCTTACTCAACTAAATATCTCGCACTGTCAGAATATATCTTTGCGGGATGCTGAGAAGTTAAGGACGTTGTCCAAAAATCGCCGACTTAAACTTCACATTACTTGGGTTTAACGAAAAAGTGTTTAAAATTGTATGTGTATTAACAAGAATGAGCTATGACTTTGTGTTTATCTAACTTCATGACGGGTCAAATTTGGTAAATCACGTGGGGAATATATGATATATCTGTTAGCAAAGCCCGCATAGCTACGTTTCTCACCGGTAAAAATTAGACTGTTCACAGCCTCAATTTTTTCAACGCATCTAAGCTGCCAAAGCGACCATCTCGAGTAATTTTAGATGCAGATATCGGAGAAAGGAGTGAGATGCTATTCAGATGACTTGACTGCAGCCTGCCTCTTAATAAGGACGAATTAAATCTCCAAAAGATTAGTTTAATATTTAGGCGCATCAATGATGAAAACAACTGTCCAAGTTATATAACGAAACTTTTAACCAAGAACTTGGATCGTCATAGTAGAAATAGCCGTTATGGAAGGTATAAGTTGTGCGTCCATCCTGTAACAGCTGGGAAACAGAACGGGATCAATAATTTCCAGTCAATGGAGCCAAACTCTGGAACGGCATTCCTTAGATATTCACAAGAAAGATTCCATTGGCTCTTTTAGTAATTCTTAGCTTACTGTTCGTATCGCTTTTGTTATGTCAGATTCTCTTTTCATGTTCATGTTTTCCCTCGTTTTTCGATTATATTTTTATTCTGCAAACTATTTTATTATCTAAGATGTATCTTAAGTAATTTTATATTAATTTAGGTTATTCCTCAAGATTGAGCATTTTACAGTAAGAAAAGTTTCCGTTATGCGGCGCTTTTCGCCTACCGAATTGAATATCTGTCAGCTGCGAGTATTTGACGGATATTGAGAGCACAATTACCATATATGGGCAACTTGACGATTTGTTGAATAATAACGGCTGATAGTTGCCCCTTGGAAATTTGATGTTCTTAAAATTAGCATATTAGCCCTCGAAGTTTCGCTTCAAGAGCTAATATTTGTTTTAAGAACATCAAATTTCCGCGCGGC
>OX393562.1:2198793-2222312 GCA_947652115.1 Blastomussa wellsi
TAAAATGGTCAGTGGAGAGCCGAAATCATTTCCAATAAATGTTGAACTGCAGGTATCTCAATGGAAATTTCGTTGAGCACATGCAGTAATTTCTTCGTTTTTAGTGAAAAAGTGTCCTTTGTAGAAGAGATAATGAAGATAAGCTGAAGAAGTGAATTCATTCTAGAAAAAAAGTTACAGCTTGGTGGGCCGTGGGGGTGCTTGAAACCATCACATGTTTAGCTAAAAATACTTTAAGAGTGCCATATTTTATCAATATCTGACTATGAAAACATTATATACAACTGTTCATTTACGATGTTTGTTTGTTCCTCTAGTTTCCAATTATTGCCTATTGTAAGTACTTTATGATGCAGGGTTTCATTAACTAAATGCTTAACAACAAATCGTTAATACTCGATCGCACTCAGTTACACAACTGACAAACACATTCTTGAAATCGTGCTCACTGACCCTTTCAACAGTTGACGACTATTAAAAGTTAACAATGCATTTGTTTGCGGCCAATAATAGGTGAGATAGCATGCACAGGAAATGTATGTAATTGGTTATGTTGTTCTGCTCGTATTCAATATCGATTCTGGGCGGCGGTCAGCGGGTAAGTTTCAAAGTTCCTGGTTGATTCCGCTCTGTGTACCGCTGCAGTTTGTTAGAGAAAGAGGTGATTCGTACCAAGGAAAGTAAGAAAAGAATTTAAGTGAAATTCAAATCTCGGTAAGTAGCGGGTTTTATTTTAAGTATTTTCACGAAACAGCTACATTTGTTCCTTGCTTCGTACCGAAACGTTACTGGTAACCGGAATTTATACTTGTGATCGATGCGACTTTTATACTGCAAATATACTGAGAACGTAGGCAAACAGGGGCAGTTTGATTTATTTGAGACTCTAAACAACTGATTCGATATATTTTCCAAAATTTATATCGAATCATGTCAAATGACTGTCCCATCGGCTACACAGCGAGCTCTCTACTTTGGCCGGAACTGCAGCTTGTTTAGGTCGCTAATATTGGTCAATATTAAAACACACTTAAAGTCCTTACAGTGAAATAAGCAAGAGACAACAAACAACAAGGGCGAGGACGTAAAAGATTAATTAAACAACAAGTAGACAATGTGGCGATTAAAAAATATGGCGATGAGCCGACTGAACATGTCAAGTTTCTGAATGGGCGACTGCGAATCCTTTAACTCCAAAGGGAGCATGTGGACTGTGGACCAATCTAATATCAGTATTCCTCTTCCTTGCTGCGGTTTTCAGTAGAATACCTGGTGTAAAATGGTGGATGTTTTTTTCATCAACGTTCAGGCAATCCAGCTCTATTTACCAACTCTGTAAAATGCAATATGTGTAGGTTAATAAATAAATTCCATTGAATAATCCGTCGGCATAACTCTATGGATTTAACTCGCAATAAATATATCGCCAATGCAATATATTTTGTACGTATTGGGCAATCAAACTAATTGTCGTAGCTGCTGCGTTCAGAATTTTAAGCTAAGGAAATGACACATACTTTTCCGTAATACCTTATAAATATGGCCACTGACAAGGAAAATGTATCTCTTTGCGTGATTGCTTCAGCGCTGATTAGTTTAAAGAATGCCAAACTGAACTTCGAACAAGTTCGTAAAATGTAGCCTTGAGTGAGACAAATCAGCCCTATGAAGCAACTCGGGCATCGAAAAGTTTTCCCTTCGTTTGGAATGAAATCATATTGCTTTTTGGAGGTCATCATGCACAAATTGCATGTTCCAATACAATTCACTTCACTTAGTTTCAAGTTTTTTCCTGTTCTAACACAAGGCTGCGCTGCCTTTATACACTGCTATGATAGAGTCCTGAGTATTACAACTGAAGACCATACTCTGTTGCGGAAACGTAAATAGCAGACGAAGTTGAATAGCAATATAAATCAAAGTTCTTTCAATATCACTTCTGTGCATTTGCTGGTTTCATCAACACAGTATCTCTTAGTTCATTGCTGTCACCTTTTTATTACGATCAATTTATTTTGGTTCCGGCGATACGCCCATACATTTTGTTAGAAGAAAACCCAGTTATGTTCATGGAAGCTGCCTTGGTTAATACTGTACGCACGTAGTGAAGTGTCTGCATCCTGATGTTTATTAAAGAATTTACAGCGTTTGTCATTTTACTGGCTGGCAGTGGCGTCTGCTTCGCGCTTTGCGGAGTTGTCCCGACAAGAAATTGCCAGCCATGAAGACTACATATAAAACGAACACGAAACGAACAACTTGTTGACTTTTGTCAGCTTTTACGAGTTTCGCCCTAATAAACAAAATGAACTGTTTCCCTTGCGTCCATTCATTAAGTGTTAATTATCATCAACTATCGCTCACTTTGAACTTATTTAAATTCTTCCTGATACTCGACGATAGTTGTTCCCGTTTGATCTTTACGAACATGAAAAGTGGTATAACAGGTGAGCGAAAACATAGCTGACTTTGACTCAAAAATGGTACCAAAATGCTCGTTTCCGCTTAGAACCGGTTGCATTAGATCTGTACAGGACCGCAAATGATCCCGACCCGCAAATGATCCCAGGACCGCAAATGATCCCCAAATTGGACCGCAAATGATCCCCGGACCGGAAATGACTCCTACAATGTGATACCGTCAAAAAAAGAATGGCGTGGACTCTACATCGAGTTTATGGAGGAATATATTTATATGTGAACCAAAGTAAAGATTAGAACATGAGAAACCCCATACAAATCTGGAAACATACCGCGTTACATGAATTTGATTATATAGCCGCAATGCAAAAATAAAAACATGAATCAAAGAGGCCTTTGGTGTCTTATATCATTAACCGCTTTGATTTTCCGGTACACTACTTGCGTCCTTAAAAAAAGAGAAAACAATATATAATTTACTTAATTTATTTGAACTATGTTTCCTTTAAAAGTTACTTTTGGAAATGTTCCATAAAATACAGTAAGCGGTTAATGATTGATGGATAGGAAAATTATGTCAGGCGTTCAAAGCACCAAAGCGATACGCACTGCGTATGAGTGGTAAATCATCATCAAGTCAGTTTTGCATTTCCGGTTGCTTTTGTAATCTAATGGCGTAAAACAAAATTCCCACAGCGCGACGTTTAAACACAAAAAAGTAAGAATAGCAAGGAAGGTTAGGTAAAGAATAATCTATCCAGCCGCATCCGCAACCCAAAGTAATGAAGCCAATTTTCAGAGCATTGCTTTGATTGGTCATGAAGCTGAAATTCACTTCCATAGCCTTCAGCCAGTGGACATCAAGAAACCAGAAGTAGCAGAGCAATTGAAACTAAAGTATGGTGCAGGCCAAATAACTGAAGACGAAATTTGTCCTAAATGCGGCAAAAAATTTCAGTGTTATTCGAGTGGGGTTTTCGAGGGAGAGAATGGCCTTTTACAGGTGTACTCCGATGACAGCGTGTTTTGTGAAGACTGCTTGGCAGAGTCAGAGTAGTGGGCCAGATTTGAACAGTCGTTTTCATTCTTTCTGTTAAGGTTGTCATCTCCTCTGGTGACCTCTTGCTCATGTGTCTTTTAATTGCTAAAAATGTGTCCAATACGTGAAAAGCTCAGTTATTTATGTTGGAAATATTGGAATAAGCTGTTATAAATTAACTAAACATTTTGGTCGCACTGTTGAATTTTATTTCTCGTTAAAATGTATTAATTAATGATTATTACAAAGCCACAATATTAATTTAGAGCTTAAATTGTCCATTGTACTAACTATTTCATTAAAATTTCCAGCGAAGTGCAAAGAGTGGAAATTAATATTCCACAATTTGTTGTGTTACTTATAATTACAGTTGTATTAAAAAAATAAGAAAAAATTAAAGCGTTTATGTTTTAGTCCACTGTGTAAATTACAGTTTCATTAACAGTAAGAAAAAAAAAACGCTCATTTTTTTTAATCCACCGTCTAAATTCGTAAGTCCACACTTTTCCTTCAGCTATGAGGAGTAGAACATTCCGGTCCGGGAATATTTTTTGTACAATCTGGGGACTTTTTCCGCTCCGGGATTTTTTAATCCACTGTCTCTATTCCCAAGTCCACGCTTTTCCAGCGTTTACGAGGAGTAGATCATTTCCGGTACGGGATCATTTGCGGTACAATTTGGGGATCATTTCCGGTCCGGGGATCATTTGCGGTCCAATTTGGGGATCATTTGCGGTCCTGGGATCATTTGCGGGTCGGGATCATTTGCGGTCCTGTACAGATCTTCCCGCGCTTAGAACCGGTTGCATTAGGACTTACCACAACTAGCTCACGTCTATTTGTTAATCTGACCATTTGATTGACATATTAGAATCAGCCGGATTGTAGATGATCGTTTCTTGTCATGTTTATATTCAAATTAATTAATAACAATCTTTTCTTATTTTTTTAAAAAAATGTTTTAAAGGGGTCTTTAAAGTGCCAATTTATAACAGGCCTATAAATGGCTAGTTTTTCATAAGGGAATATGAACATCCGGATTTGACAAGTCTGAAATTTCGCCAGTCCAAGATGAAACTGGACAAATTTGTATTTAATGAAACGAAACGATATGGTATTTAAATAAACGATGATAAGTCAAAGACCACTACAAGGCTGAAACAACGTGATATATTTTGAACAATATTTCGGCTGGCCAGACCAGCCTTCTTCAGGTTTAGATGTCACTGTATTATTTAGATGTTACTGGTATTTAAATGCCCGAAACTCGGAACTCAAATGCATGAATGTCCTATTGTTGAAATTTGATTTCAATAAAAAAGAAAAATATAGTTTGTGAACTTATATGTGAAATGACCCTGAGAAAGTATCACCTGTTGAAAACCCCGGCATCATGCGAATTCGCAGGCAACACTGGCAAACGGTTATTCGAAACTGTTTACATATCCAGCTAATTGAGCTCTTTTGATAACGGGCAAAATTTACTTAAAACTTCCACAAACTAGCCGCGCTGTTGAGGCTCAACAGACTGAAAAATACTCGTGAGAACATTGCTTAGCGACAGTTGCATGCAAGATATCTTCTCATCTCTTACATTGGGGGCTTCAAACCCCCCTGAAGCGATGAATTTTTGCCACTCACAGCATTTTTGCTTTGGGCAGTGGCGCAAGCTCGCTTTAGGCGCACGCAACCGGACTGAAACTACCAGCAAGCTCTGCGAGAGTGTTACGTCATACTGCAAAACGCAACGACTGCCGCTGACCCGCCGTACTGCATCTACTCAAAATCATCGCCACAGAAAAAAATCTGGTGTGTTCTCGCATATAAAGCGCCCAGGCCCCACACGGACAGTCAGAAATAGTGTTGTTGTTTCGCTAAGGCTTCGCAGCAATAATTACTGAATTATTGTTCAGTTTGGCGGTAAATCAAGAAAATAATTTTTCCATTATCAAGTTAAAGTTTCTTTAGTTTCTTCACCTGCTTTAACCTTTTTGTTGTGAGGACTGGTTTTCGAATTATTTACACATGTTGTACATACCTGAATGTCGACAACACAATGGTAATTATACGACTTCTTTATCGGACCAGCTTTACTCTGTGTTAGCATTTTGAGGAATTTTGCTTCCAAATAATCTTTTAAATCACAAAGAGGTTGGATCTCAGTGGCAGTGCCGGATCAAACTACAGGAATCCCTCGGACGGCAATATAATATTTCAGTCAAATAAAACTTCAGTCAGTAAAAGGCCTCCTAATAAGACACGAGCTCTCGGGTTTCAAAATCCGTCATTTTGGACAGGTCACTTCGACTTGATCAGGGTTTTGACAAAGCTTGACATAAACCACCCCACGGGGGTACTCCCATATATGGGCTATATAATTAGGTGTGTACCGCGGGATAGGGAATGGTTTTTCTAGGTTCTCGTTCCTTAAATAGGGTATCATTTTCGCTTCTGGTATTATTCTCGGAATGATCCTTAGATAGGGTGCCTAAATTGTATTATTCTCTACTTGCACAAATCCCATAATACACCTCTTTTACCCCCCAAAATGTTGCATAATCATTGTTTGCAATTTCTCCTGGGACATGAAGATGTCCCAAGGGAAATCTAAAACAATGCCTATGCAATTTTTTTTTTTTGGGGGGGGGGGGTAGAAACGGTTTATTATGATTTTGTGCAAGTAGAGAATTTGGCTATAACAACACGCTAAACGGAACAGAAACGGTCTGTCAAACTAAAAACGTTACGGAACGACAAAAAGTTGACCCGTTTACACCTTTATTAGTTTTTGTTTTTTTCCTTGAAGAGGGTGTCATTTTTTGGGTTTGGTCCTTAACTAGGGTATCAAATTCCGTTTACTTCATCCTTAAATATGGTCAGGGTTTAGGAACCTTCGCGGCACACACCTATCCAAAATTGAAGGGAGTAACCCCCGGAAATCACCCTTTCAACCTTTAGATTCAAGAGATTTGAATCACTCAGTTCCGATGAGATCAACATTTTTTGCTTCCTTGTTGTCACTTTCGATATCTCAAATACAAATCCCTCTTGTCTGACATTTCCAAGAATATTGTTCGTCGTGCGTTGCTTGTATTAACGAATTGTTTTGAGGCAAAGGATGTGATTTTCGGTTTCCATATCTTTTAACTGAAAATTGCAATACTTGATTTTATTTCACCTTTCAGAGAATGGGAGAGTTTTGTTATTGTCGCCTGGTAGTTGTTACAAGGTTGTTGCAAACATGGCCAGCACGTGATTTAATTTAAATTCAAAGCACGTCTCAGCGAAATAATTGACCTTGAATTTGCCCATAATACAAATAGAATGTCAGGTGCCAACACGCAGTTCGACATTTTGCTGTTTAAATTCATTTAATATCAGCGATAGAGCAAACCAAAGCTGCTAAACGCCCCTTCAAATATTTACCGAATATAAAAACAAAAAAGGGAATTTGAACTCAATTTAAATGGTTAAGGTAAATTATTTGGGAATGTCCTCAAAGTTAATATGATTTGAGCCAATATAAGCTCATTTTCATAACCACAGAAATATTGATTAAAAAATGATCTTGCGGGATTCATTGGAACAGGGATATTACAAATCTAACGGAACTGGCCAATTTAACAAATGGTTAGTATTTTCGAGTGCAATACCGAGCAATACAGTGCAGTACAGTCATGGTGCTTTGTAAAACGATTGGAGATTACCTGTGTATGGAGCAGCAAGTTGTGTACCGACCTGTATCAGGTTTCTCAGGTTTTTGACAAGGACCTTAAAGAAAGAGACTAAAAATCGGAAAGAAATTTGTTGAAAAATATTGTAATCTAAATCACTTCACTAAAAGATGGTTATTTTTTAATTAAGTAAGCAAATTTATAGAAAACTCGGCCAATATTTGACGACATATATGTAGTCGATGTTTATTTTCATTCACCATATGTTGCTGGCTTGTATCGCCACTGAAACTTTCCCGCCATGCATGCCGCGGGGGCGTTTTCCCGCCAATTCTGTGATACACGTTTGCCAGAGTTCTGGGGCTCTTCTATTCTGGCAAAAGACGCCAAATAGTCCTGATTTTATCTCCTGATTTTATCAGAAATTCTCCACTTTTTATAAGACAAATGATGACATAATGTTTACGTTTTAACAATCTTCGTGCAGGGCTTTATTTTGAAATTACAAGTGGCATTTATCAGGCAATGTTCATAAAAACATGAAATATTAAGAACATACCCAAATTTTATTGAACCTTCAGGCGTAGTATTTTACGCGTAGATTTTTCCATTTGAATGAGAGCACGTAAAGGCATACAAGGCATGGCGAAATTCTGTAATCTGCACTAGTAAATACGCAGTGTTTTCTTGTCTATATAAAGAATAACGTAAATCCAGTCATGACATAACATAAAGTTGTAGCACGTGATCTGAGTGAAGACGTGCGCGAAACTATTTTGAATATTTTTATGTTTAAAATGTAAAACTGAAGAAAAACGTTTCTTAATGGTCCTAAGTCCATTTTATGCCCAAATGTAATTTACTGTGTTTGAGAACGGAATTCACTCCCGCCTTCAAGATCAATTATATGACTGAATGAAAACTGAATGGAAATGGAAACTGCCAATATTAAATGCTTTCCTTGTACTCTGGAGATAAAATAAGTTGAAACAAGAGGAATTGTGTTCCTTCCTGTCTAATTGTCCTGCAGTGAAACGAATGGAGCATTTATAGTCTTAATTACCTAAACAGATCGAAATAAGCAAATTTGTTGCTTTACATGAATATTTATCGTCAGAGGTTTTCAGTTTTTATCGATATTAGATTTTCGCACCTCAAAAATATTTATTTATATTGTGAGTTCACCGCTTTTTCTTAATAAAATGTACATGCGGTCCGCTAGCTACATGTAGGCACACGTTCTCTAGAATAACCGGGCTCACTCCGGTAAAAGACCCAAAAAATTCTTAGTCCTCTGTTCACTTTGTATTTGCTACAAAAAGGCACAACCGAAGGAAAGTTATTTTAGTTTTTTTTCATTTCCTTTAGTATTGAATATCCGGCTAAATAGCAGAAGGACTTTTCAGGAAAAAAAAACGGCTTTTGATTGCCGGCTACTTATTGATATGTGTGCACCATTGTGAAAACCCAAATGATTTAATTCTGTTGCAACATTTACTGACTGCGGAAGATATACAGAAAGAAAACTTAAAATAGATCCATAGAGGGGGTAAGTTTCTAAAGAAACTGCGGTGCTGCGTCGGTGGGAAGTATAACAATATAATTTGGTTTTATCAACTGGGTTGATAATGTCAATTGGCCACCGTAAAGAGATTCAATTGCTGACGTTTCGAGCGTTAGCCCTTCGTCGGAGCGATTCGACTGCGTTAGGTTTGCACATTTGGTCGCAAAGAATGATGTTTACTACTTGTACAGCAGTTCAGCAAAATTAGCGTCGCTTTATATTAAAACGGATGATATATGATCACTTGTTCCGTTTTGTGCTAGGATTATTTTTGAGCTACGTTGTTAAGGTATAACACTCGAACCGCGCTGAATCAATTGCTTTGATGTGCGCATGAGATGACGCAAATGCAATTTACCTGATTCGTGAATCCCTGAATGTATTTGATATCGACAAAAGCAACAAAATGTACTTAAAAAAGACAGAAAAAGAAAACAGTGGAAAATAATATGTTTCTTTGGCATCTATAGGTAGCTACAAGGAGTGCGACAATTTTTTATCACCGTGAAATTTCTCACCAAAAATTTATGCGGCTTCATGCTTTGCAAGACGTTCAGTTTCGCTTTGTCTACAACTTGAAAACTCCGGCCTTATTGTAACTTCTGAGCAATTGAAACTGAAGTTAAACAATACGTCGATACCATTGCAAACAGAAACCGCATAGTAGCTACATTTGGGTACACAAAGGTAAAGAAAAACGGGGGTTGTCAACTCTAAGAAGGGCTGTTTTAGGACAAAAACAAAATTCTTCCGGGAATCTGAAGATTTTCCCGGGAATAGGGAGACTTGGAAAATTTTCCGGGAAACGCGAAGTAATAAAGTTAAAATTTTGGGACTTTTGCGATTTTTTGGGGGATTTCTCCCAAATATTCAGGACGATATTCCAGATTGTCGGGAAGACTTTTATTTACACACGGTACTGCTCATACAGCGTTTGTTAGAGCTGTCACCCCCCGTAAAGAAAACATAATGAAAAAAAGGAAGGGCCAAGAGAACTAAGCTATTGTTTGACCACAGGGTATGCTTAATGAGAGGAATTTAATCTGTTCTGTGAGGTAGCCAGATCTAGCTATAGCTAGCACAAGAGATGAAACAGGAATTCTATTATGAGCAACCATTTGCCGGTTGAATGTTCACTTGTCATTTAAAGTGGCTTACTGAGAGAGGAGGGAGGCGCAGTGGCCTAATGGTTAGTGCGCTGGACTCTGGATCGGACGGTCCGGGTTCGAGTCCTGGCTGGGCCACTGCGTTGTGTTCTTGGGCAAGACACTTTACTCTCACAGTGCCTCTCTTCACCCAGGTGTATAAATGGGTACCGGCGAATTTACTGCTGGGGGGTAACCCTGCGATGGACTAGCATCCCATCCAGGGGGGAGTAGAAATACTCTCTGTCGCTTCATGCTACAGAAACCGGGATAAGCTCCGGCCTGATGGGTCACTGAGCCCGACTGCAGACTTACCTTACCTTACCTACTGAGAGAGGAACGACTGGAGAGACTTGTACGGTTTCTGTTTGTGCAGCTCCTTTTAATGGGTTTTGCCAATTTGGAGAATTATGAAGTTAAGGAAAGAAATAATGTGACAAACTGATATTTGCTTTTGAAGCTTGTAAAGACTAAAAACCTCTGTTCTCATCCGATCGGTCCTCGTTTGATCATGGTATTTGAAAACAACTCTCCGAAGTCCTTAATTCTGTATTTTAAATTGCCGTGACCCTTTTGAAAAGAAACTTAAGCTCATAACCTTGACAGATATGGTACCAAACGTTAAGTACGATATTAAAGATAAAATCTTTAGAAATGAGGGCGTTTCGTGACTTGAGAACGCGTTTTACCTCATTAACACGAAGTGCCATGTCAATGCTCAAAACTTGAGCTAAATTGATATCACTGCAAAATATAAAACAACTTGAAACAAAAACAAAGCGAAATATACATAACTGATTATGAAATTGTAGCAGTTCGTGTTGATTCATTTGCTGTTAAAACCTCGTTCTTGACATCGCTGCAAGTAGAAGTCGGTTCGCCTTTGAAATATATTTTTCATAACTAGCGCTTTTGTTCCTAGATATAAAAAATCATGCTGTTATTAATTGATTGCAATTATTACCCGCCCATGTACAAAAGTAATAACAGATATGAATACATTTGCGTTTACGAAGTATCGAATCGAATTTGTTGAATTTCTTATCAAGCTCACCAGTTTTCGCCGCTTGCTGGATAGAAACGCTCTCCGCACGCAATACGGACCGTGCAACCAATCACGAAATAACAGGGATCGAGCGAATCACGTCTCACGGGGTATGAAATTAAAGTTCAAATTATCAATTTAAAACGAAAAAAAGGGATCTAGAATGCTATTTATCATCTACTGCAGTAAAATTAATTTCATTTAAAGGATTTTCTTGTCAGGGCCTCCACGGCGTTAAAATTAGTCTTTGACAAGATGGCATTCTACCGCGTGAGAAAATATTATTTTGGGTGAGTTTTAGCAAAGCGTTCGCACCCGCCCCAATTAATTTTCGGGGCCTTTTTGAAGGCGGAGTAGGAATATAAATTAGCCATCAGTTCAGGCAGATAGCCGGCTTGGATTTCCATTCTTTTGACAAAACCTGCAATCATTGACTGACTCAAACCGGGTAAGTGTATGATAAGCTTTAGATTTTATTCTTCATCGTGAAAACATTGTGTCGATTTTGTGTATACCAGTATATAAATAATTATAGATTTTTTCAATTTCGCAATGAAATTACTTGACTTTACAAGGTAAGCGATATTTTTCTTAAATGATTTCCATATTAGCAAATTATGAAGCAATACAATTATCGATCAAAGCGACTTACAGCCACGCTGTTTACAAGCACATGATTCTTGTTTTTTTTTTTTTTATTATTTTTACGGCTTACTTACCAGAATTACGGATTTCAAACATGTAAATTATGGCATGAGAAATGACCATGTGGTAATATCTTGAATGGATGTGATATTGTGTGCAAAAACAGCCACGATAAGCTGGGCACAAACCGATCAAATACTCAGGTCCCAATTATTGGTCATTTTTTCGTGATGTTAAAAGGATTTTAGTGCTACCGACTGAAAAAAAGAGAATTTGCATCAAGGCCGATTAAACGATTTTTTAAATCATTCACATTGAAGGAAAGCGAAGGGTGCTCTCAAAGTGCATGAAATATTAATCATATTCAGAGCGAATTGGAAATGGAGCCGGCTTTGTAGTATTTCGGCGGATGTATTGATCTCGAAAGAAGAAAGATTTTCCGACAAGATCGATATTCATTGACTAAGTTAATTTACAAATGGCAATTTCTAGATTTAAAGTTCTCTCTCATCGCAGGTATGCAATCGAAGCAAAACTACAGGCCAGTTCGAAAAGGCCTTCAACGCGGAAAAACTTTGCATACGAGAAAAACAATATCTATATTTATTTCATCGCGAAAAGCATTTAAATGGCTTTTAAATGGCTGGTAGTCTGCAGAAATAGGTCAACGAGGCTTGTGGTGAAAGCTGCCGCAGAATCCATCCTAGAGGACAAGTAAGCCCTCTAAGTTCACTCCAAGCAGTGCAGAATAATTTATCGTTCTATGCACTTTATATTTATATTTCCAGCGTTTAGGATTTTACAGTGATAACCACATCTAAATGGAGATTGCAATCTCTGGCACAGAGCCGAAGTGAAATAGATAAGATCTTAGAATATGGACTCTTTGTTAAATGGCTATTTCAAATTTCTGTCGTTGCTTGAAATTGACTATGCTGTTTTTCTTCGCAGGTCAGCGAGTGCGTTTATAACTTTGTAATTGTAACATGCTAGGCTTTAAGGCAAATTGTACTAAAAAAATTCTCAACAAAAATCTAATAAATTCTGATGCTAACAAGTTTTTTTTTTCAAACTAGAGATCCACGGAGAGTTTTATTAAAGATTGCTTTAAAATTTGAAAAAGAATTTTTTTTGAATTGCGAGGACCAATAACAAATGAATTTGCAGCGCGGCACGCGAGAAAGTTTTGACAACGGTCTCGTAAGACTAAAGTTATGCTGAAGAATCGTAAACACGGTAAAAGGGGAAAATAAAAATAGAAAGCTTGTTTAGTTGTTATCAATTCAGTAATTCGACGCAGGTGGTTAAGCTTACAATGTAAAAGTATGCCTGACAAAAAGAGAAAGTCTCGGTCAAAATATTTTTTGAAATAAAGTGATTTTAATTTCAGTTCACACACGAGTTTGAGGCACTTCGTCACGTGCAAACTGACCCATACCCCCTGGCCTTGTTTCCTCCAGGGCACAGCGCGCTTCTCACGAATTCGGTCAAACGCTATGTGGTCGTTTTGAAAGGAACAAAGAAGCCCTTCTCTTTGCTCATCATAAAACCTCATTTTTGACTAATATCCTTCCCTCTTATCGGGTGTCTTTTCAAGGATAGGAAGTCTTTACGCTCATTCTCCACAGAATTATTCACCCCCCCCCCCGTAATAACCAAGTTCAACCCATTTCCCTCACTTTAACAGAGCCAGTCTTTTTTGTGTTGTCCTGGAAATGATATTTACCAAAGAAAAATCTCACTTAAGTGCAAATGAACTGATATGTAAGCAGGTCGTAAAGCCGCATGGCTTTTCGTGCCCAAAATGACGTTATTTTGAAATTGGTCTCGACTGGAGGCTTCGATAAAACAAGCTGATATGCTAAATTTACTTGCTTATTTACTGAAGCGCTTAGCAATTCAAACTTGCTGCAAATTTTAAGGCAACAAACCTAAGTATATGAATAAATTAACTTCTATGCTAAGCTTTTCCGTTTTTAAGTGTCGCCCTTTAAGCTCACAGACTCTAAGTTGATCTTTTCTATTGCTACCAATGTTTGGTACGAGCGGCGAAATAGCGAACGAAGTGATCCAATTTTACAAATCCCGAGCAGTCGGGTGCATGCATATTGTAAACTTTGCCATCCAAATGTCGTCTAGTTTTCAATCATAATCTTTTGGTGCAGTTCGCTAGGGAGATTTATTTAAGTACTTAAGATTTTTTCCGGAGTCGCAACAAAAGATGTTGCGTCATGGAGCAAACAAATCAAACGTATTGACAAGAGTGAGCTGAAAAAGGCACACAGAACAAAATGCGGCCTAAAGATATTAGTTTTAGTCACTTGTCATGCTGCGGTCTCAAAGGTGAAATTTACATTTTAGATTTCGTGGAGCGGAGTTTGACGCAGAGTTTGTGTTCGTTTATAAGGTGTGTTGAACAATGGGTGCTGTGATATCATTAACGAAAAAACTCATGTAGAAGCATAGAAAATAGACCCTGAGCTGATTTGAATAATCGAATATCGTATCTGAATTGTGTGCATAGATAGAATATGTATAATTCATTACCACTACAACGACCTCAATTTGTTTTTTCCATTTCACTTAGACTGGGAGGAAATAAGCAAAATTTGCCGAGATATTAAGGATACTATTTTCGTGCAGAATCCCTCAAAACATTCGTATGCTTGCTTGCTTTGGTTGCCGCCAGTGATGAAACACTCTCAGTGAGAAATGGATTTAAACGACCGGTACGGGAAGAATGATGCTCTGAAATATCGTTTCTATGTTAAGGGGGAAGCGCTAAACAACAAAAAATATGATTCGCAAATGTAATTTTTTTCTGGATTTTCCAAAATAATACGAGAATAGGAAGCCGATCGTGTCAAAATTGACGTTGTGTTTGGAGTGAAGGTGATAGCGAATTCATTAGAGTGATTTCTTACAAGGTCCGCGTTGTGGAGATCCAACTTGGTTGGTTGATTCAGAAATGAAATACTTCTTTTGCCTGTAAATTCATTGATGGCAAAGAAGAGGACGTCAGCCGGAAGTATGAACCAATCAGAAGCGGTTTTTTACCTGTAGTCGTTTTCTGATTGGTTCAAGAGATTGTTCTTTACAAAATGACATTTATAATCAGACGGACCCAATTCGGCATTTAGAGGCCACGAAAGCTCTCCAAACTAGGTACCTTTGTACGCACATGAAGAAAATTTAACCAATTTCTTCGATTTTCGCCAAGCCTAGAACAGATCGCCTATCGAACGAAGCCATCGGCTCAAGAAATTACTGAAACGAAGGTAATTGAAGGTGCTTTCCCAGTGCGAAACGAAATGTGTACTTTCTTAGAAGTGGATGCTTCGCTTTGCAAATTTCATTTTGTTCGTGTACTAAGCTGGACGATTTTCCATTTGCCCTAAGGTTTGGGATTGATGCGAGAGTAAGTGGATTGAATGCGAACGGATATCGAAGGCAGACGAAAATAATATAACGAATTTGTTTATTTCAGGCCTTGAAAGAACGCTGTGTTGGTTAGATGCTCCGATCGAATGAAATTTACTACTACTACTACTATTACGACATATGAAACTTAACCCAACATGTCACGGTGCAACAAAAGTAAGTTAAAGCTGCGATCGCGAATGACTTCTCCGCGATAAATCTTGTTGACGTACCTTTGAATTTATCGAATTTATGTTTGTGACGACTGATATCCGGTGTAATTCTGTTTTAGGGCAGTCGACAAGTGATAGTGAATGGTGACTGCCGCAAGCGTCACTCATTATTCTGTCATTGACGACTACAAAGAAGAATATCGTGGTCTTCATGCGGCGAAAGCGCGATGGTGACTGTCATTACGGACAAGCTGAAAAATCAGTCTCTCGAAGATCTCCCCGGGTATGAGCTTGAGGTAGGATTCTTATGAGTTATCGTTCGCTCAAAATACCCGTTGTAAGAGCTAGTGCTACGCTTTTGACTCGATCGCTAGTTGACACGAATTTCAATGATGTTTACTCTTCGCTACTTTGCTTTCAGATAAGTGCAATCCAGCTACGAGTTAACCCAGCCCGAACTACGCACATTTCAGGTAGATTGCATTGAGTGATATTTCGCTTCTGTTTGGCCTGGGAAATTTTCTGCGGGGTTTTAATCTTGCTTCGAAATATCGCCAAATAAAAACTGCATTAATCATCAGCGCATTGTTTTTGTTCGGTTGAAATGCTACAAAAACACATGGTTCACAATGCAATATTTCCTTCGCTTTCAGAATGCCCACTCGCTCACAGACTGCGTCGAGATGTGCGGCAGAGTTTTGGCCATTCACGGACGCGAAGCTATCCTTGTCATCGGCCTGCACGAACATACTGCAAGCTCTGTTCCGCGAGCCATTCATCTGCTATGCACAATGGCACCCAGCCACCCGCTACCAAGAAATTATGTTCTTCACTCTCTCTGCCGGGGTGTGAAAGCGCAGAGATGCAGTCATTATGGGTTCCGCGAGCTTCATCGGTTTGGCAACCGGTTGAGACCTGCGGGGTAAAACCACGATCTGTATCTTGTCCGGACGAGAAATTTAAATTGGTTGAGTCGCTTTGGATAAACAACGAAGTGGATTCTATTTCGACACCTCCTGCCTCGCCAACACCAAGACCTGCTTCGGCAGATGCGGCTTTTGGCGAAAAACACCTTCACATGAAAAACGAAAGTACAGATTCCGATCTGACGGGGAACAAGATTAGCGGTACTAGAGACTTAAACTTTAATTGGAATGCGAATCTACCCGGATTGCAAAGAAGCCGTTCGCAACCCTGCTTCGATCGAAGGAGAAGTGGCATGAAACGGAGAATGGAAGAAGACCTTGACACCCGGAGACCAGCTTTGGACTTGGCGAAAATGGAAGAGGTCTCAATTTTAGATTCAATTTATTTCAGAATCACACTGTCAAAAAATTGTTATTCCTTAGTCCTGATGAGAAGCTAAATAATCACTGAGTAGTTTTGAATTATTCATTTTTATGAATATTTTACAAAACACGGTTTCTATCTTGGAGGTTGTTTTTTCTTTTCGCGTTAAAAACGATAAATGGATATTTCATGATACTGATAAATGGGTATGTTTTATGTTTTACCTCGCAGACTTCGTACTACCGTTGTAGGGATAGAAGAAAAGGTTTACGGATTCCAAAATACATGGTAATTCAATGCGTTGTGTATTTGTGAATGCTGTCGCGAGATACTTCTTCATGCAAATGCATTTGTTTTCCTGTTTTAGAATAAAAAGTGTTCAAAAGGATTAACAACCTTCTTTGCCGAGCCGGAGAAGTTTACGCTGAAGCCGATCCCTTCATCACCCCTTTATGCTCAAGGCAGTAGTATAATGATCACTCCAACATCCTCTCCAACCAAGCAACTGGATTCTGGCATCGAAATCGTCAAAGACCTTAAAGGAAACAACACGATATCAGACCTGGAAAGCGGCAGATTAAATAATCTAAGCCCTAAAGCTCAGGACGAAGGAGTTTTTCATTTATATTATAATTCAGACCTCGATTTAAACTCGATTGAAGACGATCTTTTCTAGAAAAAAACAACTTTGTCGTGTATAGTCTTTTAAACTTGTTTGTAAATGATGCCGCTCGTACGTGGACCAGTTACGAAAACAAACATTTAT
Source organism: Blastomussa wellsi (assembly GCA_947652115.1). Lineage (NCBI taxonomy): Eukaryota > Metazoa > Cnidaria > Anthozoa > Scleractinia > Plerogyridae > Blastomussa > Blastomussa wellsi. The sequence continues at coordinate 2,215,976 of OX393562.1, forward strand.
TTATTATCTTGTATTTTGAACCCGGAGTTGTATAATCTCCGTGAATATATCCATGTAGAAACAGGTCTTGTATATTTTTGCATATATTAAGACTATAAAACCCACTGAGATAGAACAATTTTTCACTTTGTTCAAGTTGACATGAAGTTAGGAAGATAACGAAATTCAACGAAAGGATGTATTAGAATGAAAAGAGATGGATGTTAGAAGAAATTAAAGAGATTGTTTAAAAGAGCTCTTTGCTATTCCAGGCGCTAATTTTCAAGTATTGGCGAACTGCGGTTGCGGCCTTTGAAGCGAATCGTGTTCGTCAGGTATATAAACAAAAACTTTTTTCGAACCGATGTTTTAGCGCGCCAGTTTGGATTTCGCGGCAAAATTCCCTCTCGACCAATCGGACGCAAGTATGGGTGACGTCACGATTTTGACAGAGGCTTCAAAATGGCGGCCATGTTTGTTGCGAGTGGTGATTTTGCAAAACTATGAGCGATTTTGCAAGCAAAATATCTTTTCCAAGGCCTGTTTCGGCTAAAAAGAAGAAAAAGCATTTGCTTTTCTCGCCGGCTGTAAGGTAAGTTGATAATGTCTTGCGAATTTGTAGCTTTTTTTGTTGAAAGGAAGAGAACGTTTTAAATTAAAGCTAAAAGGTCGAGGTGGAAGTATAATACGCTTTAAGCTGCTTAAAATGTAGATTTTCATGCTTCATTTATAAAAGTATTATTTATTTAACTTTTGGAAGCTTTCATGTGAGCTTATATAGTGAAATCTTGCAGTGCTTTATACGACTGACAACGACCTTTCCAGAATATCAATGTTATTGTTAAACATGTTTTGTTCAAGCCTAATTGAAGCTTTAAATTATTATTGTTTATGACCGAGATGAAACTTGTTATCTGCAAAGTTGGGGACCCATTTGTTTTGTAAAAAATACTGATAATAATTTTTCTACGAACTGCAAGAAATAATCGGAAAAACAATCTTAAAAAAACACTTTTTGTCATGCGTTCCACTTGTTTGTTGTACATGAACGGATTAGTTCAGTACGTGTCTTCAAGGCACAAAGCTGACGTCTTAATAATAAAAATTATTCAAGCATTCAAGCATTCAAGCTTAACTATGTATATTGTATCAGAAAACTGTTCACTTCTCGGCTTGGGGCATAGATTATAGGTTAGTCGATAGAGATAAGTTTGTGCAAGTCAACCGATCGCGAAAACCCTTGCGTACAGTTTACAAGGTTGAGGAATAACCGGGCAACCATTACGGCGACATGGAATGATTCACTTCGATTTTTCCTAATGAACGAAATGGGTTGCAATAACAAATACTGCCGATGATTGCTTTTCTCTTTCGGTTAGTGAAAGCGGTGACATCAAGAAAGAACCGACCGATTTAAATGCACCCATAATTGTTTTTGTCACTTTCATTGTCACTTTCTTTACTCTTTTTGTCGGTGTTGAAATCCTTTTCGTCTCTGTGTGCCTTAAGTTCGCGTTCTGTAGAAGCATGCACATGCTTATTTACCGACTGGTCCAATATTTTAGTTGATTTCAACGCTTTATTTTGATGTTGTCTGCCTCGCAGTCTCGTTTCTTGGTCAAGGTATCTGTATATATTGCCCTGATTTTCGTGACCCTTTTATCAACTAGATTCACAGGAGCTGATGTTTACACAAATTTCTCTACGGGTGACAGGAAGCTTTTTCCGTTTCTTGCAAAAATATTATCTGGTTCAATATTTCATGTGGGTTCCTGTTTTTATTCCTCTGATATCTTTGATGCTAAAAATTTAAATGACAGCCCATGAAACGTTTTAGATAAGGAAACTGTGTTCTAACCAAGATGTGACCAGTACTCATGCCCATTTCAAATTAAACAAAAAATGTGTTGGAAAATACAATTGGAAATTTGCATTGCTGATGAAAAGGAAATCTATTTTGGGCTTTACCAAATAATAAGTTTGTTTTTGAAGGAAAGTCGGAACTGATTTCATCCCAGATCTTCTTTTTGTAAGCTGCTGCAGCTAGACATTGACTGCCTAAAATGATATAAATGTATATCCTGAATGTGTCATCTTCAAATAACAGTTGCGTTTTTTCTCTTTGGTGCATTTTCTTGAAATGACCAAAAATAGGTGTGAGTTTATAGATATAGTTTTTGCACTGAAGAGCCACCTTGAATTGGTAGGAAGACAATAATAATAGTAATATTTATTATTCTTATTATTGAAATAATATGGCTAATGAATTATGTAGATATACTAAACAACTGACTTTCTTGTGAGGTGGTTTTTTTATTTCTCTATTAATTGCTGTCTCAGAAAAAATTGTTAATAGAATATACGTAAAGGGTTTTTGTGCTAAAGCTGAGAATTAGCCCCTCGAGCATTTTCTGTATTTTTCCCATAAATATTACTTAATATGTTTGCAGCTACACTTTACTGGCTGGTGATGTGTATGTTTTCATTTTATACAGTTGTAACAGTAGAAGATAGCAGAAGATCGATCAGCCTCTACTTTGTCGTGCATGTTTTCATTTTACACAGTTGTATAGAAGATTGATCAGCCTGTACTTTGATGTGCATGTTTTCATTTTACACAGTTGTATAGAAGATCGATCAGCCTGTACTTTGATGTGCATGTTTTCATTTTACGCAGTTGTATTAAGATTGATCAGCCTGTGCTTTAATGTGCATGTTTTCATTTTACACAGTTGTATAGGAGATTGATCAGCCTGTACTTTGATGTGCATGTTTTCATTTTACACAGTTGTATAGAAGATTGATCAGCCTGTACTTTGATGTGCATGTTTTCATTTTACACAGTTGTATTAAGATTGATCAGCCTGTACTTTGATGTGCATGTTTTCATTTTACACAGTTGTATAGGAGATTGATCAGCCTGTACTTTGATGTGCATGTTTTCATTTTACACAGTTGTATAGAAGATTGATCAGTCTGTACTTTGATGTGCATGTTTTCATTTTACACAGTTGTATAGAAGATTGATCAGCCTGTACTTTGATGTACATTTTTTTCATTTTACACAGTTGTATAGAAGATTGATCAGCCTGTACTTTGATGTACATTTTTTCATTTTACACAGTTGTTTAGAAGATTGATCAGCCTGCACTTTGATTGTGCATGTTTTCATTTTACACAGTTGTATAGAAGATTGATCAGTCTGTACTTTGATGTGCATGTTTTCATTTTACACAGTTGTATAGATAAATTTTTTAAAAAATTATTCTTCAGGCAGATTAATCAATATTTAATATAATCCCTGAGTTTCAACTACATTGAAAGATTCTAAGGCTCTCAATTTGTAGCCTCGGCTTTGATTTATAAACATTGGGCTTATTTTCTGGCTAGTCACTTGTGGTTCTACCGGTAATTATACCTATCCATTGTCTCGAATCTCAGTGCTTGTCATGTCAAATTGCTTTATCATGTAATTTAGTATTCTTTAAAAGAAGAGAAATTACATGTTTACAAGTTTGTGTAGATGCCATTACGGTAGCGAAAATACATGTATGAACGAGCAAGTTATGACATTAACAAGCAGTTCTAGATCTTTTGCTCTTGTCCAAAATATATGTACAGTACTTGAGAACTGTTCTGTTAGTATTATTGTCAGTTGTCTAAATATACTTTATATGTACACTACTTGAGAACTGTTCTGTTAGTATTATTGTATTATTTCCAGAGTTTGACATAGGTTTGTTGTCAGTGGTATTAAAAGCCAATTATATGCTCTAGATGATGCGTGAAAAAGCCTTTAATATCATAATACATATGTACCGAGTATATTCAACATAAAAGAGTTGTACTAAGAAGCAATAATTGTTTAACTCTTTTCCGGCATGCACAATTCTTCATCGATCAGACACGTTTTTTCAAACCGGATATTCAGTTATACCATCAATCAATGACAGTTGCTATTAATTTTTTACGTACGTGTTTAAGTTTGAAGGTGGTGGAATCACACTTGATTGGAGATTTTATGCTGACCGAGGTTCTTGCAGTTCAGTCTGTTTTAACGCGTTGGCCATCTTGGATGACCGAAATCAAAATTTAAAAGTTTTCATGTAAGCCGAATTCAAGTGTCTATGCTCAAATTCGCTCAGTAATTGCCTTTATCTATCAGCTTCGTGTGTGCCAAATATGGAGTAAATCGGAAGTAATGCATTTTTTTTTCAATTTTTTTTCTTATGGGTCTTCAGTGACCCCATAAACATAGGATCTGCCGGAAATGAGTTAAGAGTGTTAATTATTTGGCATCAAAGTAAGAGATGTTCTTTGCATTTAAGTTTATTATTAATACTGATTTGGGAGTGTATTGTGATAAGATTTCAAAATTCAAATAATGCGTGTACTGAGCAACTTGGATCATAGTCATGAAATATCATTTTCATAAATTATGAATTTTGAACTGTGTTGTGTTCAGTTCATTGCACCTTTTGTTTTTATTCAGGTTTCCATGCAAGCCTACTCATTTGTTATTTTTAAATCATAAATTTCGGTTTTTATCTTAGGAAGGGATAACAGGCAAAGTTCTAAAATCTCTTGTTTGCATGTTCATTAGGGTGTAAGGTAAATCTCTGCCCCTAAATTTGCATCCAGACTGAAGGGCATAGAGTTTGTTGACACAGATGGGCTATTCCTTCAGTCGCTATATTGTGATTGCAATTTTAAGTTGCGTATTTTTTACATAGTCTTATTAAATTTTAGTCATACAAAAAGTTGTATCCTATTTATAGTGCCTGTTTGTCTGGTGGAACAATTTCTCACAGTTGGATCTGAGAGCGTTTACAATGTTGATTGAAATAATTTTATTTTGTTCTGTCATATCAGTGAAATGCACTGTTAGCTTGCATTAAAATTAATAAGGTGTCTGGATTTAAGGCTAATTTTCTTCTCATGCACCAACTTAGTTTACATTTCAACAGATGATCAAACAAGTACCAGTTATTTAATAACAAATTCCACCCTTTTAAAATACCTTTTGTCTAAATGTGTTTTTAATTGTTGTTAAGAGTTTTATAAATTCAATTCTTATCAAGGTTGAGTGGGTATACCACTTCCTTGGACACGTGCTCTCCGCAAACTGCTACTTTATTGTATTGTTCATGCACTTGCTGAAAATTAAAACAAAAAAGATATATGAATTAAAAAGTGGATGTTTGATTTCTATATCATGTAACTTGTAGGTACTCTCTTTAATTTTGGTTTCATCTAGTTTGTTTGTTTCTGCAATTGACGTGTTAATTTTGAAAAATTACATGTTAATGCGAGGCCAAGTTCAGTCACCAACAGCTGGTTCAATCCAGTTCTTGATGTTTATCTTGGACATTCCATTCAAGCTTATTTCTAAAAGCATAACTGGCAGCTATCGAGAAAACTGTTTTTCTTTCTTGTTTGCTAAATTAGACTGTCTAAGACTGTTGTAGGGAGTTGGCATTATGTAATTTGAGCAATGGTGGACTTGGCCCAAGGTCAGTTTTGTCAAAAAAGTGACTAATGAAATGCATGCCTGCAATTGTTGATAATATACTGTAGAGCGCTAAAGTTTTGGGTTTTGTCGCTGATTTTGTGGATAGTGTACATGTGTAGGTTCATTTAAAGGACAAAGCCAAATCACCATCACAGTTGAGCAGTTCACAGCTAGATCATTTCATTGTAAAAACATAATGATATAAATTCAGTATTCCGTATTTATTTGCCTATAAGCCGAGCGATTTTTGCACCAAATTAAACTGGGAATTTGAGCCGAGTATTTCTACCAAAATATATTACTTGTTCTCCAAGAGTACAAAATAAATGTATATTTTGCTATAAGCCGAGCGATTATCAACAAACATTCCTAGTCGTATGCAAAATCCAGGGCTGTCACTAATTTTTCAAGTAGGAGGGGAGAGTAAAAAAGTAGCCGGGGTTTTTGTTGTTTGATGTTTTTTTTTCACTTTCTAGTGTTCTGGTTTTGTTTCAAAGTAGCTGCGGCTCAAACTCGTAGTAGCCAGGGGAATTCCCCGGCCCCTGGCCCTTAGTGACAGCCCTGAAAATCATTATTGGTCATTTACTTTTATTTAAGTTTGGTTTCTCTTAACTTCAAAAATGAAGTGTTTAGTAATTTTCTTCAGTCTCAAACTTGTCGTCCAAGGCCATCCGCAAGTTCTGGCATTTCATTGGCGTAGATTTCATCATCACCCGGCCATCATCATCTGTGTCATCAAGAGTGTTTGAAATCCTGCCTATTTTCAATGATTCCTTCATCATCTCCCCTATAATTTCTTCTCAAGCCTGCTTTACCCAACAGAGGACCACATTTCTCAATGAACTG
>OX393562.1:2222512-2254314 GCA_947652115.1 Blastomussa wellsi
CCCTCCCATCCTTCTTGGTAAGTATGGGAAAGCTTGATGATTTCTTTCCACTGGGTTTTTGCTCAGTGTGACGGTGCCTGGTGGTTGCCACTCAGTCGTGTGGTTGTCATGGTTACTGTTCGTGCTCGGGGCGGCTCCCACAGGGATTTCAAGCACCTTCCCCACACTCATCTATTGGTGAAGAGTTTACATTTGTTGCGAACCCAAGAGAGGCCTGCAACAGTAATCTTGACAGTGACCAGCGGATTGTGTGTCACGCGTGCGCACCACGTTTATAACAGGGCAGTTCAAACCGGAAGTTGAAAAGTTTCTTCCACCAAGAATGATCAGAATGCAAAAAATGTGTCAATCACAACAGTTTCACACATGAGTGGCACATTTCGAACTGATGGACAGCATTGAAAACAAAGCGGCTAAATTAAATAAACAACAAAGAAGTAAAATCTCTGCAAGATGTGTATCAGATACATGTAACTGCTTTCCTTATGCATGCTGTAAACATCTACATAGAGCACTTGAATTTTACATGTTCATGTAGCTGGCAATTCCCAACATAACTGTGGGTGCCAGGTGTTATTGAAAACACTGTGTCTTAAGATGGACTCTATGGTTTCAAAAATTTCTCTTCTGTTTATTTTGTAGTTGTACAAGGCTGCGGAGAGTTCAGGAGTTATTAAGACCACTAAATGGTATTCTTTGTATTCTAGGTAAGGTTTTTGAAAATTAAGTTCAGGGTCTAAATAGTTAGAGCAATATGCCTGCTTGTCCCTGATTATTTTTTCAATCAAGTAAAAAATAATTAATTTTATACATTGCTTGGAGAGCCACGCAGTAAAATTCAGTATATGCAAGCATGTACAAGACCATTGTTACGTTAACCCTAACCCTAACCTAACCCTAACCCTAACCCTAATGTACAAATTTCAACAGTGTATGCTGATAGTGCTAGCTAATCTCTTTGCTAGAATAAATGTATCTCGTGCAAGTGTTAGTACAGGTTTTCATGTACAATTCCACAGCAATGTTATAAAACAATTGGTTCAGTTCTAGTACTTAGGTGTATTAATAAGCTGTGGGCTATAGATTTATGATGCACTGGGAAAGTTTAGATAGCACTAAAATATACTAGGGTTTCTCTCAGCTAATGCCTTGAGCAACTGTTACATGTATACTTTTACATGCTCCCCAAACTTCTCATGTGAACCATTAATTCATGTTAAAAATCAAGGTCAGCGCTCTAACGATTATTATAGTAGCTATAAGCTAATCATTTAGCCTGGAAAAAAACTGGTAAGGTGACCACTTCATGATTCACTCTAGTCTGTCGTTAGTAAGAGAACAGCAAAGTAACTGGTTTAAGTTATGTTTAAATGTGTAGTACGCACCTTGCTGGTTAAGGCTATTTAAGGCCATATGGTCCATGGTACTGTTCTAATTGTTCTCTGGTTAATTGATCCAAACTTCTAAATGAATACATTGTCTATTTACCTTTCGTAGGTGTTGATAGCAGGTAAGAAGGCTTTTTATACTTAATCAGTTTGAGTGTGAATTTCAGCACCTGGAGTGAAGTCATGATTGAAGTTCTGCTTTAGTTGTGCTAAACTAATTTTAAAATGCATGAAAATTAACGATAAAAAAACCTTATTAAAATTGACTTTCCTTGACTGACTTTCCACCAATCAGTGAGCAATGATTTATAAGAAGCTGAAAACACCTCTCATCTTTAGGAAACTGCATGAATTTAAAATGTTTTTAAAAGCCTGGCTATACTTCTGTAATAGGGCTCTATTTCAAAATAAAATGCCTTCACTGTAGACATCATTTTCAAATGTCTACTGTTTTCACTGAAAACGATGAGGATTTTATTGTTCAGTCATATCGTGGAGGGTGATATGTGAAATGCATTTCTTGTTCTAGTGTTGATTGGGCCTTGCACGTATTTCTCTCCCAGTTGATTATTTTCTATATTGCCATCCCGTCTGCTTGACGATGCATTGAGATTTTAACGAGAACGTTCATGTTGATCTGTCTAAGTTTTGATCCTGCAGGGCTGCAAGTAACAGTGGACATTGGACCTTTTGCAGCAAAAACAATTATTTGTAGCCCTGGATCTTGTAATGTACTAGTTAACATTAATTTTTATTTTGTCCAATGGTTTATTGGTTTTTGTTTCAGGTACAATGGTGGATCAAAACGTCTTCTTAATTACCTCCTTTTTGACTTTTGTGAACTTGCACCAGAAGATTTTAGGTACAGGAAGAGAAAAATAAGATTTAAAGTATAACATACTAGTTGGTAAAGTAAAGTCTACATTCGAGCCTAGGGGCTCATCAGGCCGGAGCTTATCCTGGTTTCTGTAGCATGAAGTGACAAGGTTATATTTCTACTCCCCTCTGGACAGGATGCTAGCCCATTGCAGGGGATACCTATCAGCATTAAACTTTCCGGCACCCATTTATATATAATTACCTGGATGAAGAGAGGCACTATGTAATGAGAGTAAAGTGTCTTGCACTTGGAAGAGCACAACGCAAGAAGGCATGAACCCGCACTGGTCGATCTGGAGGCTGCCACACTAACCATTAGACCACTGCATCTCTCACATAACATACTGCTGTTATAGTCCATGAGTCAAATCAGGCCAACATCCTGCTATCTGAGCCAGTGGGAAGCTTTGATTAGTTAATAATTGATTATTCTACTATACTTGCATCTGAAAGTGGGGTAAATATTTCATATGCTTTATGCCACTCTCTCCTCTCATACATACCGGTACATCTGTAGTTATCTTGACTAACTAATAACTTCCAGCTAGATCAGGACCACCTTGGCCAGCTCAGATGACAATTTTTTCTGCATTACGTTGGTTGACATACACTCTAACCCACTCCTGTAGAAGCAACAAAGCTCTTCCACCTAATGTACATGACTATTTGCAGTTACTGTAATAAGCTGACAAGTCATTCACAAGTTAAGATTCACCAATTGAATGCTAATTTCAATGTGCCAGCCACTTAATGATGGCTAAGGTAGATCTTGCTGTATTAATTAAAAATGGTTAGTGCATTGTAAACTTGAGCCATACATTTTCTCATCCAGCTCTCGCATGAAAAATCTGAATTTTATCATTGCAGTGGAAGTAAAATTACAGAGGAGGAACTAGAAGGTAATAAAAGTGTCTATACTACCAAACAAAAGTGTTATGTGTGTGATGTTACTGGGGGGTGAGGTGAGGAGGAGTGGAGAGGGTAGGCTGTTTTTCATAGTGATTTTGAACAGTGTGTACATGTACCGTAACACATGACTGTGAGAATGATTGCCACAGACTGCCTTATAATATTGTAATACATTGAATTAAATTTGTGGTTTTATTAAGTGAATGTTTGCTACAACTATACGAGTTCCTTTGTTGGCAGATATTGTGGTTGTTGTGAAGGCAGAAAGTGTCCATGTGTACTGCAATCCTATCAACTATTCTCTCCTGCTTCCATACATTGCACACTGGAGAAATCTTCACATACACTGTCTAAACAAAGAACAGGTACACTGTACATAATTATCAATTAATTGTTGGTCTTCAAAGTGGAAGTGACTAACTGCGGTTATTTACCTAGTTTTATAGTAACAAGGTGTTTAACCACTGGTTTACTGATATTGAGGTGGATAATCTTTGTATTCAGTAAAATAATAAATTAAAATACATTTTGAAGCCTACCATTTAAGCTGACTGTTGTATGCTGTGAGTAGGGTTTGTACACACCTTGCAGTGCTTTCAGTAAGTTTTGAAGTACCAGGCTGAGGATGATAAATAGGCGGCTGGGGTATCTAGCGCCGAAGGCGCGAGCTGTTTGATCTCCGGTTTCAACATATAATACACACCGTTTCCTTCCGTTGTCTCACGTTTATTTCGCCCGATCTAAAACGTTTCCAGCACGAAACAAGCACAACTTTGACGGCTACTACAAACTCTACCTCACATGTAAACACTCTCGTCCTACGAGCACATGCTAGATTCCCTCTCGCTAGAGGGGGGGTACAACAATTCAAGACAATGTCAAAGTCACTTCCGGTCTCCTACCGAGACACCGGTTTCCGGTTTGCTACTCGAGACTAATAACAAAACGATTAAACTAAAATGTTCAGCTTTCAACATCCTCCACCTCGCAACTTGCGGTAGTAAGTTGCGACTCAGTCTCTAAAGCGACTTGGACAGACTACCTCTCTTCCACTCCGAGTCCTTTGTGGCATGGGGACTTCATGTTCAGCTTCTTCTCCACCGTCTGTCATCTCGGCTTCACTGTCCAAAATCTCGTCATCCTTATCAGCATCCTCTGGTAGCCTTGTGATTGGCGGGAGATTGTGAGATTCAGCACAAATCTCCAGTTTGTACAGTTTGCGAACTGGTCGCGTCAGCATACCCGACTTTACCTGTACAATAGCAGCACGACATCTTCCATCTCGCCCAATAATGAGCTGTCGAACAACGCCCATCTTCCAATTAAGACGCTTTTCTCTGTCGTCAGCTACAAGGACAACCTCTCCGACTTTCAATGGGTTTGGTCGAGTCTTCCAAACTTCTCCTTGTGAACCCAGCACTTGATGCAAGTATTCTTTCCTCCAAAGGTCATTCATGGAGGACAGCCACATTTTTCTTTGTCGAAATTCATCAGAGAGGTTCAGTTCTCTTTCTTCTTCCTTGAAGTCTCCTCGGGGTGGCAACAGGAACTGTTCAGGGCACAAAGGGATAGGAACACCACCATCAGGATTAGCTGACTCCCACAAGTAAGTGATAGGCCGGTAGTTGATGACTTTCTCTACTTCAGTTAGAGCAGTTACTAGTTCCTCCCAGGTAAGAACGGCGTGGCCTAACGAGCGACGTAGGAGTCCTTTGACAATGCCCACTAACCTCTCCCAGGCTCCTCCCCACCAAGGTCCACGTTCAACCACAAACTGCCACTTCATGTCAAGATTCTTCTCTCTCACCCACTTAGCCGCCGCCACAAAGTTTGATCCATGATCACTTATGCATAACTGGGGGACACCTCGTCTGTTCATAAACCTCTGCAGTGCCTGTATCAACACTTCTGTAGACAACGACGTCACAAGTTCTAAATGGATGGCTCTTACTGACATGCATGTGAATACAACGAACCAAACCTTGCTGTTGTCCTTCAAGTATAGGGGTCCTCCAAGATCCATACCAGTAGTTTCAAAGGGACGCTTGCAGGTCACACGACATCGAGGGAGCGGGGGTGTCTGTTCATATGCTGGAGCAGCTAAAAACCTGCTGCATTTCCTGCACTTCCGTAAAACTGATGAGACTGACTTCTTTGAGCGCAGGATCCAAATCCCTTGGCGTCTCAGTTCTGAGATAACTGTTGCAGAACCAGCATGTTGCATTTGTTCATGAATGTGAACTACTAACTGGTCGATGACACCACACTTCTTTACAAGGACAGGATGAAGCTCATCAAAGGTTGCGTCCACTTGTTGCAAACGGCCACCCATCCTTATTAATCCACCTTCCAAGAACGGGTGTAAGGATATTAGACAAGACTGACGCAGAACAGGTTGGCCATTTTCCAGCGACTTTAACTCCTTCGAGAAAAATTTTCTCTGCACTTGTTTCAAGATAACCGTTTTAGCACAGTTCAACTCCTCTAAGGATAGCATGGCTTGACAGTTTCCAGTAGACTTGTGCCAACGTAACATCCATGCCACGCTTCTCAATGTTCGAAGGTACTTGCTTGTCCTGGGGGTATCAATAATGTCCTCAACATACATAGGTTCCTCATTGTCCGTTACGGCCATCATCAGCAATGCTTTCCTTGTTTCATTCTTTGAATGCTTTGGCCACTCGGTCTTAGGGCGTTTCAACCATTCTGGGCCATTCCACCAAATCTTAGAGCCAGACAACTGGGTGACTGTCATACCTCGAGTAGGTAAGTCCGCAGGATTTTCATTTGTGGGAACCCATGACCACACTCCACCAACAGCCGTAATCTCCTCTACTCGGTTAGCCACAAACACTCCACCGACACGCGGTCCCTGGTTAATCCACGCAAGAGCAACACTAGAATCTGTCCAGAGGAATTCATCATCTATCTTGAGCACCTCACTGTACTCTATTCTCAATGAATTGAGAAGACGAGCTCCCAGTAAGGCACCAAGAAGTTCAAGACGAGGTATTGTGTCTCCATCAGGTGGAGCAAGTCGGCACTTTGAAGCAACAAGATTCACTGTTATGTTTCCTTTAACGTCTGCTACATGAAGATAGGCTGCTGCTGCATAGGCTCTGGAGGAGGCGTCAGTGAAAACGTGAAGCGACACTCTTGTGTCCTTGTACTGAGAGGGTGTGATTCCCAACCATCGGTTGACTCTTAGTTGATTTCCACCAGAGAATCCTTTCAACACTTCCTCAACACGCCTTCGGAGATCCACACTGACTTCCTCATCCCATCCGAGCTTCTCTTTCCAACAGTCCTGGACAATTATCTTAAGAGGAGTGACAACCGGGCTCACCAGCCCACACGGGTCGTAAATCTTAGACAGGCAGGACAGTACTTCTCTCTTCGTAAGTTTCTTGGGCACAATATCTTCCACGTTAACAAGTGGAAGAAGTTCATCAGAGTTTAAGTCCCAGCTTACTCCAAGTACTTTGTGTATCTGTTGTACCTGGCTGTCTGAAAACTCACGGAGGAGATCTCCATCATTGGACCGAAATTTTCGTAGGTTGAAGCCACCATCTTTAAATATGCGCACCGCCTCATGCCAGAACTCTCTTGCTTTCTCAGTGTTCTCCATAGAGTTCACCGGGTCATCCATGTAAAGATTGCGGAGAAGTTGGGAAGCCATTTCTGATTTGCTGAGGAAACTCTCTAGATGCTGTTTCAGGACTACTTGAAGCAGAAATGGTGAGGATTTGGCACCAAAGAAAACCTTCTTGTATCTGTACACCTCAATCTCTCCTTGCGGGTTAAGCCACAAGAAACAACAAACATTCCGGTCTTCATCATGGAGCGACAGCTGTAGAAAAGCTTTCTCGAGATCACCCACAACGCCAACTCTGCCAATACGGAAACGGAGAAGTATGCCCCACAACAGTGGTAAAAGGTTTGGTCCTCTCTCGAGGGCATCGTTGAGAGAAAGGCCACCTTCAGACTTAGCTGAGGCATCATGTACAATGCGCAGTTTAGTTGTCTCCCGATCAAGCTTAACAACTCCTCGATGTGGAAGATATGACTGGGGAACGCAGTCATTTGGCAATGGCTCGATATGTCCCTCTTTAAGGAGAGTTTTTAACTGATTGTCATACGCTGTGTACTCTTCAGGTGTCATCTTTTTAACCATGCGACGAAGCCTTGTTTCACAAAGGGCCTCGTTAAGTGCTAAATTCTTTCGAGCTTGAGGTTTCCAAGGCCACGACACAACATACTTTCCAGATTCGTCGCGTTGAACAGCATTCTTCACTTCCAGCTCCAGGTCTGGTTCCAACACCTCCTCTTTCACAACACCAAGGTGGTCCAAAGTCCAGAAGTTCTGCAATTGTTCATGAACAGTGGCTCTAAATACATGGGCATTGGCTCTCGCTACCACACCTGCAGCTTGAGGGGATCCGCTGCCACCATGAAGAATCCACCCGAAGATTGTCGGCGTTCCCTTGAGACCATTTCTCAATTTCCACGTCATTCCTGTAACAATGGTATCATAGCAATCTTCTCCAAACACAATACCAATATCATCTGCACCAGGACCAGCGAGATCAGCAAGGATTGGACAACCACCAACAACCTCTTGAAGGGCTTGATAACACTCAGGCTCCACCCTCTCGAAGACACCAGACAACTCATCCATAACAACAGCTTGAAAGGTGAAGGTACTCGCAATGTTCTCTCCTCTTACAGTCACCTCAACAACATCAAACTCACCTTCCAACACATCCCCAAGCGTCTCAATCCGCAAATGACGTTTTCCAACAACTCTCTTCGGCACACTTGCAGCCAACTGAGATGACATCATCGTAAAGGTTGCCCCAGTATCACACAGAGCTCTTACAACCACATTCCCAATAACAACACACACAGTTCTCATCATAACTCCTGTTGTTTTAAAATCAGCATTCCTTGCAGATGACATCATCGCCTCTTGTGGAGGTCGGGACAATGGTAGCACTTGACTCTGGGTACCGGTCGAGGGTACGTAGGGAGGGGTAGCTGGATTCCAACTAGGGTGACTTGGTGTGTTGCTTGGAGGGGTCACTGTTGGCTGTCTCTGGGCGTCTTGAACCTTTACTCCACCAGTCTTACACAGCTGTGGGATGTGTGATCCACGTCCACACGGGCAAGGTTTTCGAAACCTGCAGGCACTCATTCGATGGCCACTTCTAGCACAACGAAAACAGGCTCTCACTTCTCTCAGCTTTTTGAATCGGTCCTCTACTGACATAGGTACGGTACACTGTTTAGGGGTGTGTGGACCCTTGCAGAAGGTACAAGTTACAGGTTTAGCCATTAAACCAGAAGCAGTTGGTAAGACAGGTTTTTCTTTTTCCACAGAGGGGTGATGTTTGAAGGACAGCTCTTTCTCCACAGATGGGTCTGCACTCTCTCGAATATCCAATTCACGTTCCAGAAACTTTAACATTTTTGAGAATCCTACCTCTTCCTTAGCTAAACCAGCTTTTTCTCGGGCCCACTCCAATCTCCAATCTCTGGGGAGTTTCGATTCGATCAACGGCATCAAAAGAGCTCCATATTGTTCTGTTGTCACTCCTTGAACTTCAAGTGCTCTCACAGTTGCACAAAGTTCATCCACTGCATCCCTCATGGCCTTGTTTGACTGATCAAGTGATTTCATGTCTGCCAGCTTGGACATAAGTCGGTTTCTTTGTACTTCATCTTTGCCATAACGAGATTTCAGGCGTTCCACAGCAACTTCATAGTTGGCCTCTTCAGTCTTAATGTTTGCAACATATCCAGCTGCTTCATCAGTCAGCAGGGACTTCAAGTACACAAACTTCTGGACAGCAGGTATTTCAGGGTTGTCATGTATGGATACCCTGAAAATGTCCCAGAATTCTGGCCAATCTAACACCTCGCCCGAGAATTTTCTGAGGTCAGTTTTCGGTAATTTCATCTTAGGCGTACATGAAGTAGGTTTTGGCTCTGGCATAATGGGCTCGAACTTTTCAGGCTTTTCACTTGTATTTTGTTTTTGTTTTTCTTTTAACCACAACTTTAAAACATGAATGCGATCTGTTACCATGTCGAACCAAGGTCCTTGAGCGTCAACTTCTTCCCGTACATCAGAGTCATCGCTCAAGAGTTTTTCGATTTCCATCTGAAGATCCTCTGCTTTGTGCAGTCTTGTAGTTATCGACTCGAGTTTTTCCTCCACTCTGGTGACATCCGGCGAGTCGGACTCAATGATCTTCCTAACAGCATCCAAATCTCTGGTCATCCAACCTCTCAATCCACTGCGAGCTCTTTTCAGCTGGTCGATTTGTTTCGACTTCATTTTGATTCAACGATGGCGTCAAATGGCAACGATTCAACAACACTCTAGGCGAACGGTAAAGTCACGTCGCGGGTCACCATGTTTGATCTCCGGTTTCAACATATAATACACACCGTTTCCTTCCGTTGTCTCACGTTTATTTCGCCCGATCTAAAACGTTTCCAGCACGAAACAAGCACAACTTTGACGGCTACTACAAACTCTACCTCACATGAAAACACTCTCGTCCTACGAGCACATGCTAGATTCCCTCTCGCTAGAGGGGGGGTACAACAATTCAAGACAATGTCAAAGTCACTTCCGGTCTCCTACCGAGACACCGGTTTCCGGTTTGCTACTCGAGACTAATAACAAAACGATTAAACTAAAATGTTCAGCTTTCAACACGAGCAGCTAGGGGGATCTGGGGGCATGCCCCCCCAGAAAATTTTGAATTCTAGACGCTCGGAAATGCCATTTCCAGCGTTTTCCAAGAGGTATTTCCTTCTAAAAAAGTAACGGAAATTAGGCAATAAAACACTGTAGTTGCAGTCATTTTAACAGAATTTGCATTTTTTATTATTAGTAGCAGCAGGTTCTGCCTTTGTAAGAACTGTTTGAGAAGTGAAACACACAAAGACAAATTTCTGCTAAACAAATGTTTTACTGGCCACAAAAAAAGAAAAGAAATGGTCTTTGACTTCACTGACAAAGGTCGTCGGGTCGAGTCGTAGCATCGCGTTACACTGAGGCGAGTCATGAGGTTGTTGTGTCCGTTATGGTTCAATGATTCTTTTGAGATGCAAATTTATCACTTTATTTAGGGGCAAATAAATGTTATTGAAAAGTTGAACTGTAACGAATGATAACTTACCTTTAGACTTCTTCGCTCCAATGGTAAAGAAATTTTCTAGAACGCCTTGTCTTTTCGCCATTCCGGCAAAACTTCGAACACGTGCTTTCTGATCACGTGAAATGTCACACGCAATTGTTATGTAACCGCTGAATGGATTCCACAAGGTCCGTTCTGCCGTTTTCACTCTTGTTATTAGTTCGAATTCGTGGACAAATTCATCATTTTTCTTGGGAAAGAAAACCCTTTATAATTTGTACATCAAGTTCCTGGTTGGTAAAACGGGTAAACAATTTTTCTTGGTCGGGAGCGGTGAGATATTTACCAGCAATTAACGCCTAACACGAGCGATAAATTCCCCGTCCTGAAGCTGTTAAACGTTTGTAAGCAAAGCGGAAATGAGTAGGTTTGTATTTGTTGTGAATGATTATTTTTTCCAATATCAAAGGATTTATTTTAAGAATTCGATAGGAAGGTAAAAACATAAAAAGCAAGCTCGCGTTCGATGGCGTTTTGCCAGATATACACGTCTCTGAAATGACAAGCTGATGGCGAAAAATAGGCGGCGGGATGGACCAAAGTACCCGGCGGTCTACCGCCGGTAGCCGCCTTCTATTGAAACCTCTGACCTTGAAAGTCCTTGAAATTCCTTGTTCTCAGTGTAAAAATTCAAGGCCTTAAAAGTCCTTGAAAATAATGTGCAGTTAGTGCTGGAAAGTGCTTGAAATTTGTCGCTAATCTCAATCAACCTAGACTTTTACCTGTCCACTGGAAGGCACACTCGTTAACTCGATATGAGCATCTGATTAAGGCTGGATTTTGCAGTGCGTGGAGTCCTTGAAAAATGGAAAATGTGTCCTTGAATTTTTAGTGAAAAAGGGTACGAACCCTGTGTGAGCATGTACATGTACAGTAACTGGTTTTTGCAGCATGACTAGAGGTATTGCTGTAAACCCCTCCTGGATCACTCAGGAGTTGTTACTTATATTAAATTGCAGTTTACCTCCAACAGTGTTCTAGCCAGGATTGCACGTCTGATTTAACCAGGGTAACATTATTATTTTCTTTTTTCTTGTTGATTAATTTAAGTATGATGACGATGAAGAAAAGGCTGAAGAATTCAAGATCATTAGTTTTATCTCCATGGTGAATGGCTGTGCCACTCTTGGTATTCCTTATGGAGGTGAGCTGGCATACCTGCAAAAACAAATATCAAACGTCGAACAGATATCGAATGATTCACCAATGACCGTACCTTACCATGGCTCAAAAATATGGAATGTTAAAGTTACCTCCCTCAGTTATCTCCTCTCCTAGTTTAATTTCTTTCAAAAGAAAGTTTCTTGATTTTTCTCAACAATTAATCAAAATATGCAAAACGCAATTGATATCAATGAAAAACTTGTTAAAATTAAAGGATGCCAACCGATCCACAACGATCCCAGGACTTTATTATAAAGTGAACTCGCTAAACGTGTGTTACATCACGTAGCATCGAAACCGAACTAGTAATAATTCGACATGGCGGGAACACAGCATGCATCTAATTAACTTAACCAATCAGAGTCCAACGTGACAGCATAAATTATCATACATAATTATAATTCTAACAAAAATTGCTTGATTACTTTGCAAACATAGAAAAAGTTGTCTTGAAAGCCTATTATTATATAAGGTTGTATCTTGAAAATGTTACCAAGGCAGAAGTATGGCATCTTGTATTAGTTTACCGGGAATTTTCCTTTTCCTGGTACTGTAATATTCTCAGTCCCTTCTCCATATTCTGTGCAAATCTGGTACACTGTACAAGAAAGAGAACAGGCTAGAGTTGTGCTATTGGCAAACCTCCAAGGAAAATGATAAATTAAATGTATCTTTGGCGAAATCAGATGACTTTTTTTCTTGTAGTCACTAGCTACACAAACTGGAAGTACATGACGGCAGATTTTGCTTCATACATATGTAAGCTAAACACAGGTTTTGTTTATCAGTGCCCGGGCCTGGTGATCAACAGCCTCCTTTTGATCCATTCGTACTGGAGAAGTGGCCTCTGATTCAAGCATTTGCCCTGGAGGGCTTTGGAGGGTAATACATGTAGCTTTTGATTGAATATTGAATACTCTAACTACACATTCTTCAATATCTGTGACATGTCTAGAGCACTGCGAGCTCTAATTTGATAACCAGGGGTTTCAATAAATTTGAAGTAGGCAGCCGGTTTGAGTGGAGTAAACAATTGCTTTTTAAGGATATTTCTTTGATTAATTTCTTCAAATTTAGGAAATAGCAACCAATGTTTCTAAGCAAAGCAGAGAGAAGTAGCTGAGAATTTTCATAGGCCGTCAGTGCTTATTAAAAGTATCAAATAACCATTAACCTCTCCACATGTATGCAATTCAGGATAATGTTTCTTTAATGTTAAGAAATTTATTTGAAATTTTGTACCATTATAAAGAAGCAAAATCTCCTGGAAGAATTAGTATACTGTGTATCATAATTATGATAATTATTTGTTGTTAAGATATAAACAAATTGACTTGAGTTTATTGTTTTCCAAGATTTTGTTTTGTAAATATATTCCCAAGAACTTAATTAAAACATTACAAATTTCTCTCCATAGTGGTGGATTTTTCACCATGAATCACAAGGTAAGAGAAGAGGCCAAACTCTGCTTAATGTTTCTGCCTTACGTTGTATCTTTTAGTTTCTTCATTTTAAATATCTGGAGAATTTAAGTTTTTGTAACTAGGAAAAGTTGGGCATTGAACCATGCATCTAATTTTTTAACTTTCTATATTAATTTTTAAAGATTGCATTCAGTCAACAATCATGTTTACCATGAATTAACTGTTATAAATGTGGTCACAGTATTTTTATTGCTGATCTGGAAAGGTCATTGATGTGACTCAAGATCTGGACAGAATTTATGGTTTGTTGGACCCTGTTGTTGTGGAGACCCTCATCAATGAGGTAAATATTGCAGTTATTTCCTTTATATGTACATGTACCTATGGTATCATGATTACAGCACGGGCATTAAAGGAACTTATTGCTATCTTACTCGGTTTGACAATTTAAGGCTCTGCGAGAACAGTAACACTAATAGTTATTAGCCAGATACTTGGCTACTAATTCTATCATTGATGCTAGATTGTAGTTAGTGTCCTATAAACGCCATTTCAACTTTTTAAAAAATTCCTTTATCATCATCTATGCTGTTAATGCCTAGGAGGCATACAGTCCTTGATTACTGTAATTGTTATACAGATTGAGGTAATCATGTGGCTGTTGCCTTCTATTTGCCACCAGACTCTTCCTTTATTTGAACATCATTGTAAATCTGTTCTGACGAATATAGATACAGAAAGGTGAGTGTGAGATGTGAATTGGATGAACAAGTTTTTTTTAATTAAAACTGCTGGTGTCTAGTATCTCAACATTCAAATAATTGTTATTATAGCTCAAGTGATCTACTTAAAGTTACAGAGAGGAGTCTGAGTGAGGTTGGTACCAGATGAGCTTTTAAAGAAGTGTTTTTGTGAAATGTTTTAATTGCTAAGATGATAGAAAATAATTATAAGCTCTACATCACTTTACTTGGTATTACAGATTTCATAAGACAGATTTCCGTTAAAATGTTTAGTACTGATTTATTTTAAAGTGAATTGCTTTTCATGACAAAGAGAATTGACCTTTAAATTAAGTATTTACAATAATGCTCTTTAGTAAAATTGACCATGGATTGAAAATGTGCTTTTGGAAGGAAATTCATTACCGGTAATTCTTTAGAAGCCACTTCAATACAGTGAATAGTGCACGTAATTTCCGTGTAAAAACGGGTAGTAATTATCACATTTCCGTAAAGGGAGTTTCAACTACAAAAAGACTAAGCGTAATTCAAGGTAAACAGGAAGAAATTAAAGTAAACTGAATTTATTACACAGTTTGTTTACTGCATAAAGATGTCTAGTACTTACCATTGCATGCATATGTTGCTTGAAAGGTCAAATGCCATTGATATATGAAATATAGCTCTGGTAATATCTTAGCAAATTAAGCTCCACAAACATCTTGTACAGAAATGCTTGTACAGTACATATATATAGATAACTTCATAGAAAGTGCAACGTACGGACTTTTATTCACGAGTTGCAAAACTCACTCCTTCGCTGCGCTCACTTGTTCGTTTTACAAAGTTTTGCGACGAGTGAATAATAATCCGTACAAAGCACTTTCTATGCTGTAATTTGTTTATTATATATAACGAGTACTCAACCATTGTAAACTTAAAGTGATTTTTCTAGTCTATAATTAAAGAGTGAAACGCAGCGCGAGGAAAGCAAAGCTGCAAATGCATTCTGATGGCTTTCCAAGCGAGATCTCTTTTAAATAGAAAAGAAAAATTACGGTGACGACAAGCTATCGTAAACAAGAACTTTATTTAAATAGCGGTATAAAACACACTGTGTTAATACTTTTTAAAAGAAAAGCTTTTGCTATCGCATCGAGAAACGTCGCCATAAGTGATCAACTACTGCGTGCAAATCAACTGGCGAAGTTTTGAACAAAAGTTGTGATAACACAAGGAGTCGGTTCATTAAACAATAATTACGACGTAAATCCATATTCAAAAGTGGAATATTTACTTTACCCTGGTGTTCCCAAGAGTGCTTGAATTTTCTTAGAACGTCCACAGCTGCATTGTATCAAAGCTACAATGAAAGTCTTTCATTTCTTGGCTTTCCCTTATCGACATTTAGTTTGTCTTCGCTCCACCTGGAGAATGATTTTAGCATTTCCATATCATAACTGTGTTCTCAAGATTTTGCTTGGCGTGTTTCTGATGGCTTTCCTTTCCATGAAGTTCTCAAAAGTACAAAATTTGTAGCCAAAACATAAACTGTCTTCGAGAGCTTGCAAACTTGCAGCGTGTTGTTTTCACAACCTCGTTGGAAACCATTTGAATTCCCGTGCTCTGATTGGTTTGGTCGTTCTACTCTTGATGCTGATTAGTTATATTTTTCACATGTGAAGAAAGCTATACGTGAAGCTGATTGGACGTATTGCTTTTCTCACATGTGAAAATATAGCAGATATAGAATTCTATCTGCAAGGTTTATTACCTAAAATTGTCGCTTTTTATGTAATAAAAAATGTTATGTAGTAACTTCAAATAATATGCAGTTTTGCTGTACAGAAATTTGAAACAAGCGGAGCCACACAGAATATTGTTTTTTTTTTTGTACGCTTTTCTTTTAAGAGAAATGAAGTGGAAACTGCACAATGTAATGTTGATCGTTGGGTGACACTTTTTTCATCTGTCCAGTTGCATGTCTTGCTCATTTGTATTTGACAATGTAGGATATATTTGGGATAGAAGTATTTCAGGGTTGTGTACAAAAATGTGCACACAAATTATCTTAGAAAGTCAAGGAGGGAAGGAGATCCTAGGAGAACTCCTTTTCTTGGTGGGATATTGATATATTTCCTTGAGCCACACCAGACATTAAAGGGACACTGTCATGCCTGATTATAGAAATGTTTATGTTCTAATTTCCATAAATTTTTGTGCCAAATGCCACCAAATACACAAATAAATATGATAAAAAGGTTCTTCAGAACAAGATAAAACAGGTATTTTGGGGAAGTAATACTGGGTTAAAACCAGCACAAAGAATGGATCACCACAGAAACCTTGAGCAAAATTGAGAGCAGAAGGAAGCTAAAGGACAAGATCAGCAACAGCAGAACAAGGGCTGCTAGAAGGGAAGCACAGAAACAGTACAACAAAGCCAACCAGGAAGTGCGAAGAGCTATCAAGCATGATAAAAGAGAGTTTATTAACAATCTGGCAAAGGAAGCAGAAACAGCAGCAAATCAACACAGGATGAAAGATTTGTACGAACTGACAAGGAAGCTAGCAGGAAAGAAGAGCTCTGCACCAAAACCCATCAAGGACAAACACGGCAACACGCTCACCAAACAAGAAGACCAACTGAAGAGATGGGGAGAATATTTTGAGGAATTGTTGAATCGACCACCACCACAAGGCTCTATAGCCATCCCAGAAGCCGAGCACATGTTAGATGTTAATACCGAAAAACCCAGCAAAGAAGAAATAGCAAGAGCAATCCAGAAACAAAAGACTGGGAAAGCTCCAGGGCCAGATGGCATTCCAGCAGAAATTCTAAAAGCAGATCTAAACAACTCAACGCAGATGCTGTATGAGATCTTTGAGAAAGTTTGGGAGGAGGAAACTATCCCTGAGGATTGGAAAGAGGGCTATCTTGTAAAAGTCCCCAAAAAGGGAGACCTAGCAAACTGTAACAACTATAGAGGAATTACCATGCTATCTGTACCAGGAAAAATCCTCAGCCGAATAATCCTTCAGAGACTAATAGATGCCCTTGAGGAGATCTTAAGGGACCAACAAATGGGCTTTAGAAAGAACAGGTCTTGTACTGACCATATCGCAACCCTAAGAATTATAGCTGAGCAGTCGCTAGAATGGAACTCCTCACTCTACATCACTTTCATAGATTTAGAAAAGGCCTTCAATAGTGTCGACCACAACACACTCTGGAAGATTCTCCGTCACTATGGAATCCCGGAGAAGTTTATTGCCATCATACAACAGTCTTACTACAATTCTAAAATCAGAGTAATACACAATCGTGAACGTACATCGCCTTTCTCTGTGAAGTCAGGAGTCCGACAAGGCTGCATCTTATCACCTATGCTATTTCTTTTGGTTATTGATTGGATAATGAAGAACATAACGGAAGGCTCCAGGACAGGATTACAATGGACTCTCCTCTCCCAACTCCATGATCTAGATTTTGCCGATGACATCGCTCTACTTTCCCACAACCACAGGCATGCGCAGGACAAAGTCCATTCACTGGCTACAATCGCAGAAATGGCAGGTCTCAACATCAAGAAAAGCAAGACCAAGACAATGCGCATAAACAGCACAAACCAAGCTCCAATTAAGCTAGACAACGACGACATAGAGAATGTCACCTCCTTTACCTACCTAGGAAGTGTGATAGCTGTTGATGGAGGAACCGAACGGGACGTGTTAGTGAGGATTGGCAAAGCCAGAACAGCCTTCCTTCTACTCACAGGATGATGGTTCAAATCAGAAGAAAGAAGTGGAAATGGATAGGCCACACGCTAAGAAAACCACACAACAGCGTAACTAAACAGGCACTTTTCTGGAATCCTCAAGGAAAGAGAAACCGTGGGAGGCTGAAAAACAACTGGAGAAGATCAGCCGAACAAGAACTGCGGCAAATAGGTCTGCGATGGACCCAAATTGAACACCAGGCCCAGGACAGAGAACAGTGGAAGAGTACTGTAAACGAGCTATGCTCCACATAGGAGCTAAGGCTTTATATAATACTGGGTTACAAGGATGGAAGTGGATTGCAATTCATCAAAATTTATTTCTGGACAGCATAAGCTGAAATTCTGGTAAAATTTTGAATCTTTTATTAGTTATTTTTTCTTATTTGATATTTCTTTTGCTTTCACCACTTTTGGTATTTTTCTTCTTCTGTTGCAAGACAATAAAGCATGATTACAGCAAGCTACAGGCCAAACTTATTAAAATATGATATATCAGGTGCGACAGTGTCCCTTTAACGACCGCTCATCCCACAAACCATAAGAAATTGAGTTAGCTCACAGAGCCTTTGGATCTCTTCTAGCCCATTGTAAGTTATTTTACTCATGGACACATCCTTGACAGAGACAGCACCAAGAGGTAATTATTATAATTTTGATTTTCAATGTCACTTTCTTGTGTACTTTGTGACAGATGAAAGATTTCCTAATCAAATTACTAACAATATTTTAAAACAATACTGAACCTAGAAAATGGCCTAAATGACGAATTGCAAGCTCACCACCAAGAGTTCTTCTTACTGAGTTCAGTTGGTTAGAGAGCCCAACCTGTATTCTTGGAGGCCATGGGTCCTGATTGGGGATTGAGATTTTTTCTTTGTACCACATGCACTAGTGACAAAAATTACCACTTCTTCTTTATTCCCTTGCCAAGCTTAAAATTTACCAGACAGTATACAGGATGTCTGTTGCATTATGAACCTTGTAAATTGCCTAGCTCACCAAGTTGGTTAAAGTACCAAACTGGTATTCTGGAAAGTTACGGGTCTGAATTGTATTGGGGTCTCAGAGTTTTTCTTGTCCCATACTCTTGTCAAAATTGAACGTTATTTTCTTCTTTGTAATGCTTATTACTGTAAGTTGAAGTTGCTGTTTTATTACAGGCACCTGTTTACAAGGAAATAGGACAAAAAATTCATTTTTTATTAATATCCTTTGGTCAGTTCCTCAGGAGATTGTCAGCCATTTGTGCTTCTTGGATCACGCTCCTCAAGGCAAAACATCAAAAGTTCTGAGAAGCAGTTGTCGTCCAACAATAACACCACTGTTGGTGATAGCGGCATTGATGGCAGTGCTGCAAGGCACATGGTAAGATCATGATAAACAATGGAATGGAGCTCACTGTTGGTCTACTCAACTGCCTGCAGCTTAGTGTTTGGAATACTTGCACTGCTTAATATGTAAAATTCAGGGCTTTGAACCTATTGAATTTCCTGTTGTTGTTTGGGTTTTTCTTGTAACAACTTGAGTCACTTTGTGATTGTCAAGACCAATTCTATTTGCAATGATTAAAATATACCTTAAGTATGCATTGTCATAATTGTTGCCACTGTCATCATCATTATCGGTCAACTGTGCTGCGTTTTTGGATGTTGGTTTCTGTGTAGAAATTTTCGTAGTGCCTTACAGCAGTACTATCACAATTGCATAAGCAACAAATCATAACACATCCTACTGTTTTCATGGTACCAATTAATTATCCTACAAATTGTAACACATCCTACTGTTGTTATGGCAACTTAATGTTCTCTTTTTGTTATCTGCATTTGCTGTTATAAAACATTACTTTATTTAATATTTTACTTTTTATCTGAGTTCCTTTTCTCTCGTTGGGAAAAACTTGCATTTGTGCAACACTGATAACTGACTGATATACAAACTGAATATCTGTGAGTCAGAAATTGGTAAACATAACTAGTGCATTCAATCTCATTACATGTGAATTATACGTAAAGGTTTGCTCTGCTGTGGAGCCTAAAGGGACAGTAAAATGTGCAAGAACTTATTTTCTACAAAGTGGATTTTTGCCAGTGTCACTGGATGTTATGACAAAGAAGTCGTCAACTGTGCACAGTAAGGACTTAAGGTATTTACCACATTAATTTTTCCAAATGTTGTAGGTTTACTCCATATTTTTTCAACCCAGGACTATTTTTCTTCCCGTTTCACGTAAACAGTTAATTGGTAAATTATCTGCTGACCAGTGCATACAATGTAGCTTAATTACGTCCTTGTTTGATAAAAGTAATGTGCACCTTTTTGAGTTGAAACTGTATCACTCAGCTGCTAAAAAATATATGCAAAGTTGATGAATTGTACGAATTCTTGAATGATTAAATCCTTTGCAAGCATGGATGATACTTTGTTATAAAATGTTTGAGGAATTGCACACTTGAAGTCGGTTTGTTTCATAGGCATACAAGCTGGCATATGCGAGTTTTGAAAATGTTAGACATTTTTCAGGCAAAATGCTCAGGATTTGGGCAACAGTAGTTAACACATTCGTGAATTGCTTGATTTTTTGTTTGTGATCTAATCCAGGTTGTTAATGGATCTTTATCTCCTATCAATCAATGCTGTTGTGGAGGGAGTCAAGACATTTTCACAAACGTTTAGCAAGTAAAAGGTACAATTTTTTGTATGTTTTGTCTCATCATTGACATGTTGCTTAAATTATAATTTGCCTGTGTTTTTGGAGGGGTTGAATAGGCTTGCGGATCAATGGAATTTGTCTTTAAAAAAGTGCACTTATTACGGGTCTTTGCGAGAAATGAGCAGATTGGCAAATTTCGAAAATGCAGTGGACTACGGATTGGCTGATAATTTTGGCTTGGATTCCTGACTCTCTATGTCATGGCTCTTGGATCATCGATACCTGAATTGGGTTTGGTTGAGGACCTTGGTCGGTCACACAAAACCCACACAATCACCTAGAATCAGAATTAATTTTTCACGCGTATAAGAACCAATGAATCAAAATGTCTTGAAATATAACCACAAAAACAATATCTACCATCTGTCCAGTGAAACTATACCAAAGAAATAAGTTTCCAAGGAAATGCAGATGCAGATTTGAACGAAAATTGTGATGGATTGGAGGGTTTCGTCAAAGATTGGTGTAATCGCATACCCCTATTCACCTCCCTCTTTTTGCAACTTGAGTTCCACAGGATAATCATTCTAATTATATGAGTTACATATTTCTGAAAGAAACAATCATCCACTTCACGTAACTGGGGTTGCTGTTTTAAGCGATGTAGAGCTAAGGAAAAAACAGAAATGTACAATGTACTTCCTGTTTGAAGAAAATTTTCACAGGGAAATCTGCCAAATCTGCCAAATGTAACTCCGTTTGGTTTCCTTAGTGAGAAAAAGGTTTAACAGCCTTTCCAATAGAGTTAAGGGACCTTTATTTTGACTTAATTTTCTGACTTTTTTCTGTTAAATTCCAGAGTTACTCAACTGTTCTGTCAGTGTTGAAGTGTGGTTTTGAGGAGAGAAACGTTGATTTGAAATCATCATTTTTGTCAAGCAATGTGGAATATGCCATTGATGCATGTGATTCTCATGGAAGGTACATGTTATAAATTGCTGCAGGTATTGCTTGGTCAGGGTTCTCTTGCAATTTTGAAGTAGAAGGAGAAGGACCGAGAAGGACAGGGAGTAGGGTGCTCCATCGGGGAAAAATTTTTTAGTCGCCAGGCAGTCAGCCAGTTGCCAGTTTGTAGGCATAATTATATGATGTATTATAAGGTTTGCAAAGCATTATAGGGACATTTTAAACTCCAAGTTTTATGATGCGAGAGAAACTTTTGAACCAAAGCAAGAGGACTAAATGACTGTTCCTGTTGCCTGGTAATCTTATTTACCATGACCTTTGATCAAACAGTGTGGGAGGCACGTGGCCTAATGGTTAGTGCGCTGTACTCCGGATTGAGTGGTCCGAATGGTCTGGGAAAGACCCTCAGTCGGGGCACTGCTTTGTGTTCTTG
Organism: Blastomussa wellsi; assembly: GCA_947652115.1. Lineage (NCBI taxonomy): Eukaryota > Metazoa > Cnidaria > Anthozoa > Scleractinia > Plerogyridae > Blastomussa > Blastomussa wellsi. The sequence continues at coordinate 2,244,041 of OX393562.1, forward strand.
GGCAAGACACTTTACTCTCACAGTGCCTCTCACCCAGGTCAGGGTTTGTATGTGCCTTGAAAATCCTTGTAAACCCTTGAATTTGAATTTTGATTTGAAGGCCTTGAAAGTACTGGTATGTTAAATTGGTTTTTCATCCTTGAAAGCCCTTGATTTTAGTTGACAACATCGAAAAATGTCAACACATTTACTTTTTAAAGTGCTGAAAACATGTGAAGCCAATTGTTATGTAAAACAGAGTTTCTTGAATTGCTGACAAAATGCGTAAAATATTCATTCCCAGTGCTCTCTTGTTTCTCTCGCGCATGTACATTGAGCCAAAAACAGACAGCCTTGAAATTTCTAATTAGGGTCCTGGAAAGTCCTTGAAAAGGCCGTGAATTTTAGGCCTGAATAAACGTACGAACCCTGCGAGGTGTGTAAGTGGGTACAAATTTATTCTGGGGGGGGGGGGGGGGGGTAACCCTGTGATGGACTAGCATCCCATCCAGGGGGAGTAGGTATACTCCAGATAAGCTGCGGCCTTATGGGTCATTTGGCTCAAATGCAAACTTTGTCCTCTCCTGACCATTCAGGCAGCTGGTACACCTGTACTGAACATAACAACAGCTTCCTCTGCAAGCCAGTCAGAGAATGCACATATTTGAAAAATTGAACTTGTGAATTTAATTTGCGATTATGAATGACATCGAACTTGGTGACTGACGCTGTCAAGTTCAAGAGTCATTTACATAATGTTCAAGTTCGTTTTCTTTGCTTAAGGAGTGTCAATCTCCAAGAGGATGAACCACTGTCTGCAATAAAAAGGGTAAGCTACTAACGTGATCATTATTATCATGTGCATTTGTATTTAAGACGTTCTCGGTGAAGGAAAAAATAATGTTACCAAAACAATTTCACAGTGCTAATGGTGACATTTTGAATACAGTATTAAAGAAGAAATTATCGGGACTTCAGCTCTTATGCTGACCCTGCGTGTGAAATTTGAATTTATCCATATTTCAATCAAAAGTGCCATTTCACATTATTTTGAATCAAATTACCACCCATTAAGCATGACTGTTTGCGAGGTTTGACATTAACTTTCTCGTGAATACTTGAGAATTTGTTCCCGGGGAAATGAATTATAACTAGGTGTTTCAAATAGTGTTCAGAATCTTACTGTGGCTTGAGTAGATTTTTAGTAATTAATTTTAGCATTTGTTGCTCAAAACTTTCAGTGGAATCCGTCTTTAGTTACAGTCTTTCCCATAAAACCGTGAACACGAGAAAAAATTTCTGGAATGTTTATTGTGTGTTTATTGTGTTTATTGTGCAGCAAAGTTCAGGACACGTGAACAAACCTCAAAACCACAAACTAATGACCGTTGCTGTTTGCGGTTTAGTTTTCTCACACCTGATTGGCTTTTTCTTTGTAACACAATAACATTCCATAAACATTTCTGGTGTTCACGGTTTTATGGGAAAGACTGTAATACTTTATGTGTAATTTTTTGGTTGATTGATGTTCATGATAAAGCTAATCATTTTCTCACCCCTTTTTACTTCATCAGAGAATAATCTAGTTGATCCATTGGTTACACTGTATTTGTCTCGAGTTGGAGTAAATAATGTTGATTTCCTTGTTTATGTTCAGGCGTGCCTGTATTTGTATGATGTACCGAGCATGGAGCATCCTGGACAGATCTTGGGTTCTGTTGTGTTTGGGGAATCATTTGCAGACTCTGCAATCAAGGCCCTTGTTCCTGGTACAGAGAAATTGATCTCCTTTTTTCATGAATTTTGCCATCGTTCTTATATTACGTATTCTTGTGTCATGCATTTTATACATGAGGGCAACATCATTCCATGTTATGGCACTAATAAATGGATTGACTGATTGATTGATTGACTGGTTGATTGGTTGATTGATTGACTGGTTGGTTGATTGATTGACTGACTGATTGATTGATGGATTGACTGATTGATTGACTGGTTGATTTATTGATTGATTGCAGACAGTTCTAGTGTATGGAACAGTTCATTTGTATTTCTGACGGAAAACATTCCCAGATTTGTTTCATGGCAGGTAAGCTACAGGTCTTATTTGAACTTTGTAATTTTGTTTTGCCCAACTCCCCACATGGGACTGTTCTCAGTCTCGACCCTTTTCCTCGACATTTCTGGCTTGGGAGACCCTGTAAAAACCCCCACCAGCATAGCTCTTGGAGTTATTGAGATGCAAAAGCTAGTCATGTGTTAATGCAACAGTCCCAGTGAGTGGTCAGTCTTTCTAGGAGGACAATAAGTAATTATTTAATTAACTTTTTTTTTCCTTTCAGGGATATGGCAATGAAAGGCAGATATCTGAACAGATGGAATCCTTTGCTAAGGTACATTTTAAATGTATAGATAGTCTTTCAGATTTAGTTTGCATGTTATTATGATTAATAACACTGGAAAATGGACAAAACTGAATGTTTATATCTACCTTCATTCTGTCTGTCTGTACTGTTTTGCAAAAGATCAACCAACACATGGTTCTTGTTATATTATATGTGACAATACATTAAACACCAGTCTTGTAATTAAAAACATTACCACATTTAAGAATTGATCACATGTTCTAAAAATTTACGTTATTGTTTGATTGTGTTTCAGTCCGTGTGTAACCTCAGCCATTGTGTAACCTCTTGCATGCCTTTTCTCTGTTTTGCAGTCAAAGGTTGATAGTGAAGTTTTGGGAAAACAACTTCTCTGTGGCAATCAAGTGTTTATTTCCAGTTTATTCAAAAAATGGGAGGCAGGTTTGTTTGAAATATATTTATGAATAAATATATGCTCTCATCACAAAGCCAAGATGGAGATTTGTGTGGTTATTCTATAGTTATTATTCACAACAATAAAGCAAACAAACTAATATGAGGAAAACTAAGGAATACTAAGTCCTTTTACAGCTTCCAGTTAATTTTTTTTGGCCAGGGGTCATGTAACTTTTCAGGGGGGTCACACAAGACTGAAATCTCTAGCTGCAGCACTGTGTTAAGTGGGTAAGGGGAGTGGAGTGGGGACAGACAGGTAGAGGGTTTACTTCCCAGTGACCGTGGAGCATGTTTGTGATTGGGGGCTAATGCAAATGCTGTAGACATTTGTAGCAAGCACCACAGGAGCAAGGTGTCTAGGGGGGCCTAAGAATGCATCCCAATGCATCAGACATGGGGAATTATTTTATTATCGCATATCTATGAGAGCAGTAAAATGGTAATTTTTTCCCATATAATTATTGTTTTTTAAAAAACCTATTTCTTTCAGATTATTAAAAGTAGTTTTATTAAACCTAATTGTTAAACAATGAATTTTCTGTAAGATTTCCTTGTGTGTCATTACAAGAGACACAATCCATAGGCATACATGATGTAATGCAAGGTTTGCAAAGCATTCTAGGGCGATTTCAAATTTCCAAGTTTTACGATGCAAGAGAAACTTTCGGAGCAAAGCAAAAGGAAGAACTGACTTCTCTTCTTATTTTGTATGACACAATGTCTGAGAAAAGGGCCATTATTCATCATCAATACAAAGAAATTGGTCGCATTGGCGACTGTATTGGTCGTAATTGCGAACTCTGATCACTGATTCAGAAATCAAAGATCGAGTTCTTTTAGGAACCTTATTTTTTATAAGTTTCTTTTGTATTTTATAATACTTTGGTCGATTTTCCCTGTTCGTCAGTGTCGGGTCAGATAGCCATTGTTGACCCGAGACCCGTCTCTTATCTGGAACACTGCCTTTAGGGTTGACACCTGTAGTGACTGTTGTTTTTATTGTAGATTTCTTTGAATATTTGTAATGTCCTCATAAGTGGCCACATTATTTTTCATTGATACAACTGAAAAAGAAGGTAAAACAAAGTTTCTACTCCTCCCTGGATGGGATACCAGCCCATGGCAGGTTTACCCCCTCCCCCCCAGTATTAAATTTACCATTACCCATTTATACACCTTGGTAGAGAGAGGCACTGTGAGAGTTAAGTGTCTTGCCCAAGAGCACAATGAAATAAACTCCATTTGCCAAACCAGACCTCTTGATTGGCCAGGAGTAGAGTGCCCAGAAAGCTGTGTCGAATGTTTACTTGGTATTTTTTTAAAATTTCATTTTAGTTTAAGGACTCTTCTCAATGTCATTGTCTTTCAGGGTCTTTATACATATACGAGAATGGCTTTCTGTTTCTTCATCCCAGAGCTGGTGCTATTCTATTACCAACATCTAAACTATCTAAAGTGCAGTTTGATGACAAGGTACATGTCAGTAAAGGACAATGCATTATGCAGTTTGTGAGAAAGATTTACATAATGCTCTTAATTCCAAAAACGTCGAACACTGTCATCCTTGCCATTCAAGATTCAGTCACATTTTTACTATGGTTAAATTATGAGCTTGAGATTTACAATAGAGTGTTTTGGTCAAGGAACTATTCGGCTAATAGTTGCCCCGCGGAAATTTGATGTTCTTAAAACAAATATTAGCCCGAGAAGTGAAGCTTCTATGCTTCGACAGCTAATATGCTAGCTTTAAGAACATCAAATTTCTGCGGGGCAAACTATCAAACCAATAGCTCCGAGCCAAAAACACTCTACTGTCTCTATTGTTCACCAGTAATCTTCTTTTGAGCACACGTTTAACAATGAGCATCTTGCATTATTTTTGACTTTCGAGTTAAAAGATTTTAAAGCCGAAATGTAACAAACAAACAAAACCATACAGACACCAACTAAATACAGAAACCCACTAAATGCAGAATTTTTTGTCTGTAGAGCTGCTTGTTTATAAAAAGTTTGCTGACTGACGAGAACTAACCATACGGGTATTTTGCTCAGACATGCACAATGGGCTGATAGCGTCTCTCTGTGGATGAACACTGTCGTGTCGTGATCAATTTAACCCAGTCAGAGAGTGGTTAAATGTGACGTCACAAATATTTAAATTTTTGAAATTATGGGATTCATTGAGATATTCAGAAAGTGCATGATGAAGAATACCTATTTGCCAAAAATCAGCATCTTATTTCAATCCACCGTAGGAAAAAAGATGGCGGCTGTACATTTTACCACAATGCCTTGCGACCCTAACACTGCCCAAATGGTATATAGAAAGTTAAAATATTAACAAAATTTAACAGTAACAACATTGTTCTTGAAGAGTTTGAAAGTTTAGCGGCTTTTCTTTGCGTTTTTATATGCGGGTTATATCAGGGTTTTCGTGCGCAAAGAATTATAGGTAAACATACCAGTCGCCATCTTTTTACTTACGGTGGATTTGGGGGTGAGATATTGGCCCTTTCATGCTTCAGTGACTCCACACAAATCCTTGTAATTGTGTCTCTGTTCTAAACGGTTTTGAACTGAAATAAGATGCTGATTTTTGGGAAGCAGGCAGTCTTCATCATTTGCTTTAAGAATATCTCATTAAATCCCATAATTTCATAAATTTCGTTTTTGTGATGTCATCACTTTACCACTCTATAATGGCTGATAGTGTCTCTCTGCGGATGAACACTGTCACGTCACATGATCAATTTCAACCAATCACAATCGGAGAAAATTTAGTGCTGAACTATAATGGCTGATAGTACATGAGCAGCTCAGCCAATCAGATTGCTGCACTTGCATTAGTACAGCAGTAGAATTCTAGTAACATTTATCTTGATCTTTCTGCAGAGTTCCGCTGGTGCCATCGCTTTTCTGATCCTCAGCTATCATGCTAGCATCAATGACAACCTTCCTTACTACCTGACAAGTGAACAGAACCGCTTGGTTTTAGCTCTCACATCACGCTCAAGGATTTACAGACAATTTTACTCTGATGTGATACATCTATGGAAAGAAAGTCAACTGCCCAGCTTTCCACAATTTGAGACTGTTGAAGGTAAGAATACAGAGCTGCCATCAATTGTATCAGTGTTTCTTGGTGTTTGTCACAAGTCAGTCTCATTACTGCTGCAGGCAAAATGTGCTTGGTATGAGCTCTGCATTTTAAACTTTAATGTTAATTCAGGTAGCCAGAATCCCTGTCATTTATCAGTTGAAATAATTAATTGTAGGCTCTGGGGTAAATAAAGCTTGCAAATCTTCTTGCTTTAGCTGTACTCAGGGGCTAGGGGCATTGTTCCTGTTGTTTATTCTATTGTTCTACTGGTCCTCTAGTGTGGAAGTTGTTATTGTTTTGGGGGCTAGGGGCATTGTTCCAGTTGTTGGTTCTATTGTTCTACTGGTCCTCTAGTGTAGCAGTTGCTATTGTTTTGGGGGCTAGGGGCATTGTTCCTGTTGTTTGTTCTATTGTTCTACTGGTCCTCTAGTGTAGCAGTTGCTATTGTTTTAGGGGCTAGGGGCATTGTTCCTGTTGTTTGTTCTATTGTTCTACTGGTCCTCTAGTGTAGCAATTGCTATTGTTTTAGGGGCTAGGGGCATTGTTCCTGTTGTTTGTTCTATTGTTCTACTGGTCCTCTAGTGTAGCAGTTGCTATTGTTTTAGGGGCTAGGGGCATTATTCCTGTTGTTTGTTCTATTGCTATCCAACCCACTGATTCGAAACCTTGGTGGGAGTGCCTCTGAAGGACTTTAAGATGTTTCTTTGTAGTATTGTACTGACAAACATTCTTATATTTTTAAAAGTCTATATTGAACGTTTCTTGTTTATTAACTTTTACTATTTGTAATAATCCATTTGCAGATTTACCCGATGATTTAAAAGAACAGTGAGTAGCAACTTGTTTTTAACTTTAATTGATCATTTTCCAGGAATTCTCTAGGAGTTATTCATAACTATTTTCGTATATTTCAGGCATTGGTATTTACAACGTCAGTTAAAGTTTCAGAGTCCAGCAGAATTCCACGCTCTTTCTTCTACTGAAGCCTTTTTACCCAATTTGAAAAGGTCAGCATAGAGGGTAATGATTTTGCATTCAGTAACTATGTGAAACAAAATCACAGGTTTACAACAATTTAAGATGTGATACATGTAGTTTTGTGGCCATTTAAAATTTGCTCAGTATTGTTAAACAATGTAGATTGGTGTTATGCTTTTTTACTTTACCGAAGAAGTCAGCAGTCTCAATATCATACTCTGTCTTACCAGCTTCTTGTGTCACTGCTGTGCGAGTAGTTCACTGGGCAAGAAACCTGTGAAGCATGACGAGCTACCAGTGCTGCTAGGAAATAGCCCTACAGGCGAACAGAAACAAGCACAGGATTTTGGGGTAAACAAAGCAGCAGTGTAGATGTAGCACAGCTTCATTTAAAGACAACAAACTCACTTCAAACTCCTCGACTCTTAGTGCAGTTAGTCTATGATACTGATCATGTTGTACGTGTACAAAAAAACTAACAGTATGGAGTTGCTGCTGGTAATTCTGCTACTATGGTAACGCAGAATACCGGCGTTTTCCGTAATAGTGACTACTGAAAGTGCTCATCCATGCATTTAAGGGTGCGTTCCTTTGGGGTGATCAGGATCAGTGATCTGGATCATGGTGCATCAAAGGCGCCGGCGAATCCTTGCTCAGATGCACCATGATCCGGATCACTGATCCTGATCCGGATCACCCCAAAGGAACGCACACTAACATTAACAATCCTCTCCAAAAGTTAAAGCCACACCTGGGGACTTAATTTAAGTAATACGTTTCCATGGAAACGGCCCGTGTGGCAAAATCCCGACCTAGAAAGAACTAATCAGAACGCTCGTATTTACCTCAAGACTACCTTGCCATATGATAACGGGAGATATTGCACCCCACTCAGGAACGTAGCCAGAAAATTGTTATGAGTGAGTCTTATGAAGACTTATGAAGTCCAAGGTTACGTTTAATTCTCTTCGTTGGTATCTGTGATGGGTATCCCCCTTTGCAGGACACCACTTGTGTAGATGTAGATGTAGGTGTTTCAGCAAAATGTTAATACAATCATCAATTTATCCCGAGTAAATTGCTTGAGAATTTCCACAGATCTATGGCGAATTTAAAATCACAGCCTTTCAAATATCAGTAATTGGATGTTTGCAGCCTTTTGGAATTCTACTGTTAGTAGTACAAGATTAGATCATCCATACGTTTTTCTCTACAGTGATGTTTGTTCTGTTGATTTTCAGTTGCTATTAACAATACTGACTGGTGTACCTGGCAGTGGCAAAGACTCGCTGTGTTTAGCTCTTGTAGCATTAGCCAGAGAGAACAGCAAGTATGTTATAGCACTCCTTGGAATGCTTCGTTGTGATATCTTGTATTTTTATGAGCTAGTATGTAATGTAATCGTTTGTCACTGATCATAAACCGCTTGGTTTTATTGATAGGTGGATAATCTTACAGAGACCTGTCGGCAATTCAGATCCTTTTGATCCTAAAGGTGAGCTGCTTTCTCTCAGCCTTGTCTTTCAATAAATGTTCATTATGGTAATGTTTCACTTTTAGCAACTAAGAAACATTAATTAACGATGTTTTTGGTGAATTCAAAATTTGGAAAACGTTATTACCTGGATTTACTAAATTCTAATCTTTATAGCTTGATGATTTTTGATAGAATGTGATAGCTAAACAAGTCTTTCTGCTTCACCTTTGAAGCTTCCTTTTTTTTAGAGTTATTGTGGTCAGTCCGCTATTTTTTCGTATTTTTCCTCGATCGGCGAACGCGGTGAATAAATCGCGAGAGAGCGGCTGTGAACAGTCTACGTTTTTGTAAAACTGCCATACATTTTGTTAAATTGATCAGCTGCCAGTTGGCTTGGTCTATAGAGCACTGCACCGGTATCGCGGAGGGCATGGGTTCCAGTCCCGTTCAAGACAGAATCTTTTTAGGCTTTCTGCTTTTCAACAGCTTAAGTTGAGTACATAACTGCGAAGATCTTTCAGCTGTTGAAATGCAATGCAGTTCGTCATGTCTGTGTGTACGATAGGTAGTATATTCATTCGCTATATTGTACTTCCGCTGTAAACAGTTAACTCAATTTATTTAATCCGGCACCCTGACATTTTTAACTTTTTAGTTATTTCAGGGTGCTAGTACCCTTTAGTTACTATATTTAATTATATTATATTTAATTTTCTTTGTGGTAATTTATTTGATTTTAACCTCTTGGGTACAATAAACGTTGTTGTTGTTTTTGTTGTTGTTGTTCTATAAGATGGTCGTTGTTATTGCTAGTCCGTTGCCCCGATACCGTTTGTTGAGCCCTCCCCGTTCCTTCACAGAGAAGATAGCTCTCATTTGCCTCGTTGTATTGTAATTTCAGTTTTGCAAGACTCCCTAACGAACACCTTGTCAAGTCAGAGGCGCCTTCACGCGAGACTGTCGGCAAGTGGCAGGAGACTCCGAGTTATTGTGGTCACACCAGGGTACGACACTCTTCTGACTCTTCTGTTTATACAGCAAATATGATTACCGCTGAATATTAGGAATCATTTCTTGTATTTCTGATAAATTGCCTACTTAAATTTGGTGTAGGTTCTGTTTAAATTTAATTTTAAAGCGTTAACCCGAGAGCAAATGTACTCTAAGGCCCTATTTACAAGGAAAGAGGATGACCTAAGTGCCAGGATGACCGATTAGCACTAGAGCTAAATTTAATTCTTCGCATGTAAACTGGAAGCCGAAAACATATCGCGCTCAGATGATCTTAGTGCTAGGATGTAAATGGAACCTAAATCGTATCTGACGTTATTTTATAAGAATATAATTTGGTTTTATCAACTGGGTTGATAATGTCAATTGGCCACCGTAAAGAGATTCAAGAGCTGACGTTTCGAGCGTTAGCCCTTCGTCGGAGCGAATCAAGGAATTGTGCGTCGTGTGATTTTGTATACAGAAAGATGGAGCTTCGCTATTGGCTGGTGCCTGGTAACGTGAAAACTTCGGAATAAATTAGTTGAATGAAAAGCGTTCGTTGATACCGTGAGGATTAAGAGTGCCGATTTGAAAAATAAATTTTTGTTCTAGAGTTTTACGGCTTTCCGTGTTTCCTTGGTGAAGGGAAAGGCCGCAGACTGCCATATGTTGCTTAGAATGATTTGGGAGATTGAAGTGTCTCGCGACCGGTTTCGATGCATTTTTGTCGTCTTTCTCTACGTCACGAAGGTGTTCTCGGAATCGGTCGCCAAGTCGTCTCCCTGTTTCGCCGATGTATAACTTTTTGCAAAGAGTGCAAGTTATACAGTAGATGGCATTGGCTGAGGTACAGGTGAAATGATCAGTGATTTTTATAGATCGCTTGGGTCCCGATATTTTGTCAACGTTGTTAATGAAAGGGCAT
>OX393562.1:2254514-2297014 GCA_947652115.1 Blastomussa wellsi
GTGCCATTCAAGTTATTCCAACGGGTCAAATACCCACTGTTTCCAACAAATAATTATAAAATTTCAATTTACATTGTATTTGTCGGGTCAGGAAGCGGACCTAGTCGGGATTTTGACCCTCTCTTATCTGGAACACTGAGTAGGACCAATATTAAAAAAAATCATCTCTTCTTTTTCAAGGTCCTAGAACGTGGAATTCGTTACCAACCGAAATCAAATTATCTTCAACTCTTACCACGTTTAAGCCACTATAGCCAAACCATTTTTCCGGGATAGACAAGATGCTATTTGACCACCTCACATAATATGTTTAATTTATTGTAAGTTAAAATTCGCGATATTCGTTATTTCAAATACCTTCTATACGCAACCGAGATACTGGGGGATATCTCGTTATCTCATAAGTAACAAATGAAATGATTGAACTGGAATGAAATGGAATGGTATGGACTGGTATGGACTGGAATGGACTGGAATGGAATGGTATGGACTGGAATGGACTGGACTGAAATGGAATGGACTGGTATGGACTGGAATGGAATGGTATGGACTGGAATGGAATGGAATGGTATGGACTGGTATGGAATGGTATGGACTGGAATGGAATGGAATGGAATGGAATGGACTGGACTGGACTGGACTGGACTGGACTGGACTGGACTGGAATGGAATGGACTGGAATGGAATGAAATGAAATGGAATGGAATGAACTGAAATGGAATGGACTGGAATGGAATGGAATGCAAAATATAAAATAAATCCATTCACAAAAAACATTAATTCTGTTGTTTTTGGCAGCACTTCATGGACCCATATCATCCAGAGGAACACAGACAACAGGTAAGTTTAATCACCACAGCAATTGGTTCATTCCTTAGTGTGAATGTTAGAGTTATGGATGTTTGGAGAGCACGGACTAAGAGTATAAGAGCTGCTTGATAGTGCGCAGATAAAACCATTGGAAATCTACATTAAACCCTGCGCCAAACCTCGTGCACGAAAAAAAATATGGTGAAACGACTTACGCTATGGACGTGTACTATTGGATTTTATAAAATAACTGAAATACTACACGTGCTCTCGTTGGTCGATAGGTGTGTTTAGATGAGAGTATGAAAACATAATTGTGACGTTTCAGATTCGCGCGTAGTTTTGAGAAATATTTGATAATAACAATAGATACTTGCTCCGTGTTGATATAGCTTCATCGAAACAAGGGGGTTTGGGAGAATTCGAGACAGTTATGCAAACCCTCAACTGCGTCTCGGGTTTGCATAACGTTCTTGAATTCTCTCAATTCCCTCGTGTTTTTTGACGAGGCTATATAAATACGGAAAAAGTACTCTATTGCTTGAATGTTGCACGCTTACCAATAGTGAAGTTGATTGCTCTGTTAGCAAAAGAAACGAAACCAATTGTGGAATTCCAAGCAGTTTAGGCATCCTACTGATGAACGGTTATGGCAATTAGATATTTTTTACAGGAGCCAACATTGAGATTGTGGTCTGTCCCCTTTGAATTAAAAAGACAATTATTTCATTTTATTCGCTCTTTGAGGCACAGTTTATATGTAGCCATTATTTTGTATCATTTTATTTATGGCAGGGGCGATACAAAGTCTACAAGGCCATGTCTGTTTCTCGGGTAAGATGGCAATGTTTCTTGTACAAACCTGCGGTGAATAAAACTAACTAGCTAAGAAAACGTTTTGTCCTTGACAGAAGAGGCTCCTAACAAGAAGGCACATGTTCAGTGGTCCCGTCTGAATGGGGTGCTGAAAATGAACCACGTAGATAGCTCTGCTATTCCACGACCCCCCTCGGCAAGGGACCAACAGAATGGTACAATGGATGGAATCCACGAGTACTTTATTGTGTTTACTGGATTTTATCTTGAACAACAGGTCTTGAAGGATTGGATTAAAACCTGTTGTAAACCGGTACGTTATTAATTGAGGAAGGTGTTCAGTTTGCTTAAACAATGACGAATGATTATGTGCTTCGGATCTCAGATCACAAAAAGGCTTTGTAAATTGTTTGAAATGTGTTGCCCTCGGGTCTTCATTACAAGTACCAGAATTCACTTTGCTTTTCTTTTATTAATTTAATTTTGTAATCCCATCTAATTAGCACAAAAAAGACAAAAACTAAAAGATGCTGGTAGTTGTACAGTACGACCTCTATCCGCCTTATTCGCGTGGCGGCCATATTGGCCATAGGCAATAGATTTCGTACCCCGAGCCTCGAGTTGAAATGTTTGGGAACGAGTTCCCGCGTGGCAAAACAAAAGTTTTCAATCCCTCGGGTCTCATCATGTCCGCCGTGTGAGAAAGGTGTTTTATAGACTCACTTTACAATGGCTGCCACTTTTAAATTATTTTGTATTCATTTAAGCTGGCCTTTCTAAATAGACCAATTCCGATATATTAATATTCTAACATGTCACCGAGGCTTGGGGGAATAAAACAAAAGATTTTGCATCGAGGCTTAGGGATGAATAAATAATTTCTTTTGTTTTATTCCCCTAAGCCTCGGCGCCACGTTAGAATTTTAATATATCGGAATTAGTCTATTCGTTTTAAGTTGGTAAATCAAAAGAATTTTTGCTTTCAAACGAGGTAAGAAAGGCTTATTTAAATGCACACAAAAGAATTTAAAATTGGCAGCTATTTATGGAATTGGTCTATTGGAGATCTGAAAATGGCGAATCGTTATTTAATTTTTTCTTTGCAGTTTCAAGCAGGCAAATAAATACAAATAATATTAAAGCGTCAACTACTGAAGGGATATTTTGTTGAAATACTATCAGATTCTCAGGATTAACAGTTTAAAGAAGCTTAGTCTTGGTTTGCACTTTTTGAAACATTTGGCCGTAGTTTTTAAAATTCGTTGTTTGTTCAGTATCCGTCCCAGTCTTCTCCATCCTCAACCATCCTTGTTCCTTTTCGGTTCAGTATCACCTTTTTCGTCCTGAGTGAGCTATTGGTTTCCAGGCTTCCTACAGTGCCCCATGTATTGTTGAATAAGAGGTTAAGATCTTAAGAGGTCAAGAGGTTAATTTCTACTGTTGTTGTCCACTCGTACGGTTATCAGGTTTAGTCGATACAATTTTCTGCGTACAGTCAATGAATCTTAGCACAGTTTACCTCAAACTGGCAAGGCTGATTTTAAAATTGTTAATTGATAGGATGGCGTTTTATCGAGTAGAGTCTTGTTTTCACTTGTTCGCAGGTGCCAGTGAAACAAGCGTTGAAAGTGAGAAAGGACCTGTCCGATAAAGAGATCACCGACATCAGTGTAAGTACCGTAGTAAGGATGTCATAGTGTATTTCTTTAAATTATTCCGTGTAGTACACGTTTACATGTTACGGAAAGCTCGCCGTCTTTGTTCCTGTTCTCGTTTCTGCAATGCTCTTGTTACCGTAATGGTTTAACTCCTAAATTTCGGCGAAAAAGTTCATGATTGTTACTGTACCACATCTATGGTATTAAAAGGCAGGATACGGAACAGATATATATATCGTCCAGTAATTAGTAACATATATAATGTACAACTGGGTCGCATGCAACGAGCTCTGCGAGACCTCGTGGAACCAGCCATTTAACTAGAGCTTGCCCATTCACATTGTACCACATTTCCTCCTGATAAGGTTAAGTCTGGATAACGAGCCTAGTGGCCCATAAGGCAGGAGCCTACCCCGGTTTCTGTAGCATGAAGCGACAGAGAGTATTTCTACTCCCCCCCTGGATGGGATGCTAGTCCATCGCAGGGTTACCCCCCAGCATAAAATTCGCCGGTACCCATTTATACTCCTGGGTGAAGAGAGGCACCGTGAGATTTAAGTCTTGCCCAAGAACACAACGCAGTGCCCCGGTCAGGGCTTATACCTGGGCCGTCCGATTCTGACTCCAGTGCACTAACTATTGGTCCACCATGTCTTATTAATTTTAGATTAAAAAATTCTCCTTGCTTTGTGGTAACTTAGGTTTTTGTTTTCAGTCAAAGCACAGATGTGATCCACTACCCCCTGGCTGGTTTTACAATGGCTCGCATTATGTTAGTCTCACGGGAGACAAGAACTACAATCATCCACGTATCCTTTTGTGCCCCAAATACTAACTCGCATACTTACTACAATATAATTATGTCAATCAATCAGTTCAATCAATCACTTCATTGATTTACGTCATGACGTAGGACGAAGGTGCCCTCAATGTCCGAGCCAAAGGCTCATGTAAAGAACGCATGACAGTAATAAAAAGATAAATAAAAAAGATCAGAGAACAAACATAGCTAATTTAAATAACAATTGTGGAAATATTAAAATCTAAAACCTGAAAATCAGTTTAAAAGTAACTGAAAATGCTTAATCCACCCACACAAACAGGATAAAAAGACTAAAAATATCAATAAAATATGACCCCCGGTAAGTATTATAAGTATGCCACAGACACTGTATCCCATGTTGGTGGGACAAGTTGGACAAAACTATATTGAGACAATGCCATAAATGAGCGTAAATTTGTTGTTACTGCGGTTGCTTGGGCCCGAATGTGAACTCTGCTGCAGTTTATGCGCTTAAACTAGGGGAGGTTGAAGGGGGGGGGGGGGGGGGGGGGGGAGGGAGGAGGGAAAATTAATAGCCCAGGCAAAAGCGTAGGCACTTGACTTCTGCAAAGTACACATAAGGGGCGAAAGCTAGGTTTTGGGGGACTTTGGTAATGCTAGCATTAAAATGAAGTAGCCCACACGTTGTCTAGTGCAGTGAGAATTCGCTGAAATTAACTCCTTAACTACTGTCCAGTACTTGAAACATTTGTGGAAGATTATCTGTTTGCTATAAATGAAGATATCAAGCGACATAACACTCTTATGGACAGTCAACCCCCTGTTGATATATTCAGCAAACCTAAGAGTAGCTCGTAGTTCACAGAATTCGATGTCGTACTTCTACTGGACAAACTAAAAGTGCACCTAACCCCAAACTGGTACTCTTCGCTAAAATAAACTAACGTTTGCACCGTTTCGTAACACATTACACTTTTCGATACCCTTTCACCAAATGCTGACTTTTCAGTAGACGTTTTAGTAGACGCCACAAACTGATTTACATGCATGGTTACCAAGACTGGATGCGATGCAAATAACTTTGAGACGTCTTCTCACTCGGTGTTGCAACAGATGATGCTCAGTTTTTGGTAACTTGTGAATGCTATAAAAAGACGGCATTTGGTAAAAAGGAGAAACGAAAGGTGCAATGCGTTTCGAACTGGTGCAAAGGTTTATTTTAGCGAAAGAAATATTTTGGGGCTGGGTGCACTTCGATATGGACACACCATCGTTGTCAATAATTTATTGTTTAACCGACTATTTAAAAGTTATTAAACGTTGGTAGTATTTGTATAATGCTTTTAGGGCTTTGTAACATATTTGCCTGAATTTGGCGTCAAAAGCATTTAAAAAGAAATGGAACAAAAATTTGTATAAACGAAAGTTAAAAACAAAGTCAAACGAACAGACTAAAAGCAAGCAAAAATTCAAGGTAACGTCAAACAAACTAACGAACAAACCAAACCTAACTCGGTATCACAGTTCGCTGCTTATGTTGAATCACTGGTTCATTATTCGTTTATTGTTTTCGCAAGGCTCTTAAACGTTCATGATAATTGGTTTCGTGTGCTTTTGTAGAACCATGCATAATGATCCAATTTTATATAACGCCGTACGCTCACCCTGGCAACGTAATGGCCATCTTATAACAAGGGTGTATTCCAATAAAGCTCTCCAGTTCTGAACCCAATTTACAATGTATTCTCCACTACCTAGTCAAGATTTGTAGCTTCATGTTTTGAACAATTTGTTTTCAAGGGTTAATTTTCAATTATACGTTCCTTGGCGATAGTGTAACAGCTTTCGTAAGCTTGTTATTCTACTGGTAGCAGTTATTGTTTTAGGGGCCAGGGACATTGTTCCTGTTGTTTGTTTTATTGTTTTCGTGAAGGGTATCGAGCCATTCACGAGTCCTTACGAGAGCTGCTACATCGCCCTTCCTTGGATCGAATCATTTCGGTATGTTTAGTTTGCATGACGCTTTATATGTAGTCCATAACGTGTCATAACTGAATGACTTAAATTTGCATTTTGCACCTGTATGATTTTGGTTGTTTTAATATATGTTAATAATTTTGTGTGCAAATTGTGTGGGCTGGGCAGCGGCCAAATATGGAAGTGAAGGACTAGGGATTAGCATGGTCAAGCGTGTTACTTCGCATGCCTGGTGAAAAAATGAGTCAAAACAACAGCTTTTGGCCAATAGCCCTGAAACAATGGAGTGTCATTGTGGTGATTAACAATCAAAGGAATAATTGATGGAATTTGCCTTCTAAACCAGGAAGACTGGAGGAATATTAGAATTTTGATATATCAAACGCGGGCTGTTACATTCAACTCTAGTGAAGTTCGACGTTTGACCCGGGCGCTCCCTTCGCAATGTTATTTCAGTTAATGACTAAGTATTTTTGTTATTTGGCTTAAAATATTTTATGACATTGTAAAATTAAGCCTTTCCCTGGTTATTTTGTTGTTTATGACTTTTAGAAGGTTATGAAAATTATTAGTGTGAACTTTCATTAAGTATTGATTGAGAAATTATTAAATTATTGTGCTGACCAGGCAGTAATTAACTCCAGTTACTGTAACAACAATACGCCAGTACCCATTTATACTCCTGGGTGGAGACTGGAGAGGAGTGCCGAGTTCGAGCCTGGACCGCTCTATAAGGAGGAATTTAATTCACATTGATTTAAAACTTTTAGAATATGGTTCCTGGTTCAGCTCAACACTCAAAATTCACAGATCAAATTGGTGCAAAGGTTTATTCTAGCGAAAAAAAATATTTTGGGGCTAGGTGCACTTTAAAGAAATAAAAAACTCACCCGAGTGCGTTGTTGGAGGGTCTCAATGGGGTAGTGGCTTTTACGGTTAACGGTTAACTTTTTGGCTTTTTTACGGCTAACGGTTAATTTTGTTCCATTACGGTTAACAGGAAAGGTTAAAAAATAATTGCTTTTGTTTTAAGAAGTTAAATATTGATTTCCATTGTTGTAAAACATACTGAAAGTCTTTGGACCATTTTGAGATAAAAAAGTATTTTTTTGTCTGTGTACACTCGTAAAATACAAGAGCAAATTATGCAGACACTTACGACACTTCCGGCTTCGATCGGCTTTTCTCGCTACCAGAACACGTAAACGCACAACACATCAGACTCAAAAAAAGTTCTCGAGGCCTTTACTTTTGTATTTAGATTTTTTGCGGTTAACATTTTTTACGGCTAACGGTTAAAATTCTTTCATTTTTACGCCTAACGGCTAAACTTTTGGCCATTTTACGGCTAACGGTTAACCCCATTGAGACCCTCTTGTTGGGTCGAAAAGATAAGGGCGCACGCTTCTCGTACTCTCGGGTGTTCTTAAAAACTCCCGAAAGAAATTGCGCGCGTTCTAACTCGTGACGCTAGCAGAGTGCATTAGTTAAAGAGGCAATATCGCGCTATTTTTAGCAACACATCGAAAATCGAAAGGATGCTGCATGATAATGATAAAAAAATCCTTTGAAAACCTATCGTAATGGACCTTATTCGCGTGGCGGCCATATTGGCGATAAAACATGAGCCTCGAGTTGAAATGTTTGGGAACGAGTTTCTGCGTGGCAAAACAAAAGTTTTCAATCCCTCGGGACTCAAAAATGGCCGCTGTGTGATTAAGGCCCATGTATAAAAACTGTTTAGATGTTTTTACGGGCGGACGGCCAAGATCGAGATTGATGCCAGCTTGAAAACATCGGGCGTCGTTTTCAACTTTTCCCATTGCAACTCCAATGAAATCAGTAATCAACAATTTTGCCTCCTCCTTCTGTTCTTAATTCACTTGATGTTATAAAATTAGTGATTTATTAACGATTTGAGTATTGACGAGGTGTTAGAAGTTTAAATTTAGCTAATTCTCACCAAAAATCGTTATTACCTCCGTGATACTTCCCCTTTGGATGGCCTTTTTCTGTGTTTAAATAACTTCATCTAAACACAAGGGTGTTTGGAATAATTTTCGAGACAGTTATGCAGTCGATGGTTTGCATAACTTTCGAAAATTCTCCCAACCCCCCGAGTGTCTAGATGAGGCTAAAAAACACGGAAAAAGTCCTGCTTTTATAAAATATTTCTCAAAAATACGCACGAAACTAAAACGTCACAACCGTGTTTACATACTCTCATCTTTACACACCTATCAACCAATGGGAGCGTGCGTGTGACGTATACTAAGCCGCGTACATTATGGAGCACGAACTGACCAATCATAGCGCGTGCATTTCCTGGAACATTTTATAATATAGTAGAAAACCAGAAACGAGTTTGTTTACTTTGTTTTATAAACTGCAGTGCTTTATAAGGATTCCGCCTCTAAGAGAAACGGTAATTGAACGCGTAAAATTACCTTAACTTAAATTTGCCGTTACACTAGAAAGGCCACGAAAACGTCGGAAATAACATTGCACTTTCGTGGAAACCTTGCCACTTAGCAACGAGATACTGTAATGGACTCTTAATTTTGGCGAGAAATTTCGGCGTTAATTGTAATTTCACAGGAAAAATTAAAAAATTGCCATGGTATCGTTTGGTACGAAATAAACAAGTCACGATTCTCAACGTAATTTGTCACCCATGATATTGAAAGGTATTCAAATCGTATACTCGTGAAATTAGGAAATAATTTAGGAAATAATTTCACACTTTGACAAAACGCGCGTGAAACTATTTCCTAATTTCACTCCTCACCATTTGATTACCCATTCTAATACGTAAATTTAGCTATTTGAAACGTATTGATTTGAAAAATGTCTGAAATTCCTAGTTTGGAGAGTTAAAAAGTAACAGAGTGTGCTCTATAGTCTAAATTAATTGCTGCCGATAGGCAGCCTTCATATTCTTGAAGCCATCGAGAAATTTTGGTTCGACGGTTCGACCCCTCGTTCGCATAAAGAAACAGCCAATCAGAAATCCTGTTATATGGCGCAGTCTAGCCAATCAGCAGTGTTGTGTCCCGAACTAGTCGGTGATGGAAAGGATTCAGCAGGATTTAACCAAACAACAACGATGACTTTTATTCGGCCATGATGGCTCGTGCTCGACTATCCATCCCAGAAGGTCTGGGTCCTAATGTATTACAACACTGAGAGGGGATCTGGGTCTAAATACACTACATCCCTCCCCTTTTAGACAAAAACAAACAGCACTATAGTAAACATAGTGTCAATAGAACATTAAAGGTAACAAACAATCTAATCCTGCGAGAACTTAGTGTTCAACAGTGTTCCTGACATAATCGGTCTCAATAAACAAAAATAAACAGTCTCAATCAGTAAGAACTTAGTGTTCAACACTGTCCCTGACATTATCAGTCACAGTGTCTTTCAGAGTCAGGTATAGTAATCCTTGAGGTAACTTGGTGCCAAACTTTGTCTCTGTGACCTCCTGGGTGGAGCCTCGGGTTTGGCGGCTGCATGTTCATCAGGTGGAGTTTTGGTCTCGGCCATATTTGGTTCCTGCAACACACTCTGCTGTTGAACTGGTTCCTCCTGCGTCTGACTTGTTTCTGTCAGTGTTTCCTTCTGCCGGTTTGGAGTCCCATTGTTCTGTAGCAATTTCTTAACATGCGCAGTGTTGCGGGAGTATTGGGCTCCTTCTTGGGATTGCACAATCAAGCTGTTCCCGTGCTTGCTTACAACTGTGTAAGGGGTACGGGGTCGAACCGAGTTGAGAGTTTGTCTTTCTTCTCTTGTTGTACTAGTACCTGGTCTCCAGGAAGTACTTCTGAATATCTTGCACCCCTTCTTGCATCAGCATAAGACTTGCTCTTACTTTTCTGTTCATTGTCCTTGTCACGCACTCCTTGCTCTACATGTACATCACTCAGCTCTGGAAGTTTGGTGCGTATCTTTCGGCCAAAGAGCAGTTCAGCTGGGCTCACGCCAGTTGTTGGGTGGGGTAGGGCTCTGTAAGCTGCAAGGTAGATGTTAAGTTCTCTCTTCCAGTTCTTCTTCTCAGCATGCGCGATCTGGAGTCGTTTCAGAAGTGAGCTGTTTTGGCGCTCTACTTCGCCATTCGCCTGAGGCCATTTGGCTGTGACCTTGTGGTGTTTGATGCCTTCCTGTGACATGTACTCTGCAAACTCTGCTGATATAAACTGCGGTCCGTTGTCGGATGTCAGGCTCTCTGGTAGGCCATGTCGTGCAAACATCTCTTCTAAGCTTGAGATGACCTTAGAGGCAACGGTAGACTTCAGGATGTTCACCTCATAGTACCGGCTGTAATAATCCACAACAACCAGAATAGATTCACCAGTGGGGAGTGGCCCAAGCAAATCAACAGCCAAGTCTCTCCAGGGTCCAGTGGGTAAGGGTGTGGTCCTAATAGGTTCTGGGGGAGTGGGACGACTGACCAACTGACACCCATAGCAGGTTTTAC
Source organism: Blastomussa wellsi (assembly GCA_947652115.1). Taxonomy (NCBI): domain Eukaryota; kingdom Metazoa; phylum Cnidaria; class Anthozoa; order Scleractinia; family Plerogyridae; genus Blastomussa; species Blastomussa wellsi. The sequence continues at coordinate 2,265,037 of OX393562.1, forward strand.
AATGTTTCTCGGCATCTCTCTCGATGCCTGGCCACCATACTCTGCTACGAAGCTTTTGCTTAGTTCCAACAATGCCCAAGTGGCCTTCGTGGGCAATTGATAATACTCTGGGTCTAAGCTGCTTTGGGATGATGGTTCTTGTCCCTCTGAGTATCAGCTTTCCAATAGTACACAGCTCACCACTGCATGGAAGGTACCGTTTGTAGACTAACTGATCCCACGGCTTTCCATTGATACACTGCCTGACTGCTGAAAGTTCTTCATCATTGGCAGATGCTTCTTCTACTTCACGGTTTGTCATTGCACTGGGCGTTGCTGATACTGCAACAAATCGTACGTATTCTTCGGCCTGTGATGAGCGTTTGCCCCCACTTCCCATGCTGCCCACTAGTCTCGAGAGTGGATCAGCAATGTTCTTTGGGCCTGGTTGGTACTTGACCTTAAACTTGTATGGCTGCATCCTAAGTACCCATCTCTCGATGCGTGCGCACGGTTTAGACCTCGGGCCGTAAATCACCTCGAGTGGTTTGTGGTCTGTTATGAGCTCAAATGGGATGCCATAGATGTAGGGGTGGAACTTTTCGCAAGCCCATATGAGTGCGAGCGCCTCCTTCTCTGTTTGCGAGTATCTTGTTTCGGTACTTGTCAGACTTCGGCTTGCATAGCTGATGATTCTTGGTCCATCCTTGTGCACTTGTGTCAAGACAGCTCCGAGCCCAACGGGGCTCGCATCGGCGATTATTTGCGTTGGGACATCTTTGTCGAAATACCCCAAAGTCTCTGCGCTTGATAGGCGCTTCTTCAATTCCTCGAATGCTTCTTTCTGTTCTTTTCCAAACACAAATGGCGTTCCCGACTTTGTCAGACGTCTCAGGGGTTCTGAGATGGTTGCTAGGTCCGGTATGAATCGGCCACAATAATTCACCAGTCCCAGGAAGCTGCGTGTCTCCGACACGTTCTGAGGTTCTCTCGCGCTTGTGACGGCCTCAACCTTGTCTGCAGCACAGCTGATTCCGTTTGCCGACAGGACCATCCCGACAAATGTTAGTTCATCCATGCTGAACTGGCACTTTGCTGCATTGAGGGTCAATCCACGCTCTCCGAGCCTCTTGATCACCAGCTCCAGGCGTGCATTGTGTTCGGCGTGGTCTTTCCCATGCACTATTATGTCGTCTGAGATGTTCTCCTGCCCATCTATTCCGGCAAGTGTTGTCTGGATCTCGTGTTGATATTGTTCAGAGGCTGAATTAACTCCAAACAACAGTCTCTTATATCTGAACAGTCCGCAGTGTGTCACAAATGTTGTGATTTCTCTCGAGTCAGGTGTCAGCTCTAGTTGGTGGTAGCCCCACCTCAAATCAAGCTTACTAAATACTTTGCTACCATTCAAGCTCTGCAGGATTTCATCAACCGTGGGGATAGGGTGTCGCTCCCTCAGTATTGCCTGGTTCGCTCTACGCATGTCAATGAGAGACGAATGTCTCCTTGTGACTTGGGGACGACAACACAAGGGTTAACCCATGGGGTAGGCCCAGTTGCTGGCTCTATTATGTCCAAATTAATTAATTCTTGGACCTTCTCTTCCACCTTTGATCTCAGACTGAAGGGAGTCCTCCGTATCGGCTGTGCCACTGGCTTCACGTTTGGATCTATGTGGAGTTGTACTGCTCGGTTTTTCAGCTTTCCGACGCCACTGAAGACTTCCGGGTATTTCTCTTGCAGGGCTTCACCAATGCTTTGCGAGCTTGTGTTTACCGCTGCAATGTCTATTCCGATCTTCAACACACCAAGGCTGATTGCAGTGTTCCTTCCTAGGAGTGGGTCTCCCTTGCCGTCGATCACGCAGAACTCGGCATTAGCAGTGTTTCTCCCCGCAGAAACCTCACATGAAAATGTTCCCACTACATCCAAGGGGGTGTGGGACGCATACGCGTAGAGCTTCTTGTCTGAACGTGCCGATTTACACTTCACTTTATTTCTCTTCAGCCACTCCTACGTTTGCTTGTCAATGATGTTGGCACTCGCTCCAGAATCCACTATCACACTAAGCTTACATCCTCCAATGACGACTTCAATTTTCTCTTGCCTTTTATCGCCTACCGCAAACGCATATTCCTGGTCATCGTCATCGTCTTGAGTATCAACCATGTTTGCGGAACCTCCCTTGGGACTCTTGCGGTACTTGGTTTTCATTTTTCCTCCTGCACGTTTGTGCTTCGTCTTGCAACGCTCTTGGAAATGTCCTTCCAACCCACATTTGCGACAAGACTGACCTATTGCTGGGCAGTTCGGGTCTTTTCCAAGATGCCCGGCTTTACCACATCGGTAGCAGGTGAGTTGTGAATTGTTTCCAGGACCTCTCTTTTTTTCCTCTATGCGGTTTACATTTGCTGGGTCTTCTTCCTTTACTTTCACTCCTTGTCCTTCCGTAGCCATCGCAGCAAGTTGTGTGTCGACCTTTTCGCAGTTTTCGGCTATTTCGAGCGCTTTGTCTAAGGTAAGACCTTGGCCTTCTTCCAGGAGTTTTCGCTTGATGTACGTACTAGTGCACTTGCAAAGGATTTCATCGCGGATTTGATTGTCCGTGTCTGCTCCGTAGTCGCAATCTTTTGCTGCCCGCCTTAGTCTGGTTGAAAACTGTCGTACTGTTTCCCCGGGTGCTTGTGTTAGCTGTCTGAAGCAGTGCCTAACGTACGTTGTGTCGACCTTTGGAACAAAGTATGCGTTTAGTGCATCCACAGCTTTCCTATAATCTTTCGCATCTCCTGTGTCCGGGAGTGTGAAGATGTCCTGAACGTCCGTTCCGGCCAAATGGAGCAACAGTGCACGTCTTCTTTGCCTGTTGTTTGCATTTTCCTCATTCACGATGAGGCCTTTGCCGTCTGCAAACAGTTCGAAGGCAGTGAGCCAGCGTTTCCATCGTAGACCAAGCGTATTTTGGTCGCCGTGACAGTCGAATGTTTTGATATGGTTTCTTTCGTTGTCGTCCATCCTCGTCGCCAATGTTGTGTCCCGAACTAGTCGGTGATGGAAAGGATTCAGCAGGATTTAACCAAACAACAACGATGACTTTTATTCGGCCATGATGGCTCGTGCTCGACTATCCATCCCAGAAGGTCTGGGTCCTAATGTATTACAACACTGAGAGGGGATCTGGGTCTAAATACACTACAAGCAGCTGTCTTATAAGAAAAAAATCGTGCTCGCTCATCGGAAAATCGCATGTGCTCGCAGCAACTTATAAATACAGTTGATCAGAGTCAAGGTTTCGCCGTTTACAGGTGAGTTTTGGCACCTTTGCTGATCTTTTATGATTACTTTTATTTGAGGAAGCATTCATCAAAGTCATGAAGCTTTCAGTGAGCATTCTAGAGGCCGATAGTGTGCATTTATGTCACTTGCAGCTTTGCTTTTCAATCGATCGAATTCGGTCGATTTATGGATACAAACAAATATCGATGACATCTTATGTCATGGAGATCGCATGCATTTATATGCACTAACCAATAAAATGGTACCCGGCCGATGCCAATGGTCTTTCAATAGAGGAGTTCCCGGAGGTGGCAACCTCGCAGAACAATGTTGAGTACCGTTTAAACAACAACAAATTTTATCAAGGGCGCATTGATCGCTCATTTTGTGGCGATGGGCCATTTTGCTCACTGAAGCAGATCTTGATTAATGCATTTTCGGATAGTTCAAATGCAATGTTAGTGCTTCGAATATAGCCTAACATTGTTAGACGAATTAAATGAGTCCATTACACGTTGCGTTACACAGTGTCACTTTCACTAATTCTTCTAAGGATCAGTTCATGAACCCCTTATTGCCGTTATACATGTAGTAACTGTTGTTACACCACAGTGACTGTTGTTACACCAAGTATTTAGTTTATTTCCACGTTGCGCTAGATAGACAAAAGAAAGTGTCACTAATCGTTCTAAGAATCAGTTAAAAATCCCTTGTTATTACAGACAGTGTTATTCGTTACACCTTCCGTTTTCGTTAACCAATTTATTTCTTTTCCACTTTTAGCAATTACTACAAGCATAATCCAACAAAAGCTTTAGCCACACCAATAGTTACTTGTTAATGTTATACTCAAAGAACATACATGTAACCATGTCATTTTGCAAATAAAATAAGTTATATTTTTGTTGTAATTCTCATTGTCGTATTTGCATTCAAAAACACCTTTAACGGCAGCACTCACTTCTCAATGAGAACTGCTAGTATTAGTGTTAGCTCGTAATAGTAATAAATCCCATTTAGGTTAGTAGCACAATTATTCAGACGACCATCTAGAGTTACAATATGTGATAATCTATAGATAGATACCTCGATTTGACAGCTGTCAATTGACCATAACATGGACGTCCTATACCAAAGACGTAAGCTGACAAGGTATTGAGAAGACATGAATAGTGGAGAGTAGTACAACCTAAGTTTAACTTTCTGACCCCAAAATAAAATGCAACCGCTCTAGACGGCGGTCAATATCGATTTTAGCCAATCAAATTCATGAACCCGATCTGCCCATTCCTCATCCGCGGCGGATAATTTCCCTTATGCGCTCTACCCCAACTTTACAGGATCCTTTAGACCCCCAAAACTCCGATATTTTGTGATAAATTTTGTTCGGTTTGGTTGGATCATGAAGCGCCTTGCACAATTGGCACAGCCAAAACTGGTACTTGACAACCTTGTATTTGTTTTTCCATTGAAAATACTGGTTGTAGGCCGTGTCGTTTTTATCCAGATACTTCAGATAATCTGCGAGATCCTTAACGGAATCAAAGTCGGCTGCGTTAATGAAAGAACCAGGAATTACCTGCTCGGGGCTATAACGCGCGCCGCCAAGAACTATCGGTACCAATCCTCGCTCAAGTGAATTCCTCCAATACTTCTCGGTGATGTAATCTATGCACAGACTATTCTCAAATGCGAGGTAAAACTTGTGGCGCTGAAGCTCTTCAAGACAACCATCCTCCATGTTTTTAGGACAGTTCCACGTGTTATTTGATTCAAACACAGTTGCACATTTTCCAAAGAGACTCACGTCTATGTATTTCATGAGAGCACGGATTAAGTCAGATCTATGTCCAGTACAGTGTTTGCTGGCACCAAAAGTGGCCATTTTATCTTTCCCTCGGGCGTAGTTCACGCTCTCTTCGGATTTTTCCTCAAAGTCTTCGACTGTTCTCGTGTTCTGTTCGGGCGTTATCTCGTCATCTGTAATATCATCGGCGGCTGGTTTATACTGGTCGTTCAATGGGGCATAATATCCGTAAGGCACAAAAAAGTCCGAATCTCGACGATACGTCGCGGTCCAGTTATACACACCATCAGCTTGGGTTCCTAAGCCCGCCAATGCAGGGGTTTCCTTTGCGTAGAAGACCCATCTCTGTGCCCACGGCCTGTTTTTCTTTGCTTCTTCTATATTAAATGTGGGGTTTAACGCTCCCCCAATGTGTACGAGCACTGCATCGCTAATGTTACGCAAACCTCTATCAAAAGTTATCCGACATCTGTCCTCTTCGCATGGAGTGCCGTCCCAATCTTCAAATTTGTAATCTGGTGCTTGTCTGGCATTTCTCGGACCCCATGGCTGGTGATCATGAGACCATGGAGCGTAAATCAAAATCAATTTTGTTGAACTCGACTGCAACGCTTGGAATTCAGGGCTGGTCACGACCGCACCACGGGCCTGTTTTTCCTGAATATAATAGAATATTCGATGAAATGCCAACACGATGAAGACTATGCTAAAACAAAGCCATGTGTTCCTTTTCTGTCTTCTCGTTACAGGGAAGAGACGCAAAAAATGCCTTAGTTTCCTTTTCGCTACATCCATTTTGAATCGCGAGTCCAAGAATTGCCCTTTGGCCCTTGTTAGAGAAAATGAAGAATAATTCTGTTAGCACTAAAAAAAGAAGAACACTTAAAACAACAGCATTATTCCAGCAATTCTGCAAAAAGATTTCTGCATTGCCAATAAACCATTTCTGCGCTGCTTTTTACCTTTCAGTGTTTCAAAACGTATCTTGGTGCAAAACCTTTTAGACCTTTTATATGGAAATGAGTTTTTTATTCACGAGCTCGAGGCGATATATAAGTACATGAATAGTTCTGAAACAGAGGTAAAAGGCATTTCGGAAATAGCCAGTTCAATGATTCCACCCTCTCTGTGATTAAGAAAACGGACTCCCGCTTCGCGGTCGTCCGATTTTGTTAATCACTCGTATGATGACAGACCGAATTGGACTCCACTCAGTCCTATTACCATTATTTATAATCACTTTCAATGATATATACTGGATTTAATATCTGGATATGAAAATCGTACTCGCCAAACAGGGCGAGTGATCCGTGATTAGCGAGTGAGCGCTAATTCACAACCCTATAGTGTTTCTGCCGAGGAACTATCGGCTGATAGTTGCCTCGCGGCAAACATTCACCCCAAAAGCGATAGTCTCCTTCGCAACCATTATTATGGTCCTTACCACTAAATTTTCTTCCTCGCGCGCATTCATAAACCTTTTTTTTTAGAGGCTTTCTCACTTTATTTTATTTTTTTTATTAATAGCAATATATTTCAAAACTTAATATTACAAGATTAAGAAACTAAAACAAAAAAATATATATATATGTACAGCAAACAAGAAGATAAAACAAACAAGTACAGGTATCTACGAACGACTGAAATTGTTGTTGCCGAGCGTTAGCGAGGCAGCACACTATTCTTTTCAATAGGTAAAAAAATCCAAAATTTTTTCGGATGTAAGACTCGAAGCCTGCGCAGTAGACTATTATCCGGGACAGTTGAAACGACAATCATGCGCACATTACATGGCTGTCATATCATCGCGGGATCCACGCCTGAGATCACTTTGCACGTGAGAATTTTACGCACGCTGTCAGACGCTTTCGAGACGCCGTTGACGTTGCCAATTTTTGCCATAAAACAAGTAGATGAGCATTTTCTAAATGTCTTCATTTGTTTGTTAATTATTCATCAAGGTCACGAACGGTTAATGATGAATCTCGAGCAGGAAAATATATCAATTTGTGTTTGGCTGCTTTCCTGTATGATCAGATATCAAGCGTTTTTATCTCCCGCGGAATACACTGTTTGCTTACTCCAAGTTAGCGAGAAACTTTCTGGGTGAAAAGAAAAACGGTAAAGTTATTGTTCTTTCACTGCCATCATCTTCAGTTACCATTTCCTTTTTCAGGGAAACGTCTTTAAATTCAATTCTCAGGCTTCACTGAAAGCTTCTTGTGTCTTCGCGGCACGTGATGAGTTTATTTGTCGGCGAAATGATGACGCACACATTGGCAAAATTTTGACCAGTTATTGACACTCAATACGTTTAGCGGTTGAGAGTTTCGAGTCAATGCAAAAGAACTTGCAAAGGCAGACTATTTTCTGTCCCAATTAACTTTAGACGCGTTATGGAACTTAAGATATCACTTGTCTTAAAATCGCGCTGGGATGCTATCGATGCCCGGCCGACGACATGAAAATATGTTCGCACTAAAATAGAAGACAAATACTCGGCACAGGAAATGTTCATTGCCATTAATTGTATTTCAGTTACAAAGATACATGTAGCGGGAAAAGCGGCACCAACTCTAAACTGCAGTGTTCTGTCCAGCGAGATGTTTTTTTAAGTCATTGCGTTATGCACTCATGAAATGATTACATTCGAAATGCGGGTAGAAGTGTTAACAGCTTTAGCCGTTTAAAAATTTCCCCTTAGCCGTTCAGCCTTTCTCCTCCATCGCTAACGCCAGTACTTTCACATTGAAACCCCTAGTTCTTCCTAGTTACTTAGTTATCTACATTTTTATTATTATTTTTGTTAGCAAATACAATTACACGTACGTATTAATATGCGGAAGGTTATAGTTAAAGTTAAAGAAGAGCAGCATTTTCTAATTTCCACTGTAAGATTGCTTTGTTTTACGAAATATTCATTATCACACGTGATTACTCAGGAGCGTTATAAACGACGCAATAATTAATGCAAGGTGTGCCATTTCGAGACGACATTATGGAAATTGGTCACTCTGAAACCCGGCGAGAGCTCGGCCGGTACAAACAACTTCTCAAGTTGTTGGACGGCGTTGCTGCCCCTTGAATCTTTAGTGTCTGCCACGTCAACAATCGCAGTTTCTGGGACGGTTTCAATGACTATTTCCATTGTATCGACTCAAGTTTCAGCCACGACCACGCCCTATAACGAGGTAGAGTCTTATTTTATCCTGCGTTTGGTCGTCCTAGCTTCGTTTTGCTTGTTATTTCTCGTTGTCGTTTTTGGGAAAACTTGCTGTTTCGATTAAGGCCCTGATTTATAATGGTAATAGGACTGAGTGGAGTCTGATTCGGTCTGTAATCATACGAGTGATTAAAAATTACAGACCGAAATTGGACGACACGATGTCCTGTTATCAATTAATCATAACCATTACAATTTCCGAAAAACAAAAAGTCTTCCTTGAAAAAGGCTTTTAATTTTAATCAAATTCCGCCATTTTGTTGCTATGGTGATTGTAATCAATGTAGTGATTGGTGGATTTAGCTGACAGGAATTAAAATAATTGGCTTATTGTAACTGTCCGATTACAGGTGTCCGATTACAACTTTGCAGATTAATTAATGCAAAATACAGAAGTTTATGCACCAATTAGTTGTGAGGAAATTGTAATGGTTATGATTAAGGCCGGTATTTTGTGTACACGTGTTTGCGTGTAGATGGTGTTTAGTCCCTGGGATCTCGGTCGGGTTTCGTTTCATCTGGTCTGTTCTCGTGCTTTCTTTATTCGCTGCTGTCGTTTTTACATGTAAGAATGTACTAGCTGGATTTAGCTTCTTATATATATATATACATATTTGGGTCGTGCATTTTACAATGTTTCATTTATTTTTGCTGCGATCTCAGTGATACCTGTGTGAATCCCAAAAGGAGGAGCTCGGATTTCTTTGCGAGTCGAGATAGACAAGATATCAGTGTGAATCCCGTGGACAAAAGTCCCACTTTTTTGTTTCTGTGATGCCAAGGATATCTGTGATATATGTATGAATCCCGTGGAGAAGAGCTCGAATTTTTATATTTCTGTGATATGATGGATGGCAGTGTGAATCTCGAAGAGTTGAGTGAGGTTTTCTGTGTGAGCCCAGAGATATCTGTGTGAATCCCGAGGGGAAGACCTCGAAATTATTTTTCTGTGATCTCAGGGATATGTGTGAATCCCAAAGAGAGGAGCTCTGGTTTCTGTGTGAGCCCAAGGATATCTGTGAATCCCAAGGGGAAGAGCTCGAATGTATTTTTCTGTGATCTCGGGGGTATTATGTGTGAATCCCAAAGAGAGGAGAGCGGGTTTCTGTGTGAGCGAACTGATATCTGTGTGAATCCCGATGTAGAAGAGCTCAAATTTATTTTTGTGATCTCAGGGGTATTCTGTGTGAATCCCAAAGAGAGGAGAGTGGTTTCTTGTGAGAGCCGAGTGATATCTGTGTGAATCCCGATGTAGAAGAGCTCAAATTTATTTTTGTGATCTCAGGGGTATTCTGTGTGAATCCCAAAGAGAGGAGAGTGGGTTCTTGTGAGAGCCGAGTGATATCTGTGTGAATCCCGATGTAGAAGAGCTCAAATTTATTTTTGTGATCTCAGGGGTATTCTGTGTGAATCCCAAAGAGAGGAGAGCGGGTTCTTGTGAGAGCCGAGTGATATCTGTGTGAATCCCGAGGGAGAAGAGCTCGAATTTGACATGATCACGTTGAACCTTTCAGAATTGGAGAAAGTTTAGTGGTTAACTTTTAGTTATAATATCATCGCCTGAAGGGATAGTTTTCTGATATCTAATTCAAATGTAATTACATCCTGGCAGATTCTAGTTCTTGTGCCTATGCTTTCAAATTTTAAAGCAATCTTGCACGGACAGTCTCCTTTTCAACTGGTTAGGAACAGGGAATAGTGAGGCTTCTGCGTTCCTAACCGGATTGAAATTCGAAAGTCGTACTCGTACTCGATCTCGTACTCGTACTCCTCATCAAACCCAGGAGAGACGAATGGGTATCGAATAGAGGCTAGTACTCTGTGATTTTATCAAAAGAAAAGAAAATTAAAAAACCCTAGCCGTCACGACAGATGGGGATTTCTAACTTTAAAGTTTTGCAGCTCGTTATAATTGTTTAAATGTGCAAAAATTTACACTATCCCTGGTAATGAATTTACATGTAACGCCGTTTATCTCTTTCTAAAAGCTAGCGTTCTTTTAGAGTTGCGTTTCTGTCATGACACACTAGCTGCAGGATCATAGTCTTAAGTTTACCTTTCTGCAGTGCCTGATCTCTCCGCTGAATCCAGTCTTCGACACAAAATTGTCGGAACGTGTTCCGACTAAAACACGAACGACAAGAGAGGTAATTATGGTAATTATGGTGACTATATTCCACGCTATTATAAGATCCGAAAAGAACAGGGCAGGTTTGTTTATAAATTTTAATTAATCTCGCCCACTGCTCTACAAAATGATATATTTTAAATTTTGTAATTATTAGGCATTAAAAAGAAAAAAATTAGAATGAGAAGTGTTCTCTAATTGCGCCCATATTTTTATTCAGTGGTGAATATCTCGTATACTAGTCAATTTTATTCGCTTCAATTTGCGCATAATGGTCAGCTTTAAGTGTCCCCCGAGGCCTTAACGGGAAGTATGTTGTCACAAGCAAGTGCAAGGATGATGAATTTTCCTTCGACAATGAATGTTTTAAATTGATGCGAATGTGCGATTTTGTCCACTGTACAAACATTCTATTTTATTCTTACATTTTCAAACAATTCAAATATATTTTTTCAATATATTTCCTACATTTATACATATTTTTAAACATTTCGCACATTTCCCTATGACATGATTGGTAAACCGGAAAGCTCAAAATTTAGACATGCAAATCGATAAATTGAAGAATCCGTCTGTCTGTAGGCGACGGAAATGTTTTAAACTGATTTCTGTACCTTTTCTCAGCCCCTGTTGATAATGCCCCATATGCGCTCTTCGTCAATTTTAGATTGTTGCTCCCCCCCCCCCCCAAAAAAATAAAAAACTATGAAATTTTGTGATAAATTTTGCAAGGTTTCGTTGAATCATGAAAGGCCTTGCATAATTGAGCGTATTCACGTGACGTCATCAAATTCGAAAATCCAAAATAATAAAAAAAAAACTTTTTATACTCATCAGGCATAAGAGGTGTTAAATTTATATCTGCGTCAACTTTGCAGCTCAAAAGCGTCCTTTTCGAAACCAGCGAAATTTGAATTTCAGAGTGCGTGACATAAAGTTGCGCGTGGTTCAATTCTACATGTTAATATAAATCTGATCGCCGGCTTACTAAACTGCTTCAGCTAACTCTGACCCATAACCTACTGATATAAGAGCAAAATCTGTATAATTGTCGTTTTAACTGCAAAATGTTATTAACCAGATCTGCCCTTTTCTCATCCTCGGCGGATAATTTCCCTTATGCGCTCTACCCCAACTTTACATGACCCTTTAAACCCCCAAAACGCCGATATTTTGTGATAAATTTTGTTCGGTTTCGTTGGATCATGGAGTGCCTTGCACAATTGGCATAGCCAAAACTGGTACTTGACAACCTTGTATTTGTTTTTCCATTGAAAATACTGGTTGTAGGCCGTGTCGTTTTTATCCAGATACTTCAGATAATCTGCGAGATCCTTAACGGAATCAAAGTCGGCTGCGTTGATGAAAGAACCAGGAATTACCTGCTCGGGGCTATAACGCGCGCCGCCAAGAACTATCGGTACCAATCCTCGCTCAAGTGAATTCCTCCAATACTTCTCGGTGATGTAATCTATGCACAGACTATTCTCAAATGCGAGGTAAAACTTGTGGCGCTGAAGCTCTTCAAGACAACCATCCCCCATGTTTTTAGGACAGTTCCACGTGTTATTTGATTCAAACAGCGTTGCACATTTTCCAAAGAGACTTACGTCTATGTATTTCATGAGAGCACGGATAAATTCAAATCTACGTCCACTACAGTGTTTGCTGGCACCAAAAGTGGCCATTTTATCTTTCCCTTGTGCATAGTTCACGCTCTCTTCCGATTTTTCCTCAAAGTCTTCGACTGTTCTCGTGTTCTGATCGGGCGTTATCTCGTCATCTGTAATATCATCGGCGGCTGGTTTATACTGGTCGCTCAATGGGGCATAATATCCGTAAGGGACAAAAAAGTCCGAATCTCGACGATACGTCGCGGTCCAGTTATACACACCATCAGCTTGGGTTCCTAAGCCCGTCAATGCAGGGGTTTCCTTTGCGTAGAAGACCCATCTCTGTGCCAACGGCCTGTCTTTCTTTGCTGCTTCGATATCAAATGTGGAGCTAAACGTCCCCCCAATGTGTACGAGCACTGCATCGCTAATGTTACGCAAACCTCTATCAAAAGTTATCCGACATCTGTCCTCTTCGCATGGAGTGCCGTCCCAATCTTTAAATTTGTAACCTCTTGCTTGTCTGGCAGATCTCGGACCCCATGGCTGGTGATCGTAAGGCCATGGAGCGTAAATCAAAATCAATTTTGTTGAACTCGACTGCAACGCTTCGAATTCAGGCCTGCGGGCCTGTTTTTCCTGAATATAATAGAATATTCGATGAAATGCCAACACGATGAAGACTATGCTAAAACAAAGCCATGTGTTCCTTTTCTGTCTTCTCGTTACAGGGAAGAGACGCAAAAAATGCCTTAGTTTCCTTTTCGCTCCATCCATTTTGAATCGTGAATCCAAGAATTGCAATTGCCCTTTGGCCCTTGTTAGAGAAAATGAAAAATTCCGTTAGCACAAAAACACTAAAAGTAAGAACGCTTACAATAACAGTGTAATGCCAGCAGTTCTGCAGGGATAGAAAAGATTTCTGCATTGTCAAGAAGCCATTTCTGGGTTGCCTTTTACCTCCCGGTGTTTCAAAAGGCATCTTGGTGCATAACCTTTTAATTTATATGGAAATAAGTTTGAATTTACGAGACGATAACGTGCATGTAAAACTATCATCCAAGGGGCAACTATCATCGTTGCCTTTATTGCCCACCACCAAATTTCTGCGCACGCTCATTAAACTGAAAGCGAGTCTTTTGAATTGTTTTTTAACTGTTTAGGACGAAAGACTTAGAGCAGACGAATTCAAACCTTAATTATATAGCTACATCAAAATCCATTATTGTCAACATATGCATTTTTTATTAATTTTTGCCAACTGTCCTATGAAGAAATTCCGGACAAAATTCTGAGTCGAGCTGCAGAGATTGTCGAAGAAGCATCTAAGTTCGAGAGGAAAGTAGAAGAAGCAAAAATTAAATTGCTTCAGTTTATCGATCGTGTGTGTTTTGTTGTTTTTGTCTTTATTTATTTATTTATTTCATATTTGTGCACTTATACTCGGGGCGTATAAAATCTAAAGCAAACGAAGAAGCCTAAGCCATATATTATACTGTCATAAAGCACTCCGGACATTTGAGAACACTCGGTTGCGGCTCGTGTTTTCTACATTTTCCTCGTGTTCTCAAATGCCCGTCGTGTTTTATGACAGTATAATACATGGCTTAGGCTTCTTAATTTGTTAACTAAAAGCGTTCTCTTAGAGTTTCTAGCTACAGGACCATGGTCTAAAGTTTACCTTTCTGTAGTGCCTGATCTCTCCGCTGAATTCAGTCTTCGACACAAAATTGTCGGAACGGCTGGTGAATATTCACCAGAACACGTTTGTTTTTCTGAACGAACACGTTTGTTTTTGAATTTTAATTAATCTCGCTCACCGCTGTATGAAATCGTTAGGCAAAAAAAATAAATAAATGCGAATGGGAAGTGTTCTCTAATTCATAGAAAAACTTTTATAATGTATCACGCGCCTATATTTTTATTCAGTGATGAATATCTCATATACTGGCCGATGTCAGTCGCTGCACTTTGCGCATTCGCTTAAAATAAAACAAAAAGGCTAGCCTCAAGTGTTGCCACAACAACTTTTGAAACTTTATTGGCTCTTATCCTGCTTGACAACGGCGATTACTTCCACAAGAATTCTGAAAGTGCGCGGGAACCTTCATTCCCCTCTGAGGGACTCCAACATGGCGGCCGGAAACCAGTGGAAACGTCTGGAGTTTACTTTGGCTCTCTCAAAACGTTTCTTCTCGTTGTTAAACTTGAAAACATTCGCATAGACACTTCTCTCAACATATCGGTTACCCAGAACTCGAAAACATAAGGCGAATCGATATTTTCGCGCACGTAACAGGTTACCCAGAAACAATGCCGATGTCACGCATTGTGAAAAATCTGAAATTCAAACTGTTCTATTTTCAAAACAAAGCCGTCTACCGAGCTGAAAACAGGCCAGCAGATATATGTTTAAAAACGGCTTTTACCTGATGAAGTTGAAAACTCAAAATTTTTAATTTTAGTTTTTTCTGACGTCACGTGAAAACAAGAATTAGCCTTCTTATTTTTCTTCGCTAGCCGCTCGCTTCTTCTGTACTTGAAAGACAATTTTTAAAACTTAGAAAATAGATGAGCAGCTAGGTAATATTAAGTTTTAAATAAAACGTTTAACTCTTTTCCGGCTGATCTCAGTTTATAGTAACATAACCCCTCAGTGTGTCTTGTTGTTGTTGTCGTCCGTTGCGATTTGTTTGACATATCTCGCCTGCGGCTCGTCTTTTCTACATTTCCCTCGTGTTTTCAAATGCTCGTCGTGTTTTATGACAGTATGATACATGGCTTAGGCTTCTTTATTTGTTAAGTAAATTTATGATTTTAATCGGTATGAAAGATGGAAAAGGACTGGTAGCCACTTTGCCGCCGAATACTTAGTTTAATGAACACTACTTAAGAAAAAAGGCGATAAATTTCAAGGATGCTGTCTTTTATTGGAGTTGACCATAGCACACAGAAAAGAAGGTGAAAAGTCGAATAATAAAGTTCTGTCTTAGTATTTGTTTGAGCTAAAAGCGGAAAACGATTAAGACTGTTTTGTAATTGCTTCCATTAGACAGCAGACATATTCTGGCAGCATTTGAGAATTTTTGTTCCATCCATGGTCAGATATCCGGGATATTCTAGTGGTAGCCAATCGGCGAGGTCGGCACTCGATAACATCTCATGAATGGCCCCAACACTTAGATTTTTTTAGACATTGATTTTTTGTCTAATAAAGAGAAAAAACAAAGTCTACCATAAAAGCATCGAAGAGGAATCGATCCCGGATCACTCAGACCACGAGCTGTTCCCACTAACCACTACACTACCGAGACCCGGCTGCCGAACACTGAAAATTTTAAGAATTTATCGTGTTACCCTTACCATTCTTGAGAGCTAACCGTATAACAGTGCTTAGTAGGCTAACTGGATTGCTTGGTAGGCTAACTGGATTGCTTAGTAGGCTAACCGCAGTACTTAGTAGGCTAACTGGATTGCTTAGTAGGCTAACCGCAGTGCTTAGTAGGCTAACTGCAGTACTTAGTAGGCTAACCGGGTTGCTTAGTAGCCTAACCGCAGTGCCCAGTAGGCTAACTGAATTGCTTAGTAGGCTAACCGCAGTGCTCAGTAGGCTAACTGGATTGCTTAGTAGGCTAACCGCAGTGCTTAGTAGGCTAACCGCAGTGCTTAGTAGGCTAACCGGGTTGCTTAATAGGCTAACCGCAGTGCTAAGTAGGCTAACCGCAGTGCTCAGTAGGCTAACCGCAGTGCTTAGTAGGCTAACTGGATTGCTTAGTAGGCTAACCGCAGTGCTCAGTAGGCTAACCGCAGTGCTCAGTAGGCTAACTGCAGTGCTCAGTAGGCTAACCGCAGTGCTCAGTAGGCTAACTGGATTGCTTAGTAGGCTAACTGGAGTGCTTAGTAGGCTAACTGGATTGCTCAGTAGGCTAACCGCAGTGCTCAGTAGGCTAACCGCAGTGCTCAGTAGGCTAACTGCAGTGCTCAGTAGGCTAACCGCAGTGCTTAGTAGGCTAACTGGATTGCTTAGTAGGCTAACTGGAGTGCTTAGTAGGCTAACCGCAGTGCTAAGTAGGCTAACTGGATTGCTTAGTAGGCTAACTGGATTGCTTAGTAGGCTAACTGGATTGCTTAGTAGGCTAACTGGATTGCTCAGTAGGCTAACCGCAGTGCTTAGTAGGCTAACCGCAGTGCTCAGTAGGCTAACTGCAGTGCTCAGTAGGCTAACCGCAGTGCTTAGTAGGCTAACTGGATTGCTTAGTAGGCTAACTGGAGTGCTTAGTAGGCTAACCGCAGTGCTAAGTAGGCTAACTGGATTGCTTAGTAGGCTAACTGCAGTGCTTAGTAGGCTAACTGGATTGCTTAGTAGGCTAACCGCAGTGCTTAGTAGGCTAACTGGATTGCTTAGTAGGCTAACCGCAGTGCTAAGTAGGCTAACCGCAGTGCTCAGTAGGCTAACTGGATTGCTTAGTAGGCTAACCGCAGTGCTAAGTAGGCTAACCGCAGTGCTCAGTAGGCTAACTGGATTGCTTAGTAGGCTAACTGCAGTGCTTAGTAGGCTAACTGGATTGCTTAGTAGGCTAACTGCAGTGCTCAGTAGGCTAACTGGATTGCTTAGTAGGCTAACCGCAGTGCTTAGTAGGCTAACCGCAGTGCTCAGTAGGCTAACCGCAGTGCTAAGTAGGCTAACTGGATTGCTTAGTAGGCTAACTGGAGTGCTTAGTAGGCTAACTGGATTGCTTAGTAGGGTAACCGCAGTGCTAAGTAGGCTAACCGCAGTGCTAAGTAGGCTAACTGGATTGCTTAGTAGGCTAACTGGAGTGCTTAGTAGGCTAACTGGATTGCTTAGTAGGCTAACCGCAGTGCTCAGTAGGCTAACCGCAGTGCTTAGTAGGCTAACCGCAGTGCTTAGTAGGCTAACTGCAGTGCTTAGTAGGCTAACTGGAGTGCTTAGTAGGGTAACCGCAGTGCTTAGTAGGCTAACTGCAGTGCTTAGTAGGCTAACTGGATTGCTTAGTAGGCTAACCGCAGTGCTTAGTAGGCTAACTGCAGTGCTAAGTAGGCTAACCGCAGTGCTTAGTAGGCTAACTGGATTGCTTAGTAGGCTAACCGCAGTGCTTAGTAGGCTAACTGCAGTGCTTAGTAGGCTAACTGCAGTGCTTAGTAGGCTAACCGGATTGCTTAGTAGGCTAACTGGATTGCTTAGTAGGCTAACCGCAGTGCTTAGTAGGCTAACTGCAGTGCTTAGTAGGCTAACTGCAGTGCTTAGTAGGCTAACTGCAGTACTTAGTAGGCTAACTGGATTGCTTAGTAGGCTAACCGCAGTGCTTAGTAGGCTAACTGGATTGCTTAGTAGGCTAACTGGAGTGCTTAGTAGGCTAACTGCAGTGCTTAGTAGGCTAACCGCAGTGCTCAGTAGGCTAACCGGATTGCTTAGTAGGCTAACTGGATTGCTTAGTAGGCTAACCGCAGTGCTAAGTAGGCTAACTGGATTGCTTAGTAGGCTAACTGGATTGCTCAGTAGGCTAACTGCAGTGCTTAGTAGGCTAACCGGATTGCTTAGTAGGCTAACTGGATTGCTTAGTAGGCTAACCGCAGTGCTTAGTAGGCTAACTGCAGTGCTTAGTAGGCTAACTGCAGTGCTTAGTAGGCTAACTGCAGTACTTAGTAGGCTAACCGGGTTGCTTAATAGGCTAACCGCAGTGCTAAGTAGGCTAACTGGATTGCTTAGTAGGCTAACCGCAGTGCTTAGTAGGCTAACTGGATTGCTTAGTAGGCTAACTGCAGTGCTTAGTAGGCTAACCGCAGTGCTCAGTAGGCTAACCGGATTGCTTAGTAGGCTAACTGGATTGCTTAGTAGGCTAACCGCAGTGCTTAGTAGGCTAACCGCAGTGCTTAGTAGGCTAACCGCAGTGCTCAGTAGGCTAACCGGATTGCTTAGTAGGCTAACTGGATTGCTTAGTAGGCTAACCGCAGTGCTTAGTAGGCTAACCGCAGTGCTTAGTAGGCTAACTGGATTGCTTAGTAGGCTAACCGCAGTGCTCAGTAGGCTAACCGCAGTGCTTAGTAGGCTAACTGGATTGCTTAGTAGGCTAACTGGATTGCTTAGTAGGCTAACTGGATTGCTTAGTAGGCTAACTGGATTGCTTAGTAGGCTAACTGGATTGCTTAGTAGGCTAACCGCAGTGCTCAGTAGGCTAACCGCAGTGCTCAGTAGGCTAACCGGATTGCTTAGTAGGCTAACTGGATTGCTTAGTAGGCTAACTGGATTGCTTAGTAGGCTAACTGGATTGCTTAGTAGGCTAACTGCAGTGCTTAGTAGGCTAACTGGATTGCTTAGTAGGCTAACCGCAGTGCTTAGTAGGCTAACCGCAGTGCTAAGTAGGCTAACTGGATTGCTTAGTAGGCTAACTGGATTGCTTAGTAGGCTAACTGCAGTGCTTAGTAGGCTAACTGGATTGCTTAGTAGGCTAACTGCAGTGCTCAGTAGGCTAACTGGATTGCTTAGTAGGCTAACTGCAGTGCTTAGTAGGCTAACTGCAGTGCTTAGTAGGCTAACCGCAGTGCTTAGTAGGCTAACTGGAGTGCTTAGTAGGCTAACCGCAGTGCTCAGTAGGCTAACCGCAGTGCTAAGTAGGCTAACTGGATTGCTTAGTAGGCTAACTGGATTGCTTAGTAGGCTAACTGCAGTGCTCAGTAGGCTAACCGCAGTGCTAAGTAGGCTAACTGGATTGCTTAGTAGGCTAACTGGAGTGCTTAGTAGGCTAACTGGAGTGCTTAGTAGGGTAACCGCAGTGCTCAGTAGGCTAACTGGATTGCTTAGTAGGGTAACCGCAGTGCTTAGTAGGCTAACTGCAGTGCTAAGTAGGCTAACTGGATTGCTTAGTAGGCTAACTGCAGTGCTAAGTAGGCTAACTGGATTGCTTAGTAGGCTAACCGCAGTGCTTAGTAGGCTAACTGCAGTGCTTAGTAGGCTAACTGCAGTGCTTAGTAGGCTAACTGCAGTACTTAGTAGGCTAACCGGGTTGCTTAATAGGCTAACCGCAGTGCTAAGTAGGCTAACTGGATTGCTTAGTAGGCTAACCGCAGTGCTCAGTAGGCTAACTGCAGTGCTAAGTAGGCTAACTGGATTGCTTAGTAGGCTAACCGCAGTGCTTAGTAGGCTAACTGCAGTGCTTAGTAGGCTAACTGCAGTGCTTAGTAGGCTAACTGCAGTACTTAGTAGGCTAACCGGGTTGCTTAATAGGCTAACCGCAGTGCTTAGTAGGCTAACTGCAGTGCTTAGTAGGCTAACCGCAGTGCTCAGTAGGCTAACCGCAGTGCTCAGTAGGCTAACCGCAGTGCTCAGTAGGCTAACCGCAGTGCTAAGTAGGCTAACTGGATTGCTTAGTAGGCTAACTGGATTGCTTAGTAGGCTAACTGCAGTGCTTAGTAGGCTAACCGCAGTGCTCAGTAGGCTAACTGGATTGCTTAGTAGGCTAACCGCAGTGCTTAGTAGGCTAACCGCAGTGCTCAGTAGGCTAACTGGATTGCTTAGTAGGCTAACTGCAGTGCTTAGTAGGCTAACCGCAGTGCTCAGTAGGCTAACTGGATTGCTTAGTAGGCTAACCGCAGTGCGCAGTAGGCTAACTGGATTGCTTAGTAGGCTAACCGCAGTGCTAAGTAGGCTAACTGGATTGCTTAATAGGCTAACCGCAGTGCTCAGTAGGCTAACTGGATTGCTTAGTAGGCTAACCGCAGTGCTCAGTAGGCTAACCGCAGTGCTTAGTAGGCTAACTGCAGTACTTAGTAGGCTAACCGGGTTGCTTAATAGGCTAACCGCAGTGCTAAGTAGGCTAACTGGATTGCTTAGTAGGCTAACTGGATTGCTTAGTAGGCTAACTGGATTGCTTAGTAGGCTAACCGCAGTGCTTAGTAGGCTAACTGGATTGCTTAGTAGGCTAACTGCAGTGCTTAGTAGGCTAACTGCAGTGCTTAGTAGGCTAACTGCAGTGCTTAGTAGGCTAACCGCAGTGCTTAGTAGGCTAACTGGATTGCTTAGTAGGCTAACTGCAGTGCTTAGTAGGCTAACTGGATTGCTTAGTAGGCTAACTGCAGTGCTTAGTAGGCTAACTGAAGTGCTCAGTAGGCTAACCGCAGTGCTCAGTAGGCTAACTGCAGTGCTTAGTAGGCTAACCGCAGTGCTTAGTAGGCTAACTGCAGTGCTTAGTAGGCTAACCGCAGTGCTCAGTAGGCTAACTGCAGTGCTTAGTAGGCTAACTGCAGTGCTTAGTAGGCTAACTGCAGTACTTAGTAGGCTAACTGCAGTGCTTAGTAGGCTAACCGCAGTGCTTAGTAGGCTAACTGGATTGCTTAGTAGGCTAACTGCAGTGCTTAGTAGGCTAACTGGATTGCTTAGTAGGCTAACTGCAGTGCTTAGTAGGCTAACTGAAGTGCTCAGTAGGCTAACCGCAGTGCTCAGTAGGCTAACTGCAGTGCTTAGTAGGCTAACCGCAGTGCTTAGTAGGCTAACTGCAGTGCTTAGTAGGCTAACCGCAGTGCTCAGTAGGCTAACTGGATTGCTTAGTAGGCTAACCGCAGTGCTTAGTAGGCTAACCGCAGTGCCCAGTAGGCTAACCGCAGTGCTCAGTAGGCTAACCGCAGTGCTCAGTAGGCTAACCGCAGTGCTCAGTAGGCTAACTGCAGTGCTTAGTAGGCTAATCGCAGTGCTCAGTAGGCTAACTGGTTTGTTTGGTAGACTAACCGCAGTGCCAAGTAGGCTAACCGCAGTGCCAAGTAGGCTAACCGCAGTGCCAAGTAGGCTAACCGCAGTGCTCAGTAGGCTAACCGCAGTGCTTAGTAGGCTAACCGCAGTGCGCAGTAGGCTAAATGGATTGCTTTGTAGGCTAACCGCAGTGCTATAATAGGCTAACCAGGGTGATTTTGTACTCTAATTTAGCCAACCAAACTCGTTCCTAGTGCATTCCGAGCCAAAGGGCCCTTCGAGGTATGTTATTGATAGCCGACCAATCGGCGACCGTTTTCTTCAAGGAACTAAATGTTATCCAATCATAGGCTTGCCTTTATGAAGACTTTAAAAAGTGTAATGGCGTCTTGCACGGCCATCCTTCAGAATTTTCAAGACGATATTTCTCTCTTGCAAATACGAAAAACCGTTTGGGAGTTAAAAATGGAGGAAGCAAAGGACACTCGACCACAGAAAAAAAAAAGAAATCGATGTCGTTAAGCGACGAACAGCACTTGCGAACACAGCCTGCTTTCGGAAAGCTTCAAATGGATGGAAAATGGATTTTGTCAACTGAATTTGGAAATTACTACATTATTATGTTAACTGTTATCTTCAAATGTTTATCTGTGTATAAATTGTTCACCTGATTATTTGTTTGGCATTGCGTGTTGTCATCGTCAGTAAAAGATAATTATGCGAGTTACCGCACGCAAGAAATTCGAAAGTTATTTGATTCTAGAAGTAAATGTCGTGTTTATGAAAATAATTTTCTATCATCATTTTAGTTTTTTTTTGTCATAGTATATGATTTAGAAACGATGTTGCATGTTTGAAACCTTGATAAATTTCAATAATCAGGTTGAGATATGATATACTGTGGCTTATTGTACCTCCGCTATACACCCTGACATTTTTAGCTTTTTAGTTATTTCAGGGTGCTGGTACCCTTAAATTAATATATTTATATTTAATCTCTTTTGTAATTTAATTTATAAATCCGTTGGGTGCAATAAACGTTGATGTTGCTGTTACCGGTATACCAATGCAACTTTTGTTTATTGTCTGTCCTACATGTATATAAGTTTTCCTGACAAGCAAATAGCATGTACATCGAATAAAAAGTTATTTTGTACAAGCCTGTGACAGAGATTCCAATCTAAAAAAAATTAAATTCGGGAGACCGCTAAGTCGGGCCAAGATACGTCGCTTCAATCCTCCAAACAAAGTTAAAACTAGAGCACTGCCACTTCATACAGAAAAAGGCGTCAAATATTTCAAAATTTATTCACAAAATCGGCCAAAGTACGAGTAAAATCTCGCCTTTTTCCTTAGTATCCGGGAGATTTGGTAACGCGTACGGGAGACCGAGAGATTTATTCTGTATCTGGGAGACTCCCGGATAATCCGGGAGAGTTGGCATGAATACAGTGTGATGAATGGCTTCACAGTGTTAGAGGCAGCACTTTCCTTCTCAGAGAGAATTTCTAGTGTTTCATATATCTGTAAGTTCATTGCCAAATATGGCACACTTATCGTTTTGACCACATCGGACAATTACATCTTTTGATGTGTTCGGAACTGAACTGGAGGCTGTGGCAGCAGTCACAGTAAGCTTTGAACATTGTATTCGTTCGTATCGTAGAGTTAGTGTGTCCGTTTATAATAACTGACGTTAATGAGTTAATACTGTTATTTGGAATATCGCTGGTCTCGCTCGAAAGAGTCTTGTTACTCGTCTGTAACAGTAAACCTGGACTGAATTATTGGCCTTTCAAACATGCAAAAATATTGCTCTATATTGGTGGGGCAGTATATTTCGATAACATTGTGTTTTAATTGTAAAACTGTGGTGTTCATCGTTGTGGTGTTTCTGAACAGAGCGCTAGCATTTGCGTTTCCAACCTTCTTGGCGATGAAAGTAAGAAATTCAAGTTTGATTCATAAAGGCTCTTAGCAGTGTAAAAGAAGAGAGAACTTCTGTATTTACCTTGGATATTCGTGAGGTAAAGATATATATATTTCAACTGCAAAGGGCGTCTTCACCGGCTTTAGTAATCTTAACCTGTAAAGAAATAAAATATGTGGTTAGTATTGTAGTACAATTTTAATTTCAAAGACATGTTTTACTATAACACTTAACTTTCTTCACTGTATCCTTCAAACACGCAGTCTCACTAACTTAAGGGAATGACAGTGAAAAGGAGATAAAACAATGTTTTGGATTATGCTGTATTAAAATGTGGCTCTTTATTGGTTGCTGTTAACATTTTTAGTCATTTATGACAAGACATCACTTTAGTTCCATTAATGTTTTTGAAAGTATTATAGTACTTCTCATTTTCCTTTGTCAGTAGCTCGCTTCTTCTGAAGACAATTTTTAAAAATTAGAAGGTAGATCAGCAGCTAGGTAACATTATATTTAAATGAAAATGGTGACCAATTTTGCTTTCTCTTTATCAAAGAAACGTGTTGAAGTCTATTACCAAACATAAGGTTTTATACATGTACAATTTTATATAGTTCTCTGCTAAAGTTCTTTGAAGGTAGATCAGCAGCCAGGTAACATTATATTTAAATGAAAATGGTGACTAAAGTTTGCTTTCTCTTTACCAAAGAAACGTGTTGCAGTCTATTAATAAGCAAACGTAAGATTTTATGTAGTTTTATATAATTCTTTATTATTTAATTTTACATTTACGTTAAAAAGTTAAAATATATCACAAAAAAAAATGTGGCGTCTGCATAATTTACGTAGAAAGTGTCAGTAGACAAGCTAGTTTGACCATAAGAAATGCCTTTGAGGCAGAAGTTATCTATGATGATCTTCGAGTATGGGGCAAAGATGAAGAGAGCCATGACAAAGCACTCGGAAATGTGCTTGAGAGAGCCCGAGAGAAAACGTGTTAAAGGGGCATTTTCACGCTGTTAAATGATATTTTTGAAAAGCTTAAAACTGTCGATGCAACAAGGGAATAATGGTCTAATTTTGTTGTCGAAGACTTTAGTACTATATTGAAACTATTGATTATTGTATGCTGTCACAGATGACTAGGATGGAAATGGTTGTAATTTGAAAAAACTTTGCCAATTATTTTTTTAACGTTTTAAGCTATACATTTAAAAATCGCCAACAAAATACCATGGCCTGCTTTCCTTGCAAAAATTTCATCTGAATTCACTTTGGTGAGTCTGTTGGAGCATTTTGTACACAATAACAGACACAAAACAGTGATTTTAGAATAAACTGACCCCAAAATGCCCCTTTAAGCTAAAGAAACAAAATTGTGAAATCAAGATTCCCGAAGTTGTGTACATTGGTGACAAGATTACCAAAGATGGAATCAAACCTGATGAATCAAAGATTGAGGCAATCCTTAACTTGTCATCCCCACAAAACAAGAAGGATGTGGAACGCCTGTTAGGCATGGTAACCTACCTATTAAAGTAAGTTCATCCCAAGCATGAGCGCCTTCACTGAGTCACTTAGAGTCCTACTCAAGCAAGAGGTACAATGGCACTGGGAGGAGCAGCGAGAAAAAGCTCTTAATGAAAGACCCCTACCTCCAAACCAGTACTGAGCTAAAATGATGGAAACAAGCCTGTAAGGCTATCAGGACTTGGAGCTGTGTTACTTGGTCAGGGATTTTATGTTTACCGTAACAGTTCTCACACCGGGTGCGCAGGTAATTTGAACCGAAAAGCCGGGTCGCTAAGCTAATTTCAAACGGTCGGTGCACGGAATACACTGTCAGCGCATCTTTGTACGGCTATCGATGGAAAAGCCTAAAAATTGCTCCATGGTGGACATTTTCATCCGAAGAACCAATGGTTAGAGCGTCTATTAGCGTTGCTCTAGGCGGAATCTAGAGGCGATGGGATCATTTGGGGTGCATTTATGGGTGGATTCCTTCAGTCGATCTGCCGCGCTCCGTCACTCGAGTGCCCTACCTTGAGGAATTATATATGGAGAGGAATACACAGAAGTTAAAACCCACTGGAATCGCTCTGAAACGCCTCCAAACGCCATACAAACGCAAGTTACACACACAACAGGACAGGTAATTTGATTTTATTATTTTTTCTCCTTATTTGGAACTATTTTGTACGATCATTATATTCCCATACAAACTTTTATAATAACGAATGTCATGTTGACGGTTTCCAAAGGAGCTTGAGCTATGTGATTAAGCTTCCAACAATTGGCGATTTTAGCTCTGGCCAGAAATTCATCACATTTGATAATGTGATGAAGAAATTCGTGATAGATTACAGGACACACCACAAGAAGTTCACGTCTATTTTTTTACCATAACAAAACAAAGCCAAAATGATTAAGCTTTCACGAAGTATTTAAGAGTGCGGGCGAACCTGAAATTCGTAAAACAATTCGAAACTTACAGAATCACAAACTTTAAACTACTTAAAAGACGAGTTTATCAACATGACACGAGCGTGGGACCAAGAAAAATTCTGAGTCCCCGACAGGAATTGAACCCATGACCTCCCGAACACTGAACTACGAGAACTCCTGGAGAGCCAGGTCATTTTTACTGAGTTCTTATGTGACATGCGTCCCGCATACTGCTAGGTCCAGCGATGTCGATTTCATCATGAGTTGTGGCAAATGAGGGTGATGGTTACCAACTGGAAACCAAACTTTAGAAACAGAATTTTACCAACTAACTTTATTCTATTCGTAAATTTTTGAAACCCGGATGAATTAATACAAAATTCAGTCCACTCGCAGTGCCTCGGAAGAACACGGCAAAAATAAACGATCCCATTCTATCATAAGCATGCTATATCTAGGCGGCAATTTGACAATAAATTGTGATAATATCAACGTCTAATACATTTAAGGGGAGGGAGGGGAATTCAGTGCTATACAAGGTACGGATCACTTTTGGTACTGGGAGGATGAAAAATGTTCCTTGGCAAACAGCTTTTGACAAGAAAATCGTAAATCATAAGTAAACTCAGGTATCTCTCCATCAAATGAATAGAGGGGGTAAGTTTCTAAAGAAACTGTGGTGCTGCGTCGGTGGGAAGTTAGCGTTAGCCCTTCGTCGGAGCGAATCGCTCCGACGAAGGGTTAACGCTCGGAACGTCAGCACTTGAATCTCTTTACGGTGGCCAATTGACATTATCAACCCCGTTTGATAAAACCAAATTATATCTCTCCATCAATCCGTCTCGGGTATCCAAGGGGAAATGATTGAGGGTTGCTATAAAATTCGGGTACCCTTTCCTCAGCCCCTGTTGATTATGCCCCAAATGCGTTCTTCGTCAAGTTTACATATTCCTTTTTTCCCCCAAAACTCTGAAATTTTGTGATAAACTTTGTCAGGTTTCGTTGGATCATGAAGGGCCGTGCACAATTGGCACAACCAGTACTGGTACTTGACAACTTTGTATTTGGTTTTCCATTGAAAATACTGATTATAGGCCGTGTCGTTCTTATCCAGATACTTCAGATAATCTGCAAGATCTTTAACGGAATCAAAGTCGGCTGCGTTGATGAAAGAACCAGGAATTACCTGCTCGGGGCTATAACGCGCGCCGCCAAGAACTATCGGGACCAATCCTCGCTCAAGTGAATTCCTCCAATACTTCTCGGTGATGTAATCTATGCACAGACTATTCTCAAATGCGAGGTAAAACTTGTGGCGCTGAAACTCTATTAGACAGCGTTTTCCCATGTTTCTAGCACAGCTCCAGGTGTTGTTCGATTCAAACATATTTGCACATTTTCCAAATAGGCTGACGTCGATGTGTTTCATGAGTGCGCGGACAAAGGAGAATCGAAATCCGTCTACTCGACAGTGGTTGCTGACACCAAAAGTGGCCATCTTATCTTTTCCACGTGCGTAATTTACATTCTCGTCGAGTTGTCTGTCAAAGCCTTCGTCATTTGTTGTATCGTCGCTAGCTCGTTCATTTCGGGTTTGCAAAGGAGCATAAGATCCATAAGGGACAAAGAAGTCCGAATCTCTTCGATATGTTGCGGTCCAGTTGTAGACACCGTCGGCTTTGGATCCCAATGGAATCACTTCGGGACTTTCTTTTGTGTAGAAGACCCATCTCTGTGCAGATGGTCTGTTTCTCTTTGCGTCCTTAATACTAAATGAAGGATTGAACATGCCAGAGCTGTGTACGAGCACCGCATCGCTAATGTTGAGTAAGTGTTTCTCAAAAGTTATTTGACATCTGGTTTCTTCGCATGTAGTGCCGTCCCAATCTGTAAATTTGTAGCTTTTCGCTTCTTCAGCATTTCGTGGAGCCCATGGCTCGAGAGGATACGGGGTGTAAACTAAAATCAGTTTTGTTTTAGTTAACTGAGACACTTCAGGACTTGCAAGGTCAACTCTACGGACTTGTCTATGATCTAACACTTCAAACCAAACTAAGGCCATTAAAATTGTTCCAAGACAAATTTGCATGATTCTTTTCTGTCTCCTCGCCAGGACATGGAAACGACAAAAAGATCTTAGTTTCCTTTTCACCACATCCATTTATAGCTCTCCGTTTCTGCCCTCTAACCCTGTTGGAGACTATAAAGAAACATTCTGTTAGAACAAACCGGCAAGTCTTCTAGTAGAACAATTGCACGCGCAGGTTTTTCATAGTCACTGAATTTGGACGTGAGTTGTTTTCCAGTAACCAGTAAATTTTATCTCCTTCCATTTTGCGATAAATTCTAAAGCGCTTAGCATAAAGCGACTATGACTATTATATTTCTACCCTCCCCCGGTGGACACTAACGCCCCCCCCTCAAAAAAAGAAATATCATAATATCGCTAATTTCGTCTCCGGTGAAAACGTTAATAAGACTGATTATTCACTTCGAGTGCTTAGCTTTGTGGTTTGTATTAAATTGTATATGACATGGAAGATATTTTCTGCTTCTTCGAAAGGCCTTATCTTTATTTTTCTTTTATGCAAATCATATCAGTGATGGCGTCATATTGTTTGCATGTGAAAATGGTAAAATGCTGAATAAACAATATGGGAACTATGTCTGTTCCGAGTAGGACCCTTCGTCTCACTTTAGAGGTTGTAAATGGGAATATTTGGTTTTTTGACAGAGAGAGACTGGAGGTGAAAGAGTTGCTATGGCTAAGGGTGTCATTTTGTTTGTTTTGTGATGCACATTTGTGGTGCCAAGTTTCAAGAACACTGCTTCAACATTTCCAGAGATATTTTTTGTTCAGTATTTTACCAACCTCATGAGGTCATCACTAATCTGATTGACATCATAGAAAAATGTCAATATCTCTAAAACGAAAAGAGATATTTCAAAAAGAAAAACGCCATTCTTGTGTATTTCGAAAGGCTTTTCAATTAAGCCATGATTAAGCACAGCATATTTTTCCTTTAGGGCCTGTTTACATGGAGATAGGGTTACCCTTCTAGAAGGGGCACCCTCTTAGAAGGGTAACCCTTGCCTATTGTATTTTCCGGTTTGGTTTACATGAGAGGTAGGGTCACCCTAGGGGTAGGGTCACCCTATCTGCTTCGTAGGGTAACCCTCCTGGGAGGGCCAACCTTTTTGCCATGTAAACACTTGAGGTAGGGTCATCCTCCTAGAAGGGTCAACTTTTGTGGGATCGGATTACTGTAAGTTTGCCGCGAAACTCTGTAATGGCTTAGCGCGCGTATAAGCCCGGGGAATATTTTCGCCATTTTGTGGTGGCCAAATCGTCTGAACAGAGTTTGGAACAGTCGGAGGACAACAGTGTCGACATTTCGCGAAAAGACCTAGATGATCATGAACCAGTTGTCGACGAGAGTATGAGGGAAAGCCGCTGGACTCGGAAAGATGTGGAAGAGGTCTTGCCACGTGAAAAATCAAAGAAGTCACAAGGAAAACGAAAAGCGTACTTCGCGTCTGAATCCGCAACAAAAAGGCCTAGAAGCGGAAGCGGTGGAGATACTCCTGAAGTACATTAAAGAATTCAAAACCAAGTGCTAGTTTAACGGCGTGGACTTCGAGGCCGATCTATCCACAATGTATACAGAAATACGCCGATGCATGGCGGTAGATTTTCCCAAAGATTTTGGCCCTGAAATTGTTCAGGAACCGGGAAAAGAACTTCAGGATATGAACAGAAAATAGCTGGAAGAGCAGAAGAGGCAAATCCGAAACGGCTATCAAAGAATCAAGGAAAAAGTAATAAGTGTCCGCCATTTTGGTTGTTTTGTACTTAGCGACCGCGCAGTTGTCTCCCTCGGCGCCAAATTCAATAATTGCGATAGCCCTAGGGACAAGACTTTGCATGTAAAGGGGGGGGGGGGGGTATCTTTTGCCCCTTATAGAAAGGTGACCCTCCTGAGAGGGTCACCCTATCTTCATGTAAACAGGCCCTTAGTCGAGGGTGACTATTTGAAACACGACGTGACTGACCCAAGTTTAATTCGGAAGTGGCATTTATTATCCAGCTGTGCTTCATAGCGTGCAAATAACGCCCAAGACGAGTACAAATATCACGCGGTATTTGTACTCCAGAGAACAGGTTAGAAATTCGCCCGCACGGCCATAACAATTTGGCGTGTTGGATAATAAATCTCTTATTAGACATTTGCTCAACTCGTAAATATACTCAGCGATACTACACAACAAACTGCGTCCGATAAGAAATATTTATTCGGGGTCCGGCGCTAAATTAAGAAAATTCGGTACTGAAAAATAGACCATGAGTTGTCTCTTATCCATGACAATATGGTGATTGCTTCCACAAGAATTCTGAACGGGCGTATATTATACGGCACGGATATGTTAATTTGCTCTCTGTCCAGCGAGGCGTGAGTGTTGAAGTCGATTTTTTCACATCAGTTTTTCTCTTTGCATTTCAAATTGCGCTTGATAAAATTTTGATAAAGCAAGTCGTGTTGATCAATATAATCCTAAACTAGAGTTAAATGCTTCGATGTCGAGTTAGTAATTGAACTGCATACATCGTTCGATCGCGAATATAAGGACAAAACTGAACTATATTACTCAATATTTTCCAAGAAAAATTTAGAAAATCACAACTTACTTTAAAACAGAAAATATATAAGAAAAACGCAATTTTTACTCAATTGAGTATTTACCTTGGACGTTCGTGAGGTAAATATATACATATATATATTTCAACTCAAATGGCGTCTCACCGGCTTTCCTGTAAAGAAATAAAATATGGCAGTTACATATAGACATATTACTATACTAGGTCTTAAACTGAACCTTCCTTACTTTATCTTGCAAACACACAGTCTAACTGTTTTAAGATGAGGATAGTGACATTACCGATGCTGTTTTAAAATATAGCCTTTCTATTGGCTGTTGTTGATATATTGTGATTTATCTAAGAAAAGGCATGACTTAAGTTTCATTAATCTTTTTTTAAAACCATTTGTCTTCTCGTTTTTCTTTGTCAGTCGCTCGCTTCTTCTGGACTTGAAAGACAATTTTTAAAACTTAGAAGGTAGATCAGCGGTTAGGTAATTATAACGTTATTTTAATGAATGGTTTGGCAGCTTCTTTCGTTATTTTAAAATTGTTTTATGAGAAAATTGAAAATTTGAAATTATCGCCAATCCAATACTCGTATTTAAATGAGAATACTCACTTGTCTCAATTATTATGGATTTTTTGGCAGAATGTTGGTTATCGGTAAGTAAATTTATAATTTTAATCGATATTAAAGATGGAAAAGGGTTGGTGGCCACTTTGTATTTTCAGGACCATGAAAATGCCGCCGAATACTTAATCTGGTGAACCGGTGAACAAAAATGATGTCCGAATCTAAGAAAAAGTCAACAGATGAAAGATAAGTTGAAATGTACGTAATTTGAACTATAACGACTAACCCGCGCTTAATTTCGTGACGAATAATTAATCTGATAATCGATCGAAAATAACAGAGATGGCTTAATTTCTATTTGACGGTAAATTTACCTTACAGAGACAAATTCATTCGTATCATACAAGAAACTCTCATGCTATTCGTCTGCCTTTCTGTCGGACTAATATCAAGAAATTTACAACTTCTTAAGATACCGAGATCGTGAACTCGTCCTGTGCTGTCTCATTTATAAACGCACTTAATACATTTATTTGTTATAAATATTACTAGTTTTATTCTTACATAAGTGTGTTTAAGTATTATTTTTTTGCGCGTCTGGTCCGCTTACAGAGCGTTATTTCTGTTCTTTCTTCATAAATGAACAATTTCATTCATATTTCCAATTGCAGGGTTCGTACTCTTTTGAGCTTTTGAAATTCCATGACCTTTTCCATGACTTATCCAAGTTTTCCATGACCTAAATTTGAGAATTTTCTAGGAAATCTTTTATTTTGGGTACGTTTTAACGATTTGGTTCACGAAAAAACCTAATTGATTTTGTACTTTTTTTAATAAACATAATTTTCCATGACTTTCCATGACCCACACTTAAATTCCATGACTTTACAGGCCTTGAAAATGAAATTCTAAAATTCCATGACTTTCCAGGTTTTCCATGACCTGTACGAACCCTGAATTGGTAGTCTTTCCACCGACTTCAAAACGATACTGAAAGGGCCGACAAAAAAGACTAAAAGGTATACCTCTGTGTAACAAGTCAAGACACCCCTCTGTAACAGACCCACTGAAACCCTACCCAGTGGATTATTTTCCCCTACCCAGCGGAAATTTAGTCTCCCCATAGCCAGTACCCAGTGAATATTTTTATTTCACCCAGTGACTGTGCGGTGTGACCCAGCGTATTTTGTTTGCAAAAAATAATAATAAATAAGCAAAATAAAGCAGAAAACGGGCGGACCCAGTGGGAAATTAGCCAACCCGGTGACTTTTTTCTCGAAAACCCATTGAGGATAAAGATTCCATTAGGTCTGTTACAGAGGGGTGTGTCAAGGTGTGGAGTAACTATTTCAAACTAGCCACAAGTCGGCTCTTAAATGTGGCTTTGCCGCAGATACTTCGCTATTCAGACCGTCCGATTTGCCGAGAAACGGCATCATTTCAATATTTTCCCCCTGGCAGACAACGTGGCTAATTTGCATTATAATACGAAAACCATCATGGCGGCTATCGTGAATATGGTCTATCAGACAAGGCTATAAAATGGTGTCGCCCAAACCTGAACCACATGTTTTATATTTCAATTTGTAAAATAACTGAGATACTACGCGCGTTCTCATTGGTTGATAGGTGTGTTTAGATGAGAGTATGTAAACATAGTTGTG
>OX393562.1:2299514-2387194 GCA_947652115.1 Blastomussa wellsi
TCATAAATGCTAAAATCTAGCATACGCTGCGGATAAATTCACATCCGATCTGTGCGTCCGCCATTTTAGTATGTATTTACTACAATTTCAATATGTATTTACTACACATTTCCGTCTGCTGGTTCATATATTTAGTTGACGAATGACTAACTTGTGAGGAGATAGTCGTTGCTGGGATAACACAACCCCTTACCTGAAGATAATGGTGACAGACAAAAGAAATAACTTGGTAAATTTGGGATTGTACCGTAAAGTTCACAGGAGCTGGCTACTTACAAGTTACCTGACTGATAAAGTGGAAAAAGCAAAACGCATATTAGAAAATTAATTTTCAATACACCTGAGTACGTAGTTCGCGGAAATGTTTCTTTACTGACAAATGCTCCACCTGATCATTGTTATTGCAAATCTTCGAATGGATCGTCAGATGGCAGTTCGATTCCTTTGAGCCATCAGTTACTTCTTGATTTGAACTTCCTATATGGGTAATAAATTTCGCGAGGCTCTTTATTCGTGGGTCTTTAATTTCGCGATTTATTTACAATCGCGAAAATCACAACATTAGAGACCCGGGAAATTAAGTGCCAATAAGGTGATTAAAACGGTTAGTTTTATATGGTCCTTTGACTCGTCTTCAGTCGTGTTCATACAACGCTCGGGCATGCGGAAGTGTAGTGAAGGTGGGGGGGGGGGGGGGGGGGGGCGACTTGGGCTTCCAGTACCCATCTCTTCCCAGTTTGAACGTGTTGTATAAAGATCAGGGGGAGGGGGTGGGGAGTAGAAAGTCAGTACTTTTCTTTGAATCAAGTGTCAATCAAGCTGCCGCAGAGAAAGACGTTGCCCACTTGACTTTGTTTTGCTCGAAAGTTCTTATCACATTAGACAATGCAAGGTCTGAGGGTGGCGCTGATTTCGATCTCTTCAGTGAGCTTCATCGATTTTTAATGAAGCGTTTTACGTTTAATCTTTTCAGCGTCAAACCCGATGAATTTTATAATATTTCTAGAGCAGTTCAGCGACTTCTGAGTATCCAAGGATATCACTTTAAATCAAAATTAATTATAACAATAAAATGTGGTTTGTTTTGTGCTAATTGTAAATAAATTGAAACTTAAAGAACAAAATCTGAGGTTAGAAAGTATTCTTCAACACTTCGCTGAAATATATAAACTCATATTCATAACTGCTCTATTTTATCTGAGGTTGAATCTTGTGTTAGAGATATCGACCGATGGATGTCTTGTAACAAACTTAAGTTGAATAGGGACAAGACGGAACTGCTTGTTATCAGTTCAAAATATCGGCCACGTCCATCTTTAGATAGTATCCTGGTTGGCGACCATCGAGTAAAGCAGTCTGACAAAGCTAGGAATATTGGAGTAATTATCGATGAGACCTTGTCACTGGATAGGCATGTGAGCTCCGTTTGTAAATCTGCTTTATTTCATCTTTGGAATATCGCGAAGATTGGAATGTATCTGACTTCTGAGAGCATAAAGATCCTCGTCCATGCTTATGTTATTTGTCGACTTGACAATTGTAACTCGTTGCTCCTCGGGTCACCGAAGTATATGATTCAGAAGCTCCAGCGCGTTCAAAACTGCGCTGCACGCCTCGTAGCTGGGCAACCTAGGGCTGCACACATTCGCCCCGTCCTTAAGGAGCTACACTGGTTACCTGTGGAGCATCGAATTACCTTTAAAGTATTACTGTTAACTTTTAAAGCTCTCAATAATCTAGCGCCTGTGTATTTAAGTCAACTTATAGTCCCGTATAACCCTACAAGAAATCTTGGGTCGGCTGGCAGACATTTATTAGAAGTACCGAATGTGCGCCTGAAGAGCTATGGGGACAGGGCCTTTTCAGTCGCTGCCCCAAAGCTTTGGAATGAAATTCCCTTAGACATTAAATTAAGTCAATCAGTCGATGTTTTTAAATCCAGATTGAAAACTTATCTTTTTAGACTTGCTTTCAATTGATTTTTTGTTTTAGTGCTATTGTTAGTTAGATATTTATTAGATTGTAAAGCGATATAGAGCTTTTGTATATACCGCTATAGAAATAAAGTTATTATTATTATTATTATTATTATTATTATTATACACGTGGAAATAACAGACCTTCAGCTTTTAATTTCTAACGAATTCTTGTAAAATCAGTCGCCGTTGCCAAGACTGCCCATTTTTAAAGTATTTTTTAACTAGGCGGTGAATAAAGCAAACAAATCATGAACGGGAAAGACAATATACAAAGAACAACGTAGCTAAAAGGACACTGTCGCACCTGATATATCATATCAGTTAATAAGTATGGCCTGCAGCTTGCTGTAATCATGCTTTATTGTCTTGCAACAGAAGGAGAAAAATGCTAAAACTGGTGATATCAAAGAAATATCAACTAAGAAGAATAATAAATATTACAAGATTGAAAATTTCACCAGAATTTCAGCTTTGATTTCTGGGCATCCTGTCCATAACATCCTGTCCAACCTTTTTTCCAGTATAACATTTCAGTAATTTTCCCTTCCTATAATTTATTCAATCATTGTAATTTTATGCAGTTAGAGTAATGCCTCGTCGGCCTTACTAACTCGACAAAGTCGACAAAGGTAAAGGTTAACTACATAGCTCTGGAATCCAATTATGTTAAAATTTACCTACGGGCAATTTTTTGGCCGCACCCCTCCACCCCCCCCCCCCCCTCCCCCCTTCGTGAACCATTTACCCGAAAAAAATCTCCCAAGTTGTCTTGCCCAATTTTCTCTTGCTTTTGCCCAAAAAATCTGAGTTGCCCAAAACTTGGGCGGGGGAGGGGGGAGGGGGAAGGGCTGCAGCTTCCCCGGTCTCCTCGGTCTAGCTGGTCCGGATTCATCGCTTTAAGGGTACCCACAATAGGTGTTTATACTAAAAAGGTATTAAGATTCCTAACTGTTTGCACACATCGACAATCCGGGGATATTCATTGTTTTGTCGGCCAAAAAGAGGTCCCGGGTGGGCAAATAATAGAGTAGATCTACTTCTGGAGTGGTCTCAGTTCTGTATTCTTCGCAAAATATTATGAAGGCTTGGAGTGAGAAAGTGTTAAAGGCAGTATAAAGGTTTCAGAAAAGATTTCGTTGATTTGCATCGACAATAACGGAGGAGAAAAGTCACTGCCACATGATGATTTACTGGCAAACTCGAATTGCTCGAAGAGCTGTTTACGCTACAAAAAAGTATCCGAATACAAAGTATTAACTTTACATTTCGATTTCAAAATTTCCGGACACGCGGCCAAACCGGGACGTTTTTGTTTCGGATTTGCCCATCTTCAGTGTGTGTTATTGTCCATCTCCAGTGTGTGAAACACACACTTCTTCGAATTCATGTCCGGAAATTTTGAAACCGGATACTTGTAGTGTGAACAGTTCTTCGAATGAAAAACGGCAAAACGAATGCGGTACCAAAACATGCTCCAAAAATAGCAGCGAACGACTTGGACCGTCTGAGAATCAGACTAGGTTTACACTAGAAGATATTTTCCCGGATTCATAAATATTACCGGATTCATCGTATTTAGATTGTTCGGTTTGAAAGCGTTTACACTAGAGGAGTATTGGGATTCCCGACTGTTTACACACATTCATAATCCGGTGACATTATCAGGAACGGTTACCAAGCGCCAAGCATGTGTAGGTCCGCCATCTTGGTTTACCGCAAATCCATAAGATCGCAGGCGGATTCAACAGTATTCGTATACAAAGTATTCACTTTGGATTTGGGATTCAAAATCTTCGGAGACACGACCAAACCGGGACGTTTTTGTTTCGGATTCACCCGCCTGTGTGTAAACGGCAAAACGGTACGGAAAATTCCTTCTAGTGCAAACGTCTTCACTGAACTCTGGTGGGGAACTGGGGCCGGGCTATTGGGTGTGAAAAGCATCCTGGTCCTGATTCTCGGGTACGACTGAGCGCCATCTTGGATTGGTGTCAGGGAGCAAGTTTGTGGTAACTTTGCAGAGGAATTGCAAGGTTCAAGGGTAAAGATGCCTGTTAAGGTGAATCCGGCTATTCGGGTACGTTAACATGTGATGTGTAAAGCAATATTTTGCGTTAAGTTTGTCTGATATTGGAATATTAAAGCCTCGGTTTCAGTTGAGTTTTTTTTCTGTTTTAATAATAGCTGCCTATGTTTCGATCATGCTTTTACTGGTTTTAGGTGGAAAAGATCAATATATGATAGATATAGTCTGTGTAAATTTTATCCAACTGGAGATTAAAGATTTCTGTGCATGACCAAGAAGAACATAATTATATTCTTTAATCTTGTTTGTAAATTTTTTTGAAAATTAGGACCCAGCGTCTAATCAAACTGTTCGCCTATTGAATCAAATGAAAATAATTGAGTTCAATTAGTTTGATAACGGAACGTAATCAAGCCAAAAATAATTGTTTGAAAGAGTCTGATTTCCAAACTATCGAACACAATCTAAAAATTACCCCAGTACTGTAAAACTCAACTCAATCGAATGCAATAAAAGTTAGTATTTGTTTGTTTGTATGAATCACTTTTTATTCTATTGCAGTGTTTGAGCTGATTTTTCAATTTAAAATTCATAATATTACCTACTTTTTATCTAAATGAATGAATTAAAGCAGGGATCGTTATTTGTTTTTCTATAATTGTCAGCCGGGCAATTACTCTGTACATATTGTATACCACATACTTGCCCTGGCAAAATTTTTACTTGCCGGTTGAAAAGTGGCAAGACATCAACATGGACATACATCGAAAGTCTACATTTTATTTATTTTTTCACATGATCAGGGGTAGTTTCCCATCTGGCACGTGGATTTTTCCGAGTTTCTGTTGATGCCATTTCAATGTTGATTTATTTCTTTCATTGCTCTCTTGGAATATGATTACTAGATTTACAATAAGCATTTCATGAATTTTGATGATTTCCGTAGATGACTACAACGCCAGCCTACAGCAAACAAATTGCTCTGGGCAATAGCTTTATCTCATTTGGCTGCTGACTCATGCAAGATGGCAACATCATGTAATACAGTGGCCCAAAATTATGTTTCTATAATGTGAAAAAGCACCATATAGTTCAAATATTTATTAGTATATGTAGATCAGATTTAAATGGGTAATGAGTGGTTAGAATGCAGGTGCCTCATGTGGAAATTTAACAGTGTTGTAGCAGTAGATTAAAACTTTACAATACTTATACGCAAAGGAGAACTTAAAGGAGCTACCTTCACGGTTTGTGTATTTTGAAAAATTTAGCTGGCTAAATTTTTCAAATTCGTCGTTTGCAATAGGTCTCAATGTTCTTCATCCTTAACCATCCTTTTTGGCTAAGTGTCACCTCTTTGTTGTTTTTTTTCCCTTAGTAAACTATTAGTTTTAGGTTTTGTATGTTGTAAAGGCAATTTGGTTTGTCCTAAATAATGAATCAGAATATGGGAATGTAGCTCCTTTAAAATCAAATTGGTATGGTTGTCCACATGATTGTTTTAGCCATCTCAGATGGCTGTGAATATGGATCCCTGTTAAGGTGTTGTTCTTACTGAACATACAGATGTACATGTACTGTAAGATCTATGACCAGATCTTCAGGTAACATCAACTTGTAAGCTTCAGAGACGAATAATGATAAGGGCTCTCAGTCTATGATATAAAAATGAATGCAACAATTTTTTTGTTCAACAGTTTTCAAGGTATGCAGCCCTGTTGGTTGGCTTGGCCTATGGATACAAGAGAAACGGTAAAACAACTTAAGCCAATTATTTCTTTCTTTAAAAGTTACGAAAAGCTGTGCATCATTTGTTCCATGACTGAGTCATGAGGGGCGTGGGTCTATTCCTGATATGACGTCACAAACTGATTTGCATGCATGTTTACAAAGACTTGATGCGATGCAAATCAGCTTGTGACGTCATATCAGGAATAGACCCACGCCCCTTATGACTCGGTCGTGGAACAAATGATGCACAGTTTTTAGTAACTTTTGAATGCTATATATAGTCAGAATTTGGTGAAAAGGAGAAACGAAATGTGCAATACGTTTCGAACTGATGCAAAGGTTTTTTAGTGAAAAAAACTATTTTGGGGTTAGGTGCACTTTAATTTTAGCAGCAGTAGTAGCACTTACAAGTACAACTTTTTTACAACAACTCTGGAAGAGTGGAACACTCTACATGTATCTTCCTTATACATGTATGCACACCATTTAGTAACCTTTTAAGTAGAATGCAATTAGCGTGACCTTTGGCTACTGTAAAATGTCATTCATCCTGGCTCAATTAGTAAACAAAGGTGTGGAAAGCACAATAGAGCGTACAGAATAAAAACATGGAACAATAGCTAAAGCTTGGACCTTCAGAATCATTGCATGAATTGTTATGCTCCCACAACCCATTGCTTAGAATAGCAAATGCTGTAAGGTAGCTCACTTGAATCATTGCATTGTGCACCTCCACCAAAAGCTTGGTTATTCTTCATCATTTTCAAGACAAAGCAATGGCTTGAATAGCCAAATTTTAATATAATTATTAAAATTCAGCTGACAGCAATAGACCACAGCACAAAGCTTTGGGGGATAAACTATAGAGTTTGTTGGGTTTATTCCAAGAGCCTCCTACTGATAATAATAAAATTGGGCTAAATTTCTTATTTTTGCAAATCTCCTAGAGTACCTCAAACCCATAGCAGCTCATGACAGGGAGGTAGAAGCTCTGAGAGCCAAGGAAAAAGCAGAACTAGAGGCAATAAGAAAGGCTGAAGCTGCCAAAGGTTTGTTTTTTGGAAGGTGTTCATGATATCAAATACCAAAGACAGTGTTTTATTGGGATAATATTATCCAAACACCAAGGGGAGAGCGCTGCAGAGTATTTTTGTCGAAATTCAAGGTTGATGAAACACTGATTCAAGCATTTGATCGTCAATATCTACGCTAATTAAGACTGGGTATTCGAACCTTCACGGTTTTGATTTTCTTTGTTTTAACTTGATGAATTGTTAATGAGTTTAAGAAGTTATTTCCCTCTAGTACAGATTAATTACAGGGTTAAGGGGCCTTAGCCAGCCACACCTTTGTTATTGTTTACATGTGAAAGTTTCAGTATAATAGACCTTTTTAGCTTTGCTTGTTTGTTGTCCCATTTCAAACCACATGATGTTACCCTTGAGACTTATTTCTTTCATATTCAAACAAATACACACAGAAATGAATGAATAATTTCCAAATGGACAAAGGAACAATTCTTGGTCGAGCATCAGATGATTTGAAATGGGCAATTTACATACATGTACATAGCAAAAAAGGTCTATTATATTTTACACGGAGTGAGTCGAAACGGAAGAGACCACTGAGAAACTTGCTAAAGGTAATTAAATTTGTTTAAAGTACTTCCAGGAACATAACTTACAGCAGTCCAATAAAGTTTTGTTTCACCATACAATTTCCATAATTTCAATGGCATCGAAAATGATGGAGGCCGACTAGGTCCTTTTAAGGTGCATTTGGATCCTTGGGGCTTAAGATCCACCTTGAGATTGTTTTTGTTTATAACACATTCACTTAATTTGACTTAATAACTAATTTTGTACTTGTACATATATAAATTACAGCCTTGCTTTAAAACCGTGAACACCTGAAATATTTCAGGAATGTTGATTGTGTAGTGACCAATCGCAGCAAAGTTCAGGACACGCAAGCAAACCTCAAAACCGCAAACTAATTACCGTTGCTATTTGCGGTTAAGTTTTCTCACACCTGATTGGCTTTTTCTTTGTAACACAATAACATTCCATAAACATTTCTGGTGTTCACGGTTTTGTAAGCAAGGATGCAATACTAAGCCATTTTCTATTGGAAATCAGAGATCAGATCTTTGGACTGACAATCCTTGATTTGAGGCTTGCAGTCCTTCAGGTTTCTACCTTCTACCAGTACTAAACCTGTTTGACCAGTCACTGCCTGTTTAACAATATAATTTGGTTTTATCAAACGGGGTTGATAATGTCAATTGGCCACCGTAAAGAGATTCAAGTGCTGACGTTTCGAGCGTTAGCCCTTCGTCGGAGCGAATCAAGGAATTGTGCGTCGTGTGTCTTTATATACAGAAAGATGGAGCTTCGCTATTGGCTGGTGCCTGGTAACGTGAAAACTTGGGAATAAATTAGTTGAATGAAAAGCGTTCGTTGATACCGTGAGGATTAAGAGTGCCGATTTGAAAAATAAATTTTTGTTCTAGAGTTTTACGGCTTTCCGTGTTTCCTTGGTGAAGGGAAAGGCCGCAGACTGCCATATGTTGTTTAGAATGATTTGGGAGATTGAAGTGTCTCGCGACCGGTTTCGATGCATTTTTGTCGTCTTTCTCTACGTCACGAAGGTGTTCTCGGAATCGGTCGCCAAGTCGTCTCCCTGTTTCGCCGATGTATAACTTTTTGCAAAGAGTGCAAGTTATACAGTAGATGGCATTGGCTGAGGTACAGGTGAAATGATCAGTGATTTTGATAGAACGCTTGGGTCCCGATATTTTGTCAACGTTGTGAATGAAAGGGCATGTTTTGCATCGTGCGCGAGCGCATTTAAAAGTTCCGGGTTGATCACTAGTTTGGAATGCACTTCTGACTAAAAAGTTACCTATGTTTTTGTCGCGTTTAAATGAAATTGATGGAGGTTGCGAAAAGATTCTACCAGTGTCGGGATCATTTTGAAGTAATTTAAACTGCCTGTTTAACTCTGATACACGTACATCATGCTTTGTCCGTCATAGAAAACTTGGGCTGGTATTATTACACCTTTTGCCAGCAATAACACACTGAAAACATTGTTTATTTGTTTGAAATTATCTTACTTGTCTTCCAAATTACACGTAGATCAAGTAGAAGTAATACATGTATAGACTGCGTAAGGGTGCATGTATTTTTACAAAATCATGTACATTAATCCGTGGTCTGTTTTTTTTTTCAGTGCCCCTGTTTTAGACGAGCAATTTTAATCGATTTGATTGCGAGGAACTGTGAATTGTCATTCATTCTTGATGCCTTCTCTTCAGACCTTTTTCCCGTGTAATATGGTGTTCATTTTGTATGGATATGAGTAATGACTGTACAACACTGAAATAAAATTTCTACAAAATATGTTTTCTCTGTGTTGCATACAGTTTACCAGCTGAGCAGTATTTACTAATTACATAAAGCACATTGTGAATATTTTAAAACGAGTGAAAATGTTCTTGAATGGGTAAGGCAACCTGTGGTATCAAATACCTCATTCCACTCTTCCAACAACCAGGGGAGATACAGTGTACAACAATAAAATTGTAAAAATAACCGTTAATGTTTTGTTTCAAATGAGGTACAACTAACTCTTACAGGTGAAAATTTAAGTCACGCCTACAAAACCTTCATAGGGAAGCGCTATGGCATCATAGTCTGGTGGGTTTTCGCGCTGATCACAAATTAATGAGTAATGGCGAATATAACGCTGCTAACCACGGACGGGTTAGCTCAGTTTGAAGAGCACCGGACTGCCGTGCAGGAGGCACTTAGGGTGGATAATTAGATTCGGTTATATGCGGTAGATTATGAGCGAATCGGGTGGGCTTCCGGTAAATGGACAAATTTCAGCTTCATCGTTCTCGTCTCTTCTCGTACGTATTTTGCCACAAAATCAATATTTCTTTAAAATAGAAGCACTAAGAAACATGATGAGAGAAAAATGGGAAAAACGAAAATCCTAAATGTGGATTGATTTCCAAGAACGATTTCTATTGATTGACAACGCCTGGAAACGCTTCGAAACCAAATGAATAATAGATCTCAGCACTGACCTCGGGCCAAATATTTTCCCGTTCGGCCCTCCCACTCAGTCAATAAGTACATATTATTTTACCTGCCGGCTGCAGCAAGGCAAAGCTTTGACAAATACAGGGAGTAATTAACAATGAAAGTGTGATATTTGAATAACAACAGACGGACGCACATTCAGATGGGGTTTTTTTAATTAAAAGCTAACTTTTCTTCCTATATGCAGATTCTGCTTATTCTTTCAGTTCTTTGCAACACTGAAGTAAATCGCATTATAAGAACATTTATACTATTCCTAAATGCGCTATAAAGTGCAATGCTCACCGAGTTGTTATTAGCACCGCAGGGCATTGTTGGATGTTTGTGTTACATTTTCTATCATCAATAAAAGTGTAGACATTCATCACATGCTAACAACCAAAAACGGAAAGTTTCTCGGATAGTGTTACAATTGGCCATTTTCGACAAAAAATTTATTTTATTTCTCTACGGCTCTCGCAAAGCGAAAAAGGTGTTTTGCAGATCACTATCCGCTCTATTTACTGGACTTTGCAGACCACTTAATACTTTTTATGTACAAAAATAACTTGGGTCCTCTGTTATAACTCCACTGAATAATTCATTGTATACAGCAACATGAATTTGTTTTCTTCGCCTGCAAAAAAAAAAGAGAACGCGAATAATGAGTTGTAAGAAGAAAGTGTTGCAATATGTGGAACAGCAACTTTTGAAAAGGAGCGGAGCCTTGGGAGTTGGTGTGATTAAAAACAAACCAAAATAATTGCATTAAAAGGAGAATGAAATTAACGAGCCACATTTTTGTACCATTTTAACAATTGGTACACTGTTTTTTTTTTAAAAATTGCTGTTGAGTGTCCCCCGACCAGCCTCACATTCATGTTCAGAAGGCTCTCACCCCAGGACCCTGTCGGAGACTGGGCCCGAATATAGTTAGAAATTTGATTGACAGATGTGATTATAACACGTGAGCGCAATCGAGCGTAAAAAACTTTCCTTCGGAGCGTGAGAATTGTGAACTGTGTGAAGTGCTGGGAATAAATCTGTTCAGTTTATCTTGTGACTTGTGACCTTTGTTGGGCAAACTAAACTTTTCAAATTGCTACTGGAGGCATTCCCAACAAAAGTGGCACCTCCGACGGGACTTGTGTTGATCTTCGTGAATCTAGTACTGTGTTTATCGTCGCGAAGCATGGAGGCCGCGAGCAAGGATCTTGAAACGAAACTTACACAACTTCAGATCACCAGGGAAAAAACTGACGCTGTTCTTGCGAGCCAGAATGAGAACAAAATCAAAAGA
The DNA here is from genome assembly GCA_947652115.1 of Blastomussa wellsi. Classification (NCBI taxonomy): domain Eukaryota; kingdom Metazoa; phylum Cnidaria; class Anthozoa; order Scleractinia; family Plerogyridae; genus Blastomussa; species Blastomussa wellsi. The sequence continues at coordinate 2,310,642 of OX393562.1, forward strand.
CATAGGGATGCGCTGTGTTCAGTGGTTGCCTCAGTGGAGAAAGCGAAGCGGAAAGTGGAAGAGTTGAAAATATCTGCCGGCGAAGAACTTTCCGCCATTACCTCGTGGGGCGCTAAATTAGATCAAGATATCGAAGCTGTTGACCTCGATATGGATGGAATTTCTTCATTTCTGAGTAATTTTGATCAAGAGCAGATAGAAAAAGCTAGAAATAATCAGCTCGCTTTCGAAAAAGAGCTATTTGAGAAGAAGCTTCAATACACCAAAGAGCTCAAAAACGTGGACTCGCCGGATCAAGCGGCCGCGGGAAGTCAAAATGGTAAACAAAGTGCTGCGTCAGCGAAGTTACCGAAGCTTACTATTACAAAGTTCAATGGAACTAATCTTGATTGGAATCGTTTTTGGGGCCAATTCACCGAGGGAATAGACAAGTCCGAAATGGCTGCTATCACTAAATTTTCCTATCTCAAGGAATTTGTCGATCCTAAGGTCAGAAAAGGCATCGATGGGCTGCCGTTTACCGCCGAGGGCTATGAGAAGGCGAAGGCTATTTTGATCGAGCGTTACGGAAATGTCAGCGAAGTAGTCAAAGCCTACGTTAAGGACATTTTGGATTTGCCGAAGATCAATGGAAGCCAGCCTCGGAAAATTCATCATTTTTACGAAAGATTGCTGTACGACGTTCAATCTCTCGAGACCATGGGGAAGCTAAGTTTGGTGAATGGAAACGTGGCTCTAACGATCGATAAACTTTCTGGAATTCGTGGAGATTTGGTGCGGAACGATGAAGATTGGCAAAGTTGGGATTTCCTTAAACTGTGTGACGCGTTAAAGTCGTGGACTCGCCGGAATCCAGTGGATTTTGATGAACCGCAGTCGTTCAAACATGATCGCACGCCCTCGCGAAATTACCATACAAAGCAGCAGGACGCCAAGACACGTGGTTGTGTTTACTGTGAAGATAGCTCGCACAGGAGTTCGGAATGTACACGCGTTGTTGGTTGCGACGAGAGGAAGAAATTTCTGGCTGAAAACAAACTTTGTTTTAACTGTGCTTGCCCAAAACATAGGGCTGCTGAGTGTGCAAGCAAGACGAGATGCAATTTATGCTCCAGGAAGCACCACACCTCCATCTGTCCTGATCAACAACCTAAGGCAGACAGCGTGTTGTCTTCTGTCGATGCTGAGAAAGTGGTTTACCCTGTTGTAGTGATTAAGGTTGGTGGTATTGAATGTCGTGCATTGTTGGATTCTGGTTCGTCTAGTTGTTATGCTTCAGCCAAACTTCTGGATATGCTTGGACAGAAGCCAACAGATATTAAGCCTAAGAGAGTTAAGATGCTTATGGCTTCAACCACAGCGAGAATGGAAGTTTTTAAGACCACTGTTTCGTCAAGGTCTGGTGATTACCGTTTAGATGTCAATCTCACCAAGGTCAATAGAGGAGAGCTCCTTAGCCTAGAAAATCCCCAATACCAACAGTTGACTAACACTTACCCCCATTTAAAGGATGTGAAAATGGATGATACGGATACCAAGCCATTGTTGCCAGTTCATGTTATCTTGGGTGCTGGAGTGTATGCTCGCATTAAAACTGATACTCGACCAAGGATTGGTAACCAAGGGGAACCTGTAGCTGAGCGCACCAAATTGGGATGGGTTATTCTTTCTCCAGGAGAGGAGATTGATACTACACACATGCTTCTTACCCAAACTAGCCAAGTGGACTATGAGGAACTATGCAAGTTAGACGTGTTAGGACTTGCCGACACGCCGCAACATGACCAAGGTGAAGTGTACAGAGAATTTCGTGAGCAGTTATCGCGCAGTGAAAAGGGATGGTATGAAGCGGCCTTGCCATGGAAAGGCAACCACCCTCCTCTACCTTCAAATGAGTATGGAAGTCTTCGCCGCCTGGAGAATTTGAAGCAGAAATTGAAACGGACCGGGTTGGAACAGGCCTACAGCGAGATCATCGAAGAACAGAAAGCTGAAGGGATTGTGGAAACAGCTGATCAGCCAGCTCAGGGAGTGGAGTGCTACATCCCCCATAAACCTGTTGTCAGGGAAGATGCCGCAACAACCAAAGTACGCGCAGTGTATGATGCATCTGCTAGAGCCTACCCTAATGCTGTGTCCTTGAATGATTGCTTGTATCAAGGCCCCCCTCTTCAAAATAAATTGTGGAATGTCCTTGTCCGGTCACGCATGCACCCTGTGGCACTTGTAGGAGATTTAAAGAAGGCGTTTTTGCAAGTAAGAATTAGACAAGCTGACCGTGATGCTCTGCGGTTTCATTGGAGGCAGGGAGAACAATTGAACATTGAGACATTGCGATTCACAAGAGCTTTATTTGGCCTAGCGCCATCTCCCTTTCTTCTTGGTGGTGTAATTGAGTGCCACCTGGACACCTGGAAAGAACGTGAAGAAGTTGTGATAGCTGAGCTGCGAGAAAGTCTATATGTGGATGACCTGCTAAGTGGTGGAGCAACAGTGGAAGAAGCCAAGGAGCTGAAGGAAAAAGCCATTGAGATCTTTGAAGACGCAACTTTTACATTGCATAAGTGGCAGTCAAATGAGCCTAGACTAGAAGAGGGTACTGCGTCTTCAGAAGAAGAGGAGACCTTTGCAAAACAGCAGCTTGGAGGGCCCCAGGCAGGAGAATCAAGCCTACTCGGACTGGGATGGAACAAGAAAAGTGATGAGGTCATTGTATCTTTCCCTGACTGGGAAGCAGCCCCAACTAAGAGAGGTGTTCTTCGCAAGCTTGCAAGTATCTATGACCCCTTAGGCTTAGTTTCGCCAGTGACTCTGGTTGGGAAGTGTTTGTATCGTGCTGTATGTTGTGAAAAGTTGGCATGGGATGCGGAGTTGACAGGCAGGCTGAAACTCAAGTGGCAGCGGTGGGAACAGAGTCTACCCAAACAGATATCTGTAAGTCGTGCTCTCGCTGACCACAGGGAACCCATCCATGAAATTCATTTGCATGGCTTTGGAGATGCAAGTAGCTGTGGTGTAGGTGTGGCCGTGTATGCAATCGTTAAACAAGAATCTGGGACAACTCAACGGCTCCTAGCAGCGAAAGCCAGGCTCGCCAAACAGGGTTTAACGATCCCCCGACTTGAGCTAGTAGCGGCGCATATGGTGACAAATGTGTTGGTTAACGTGAGAGACGCATGGAAGGGTTTTCCTGTTGTAACCCTAAATGGTTGGCTGGATAGCTTAGTTGCTCTCTTTTGGATAAGTGGTGGTGGGCAGTATAAGCAGTTCGTGGAAAATAGGGTGCAGAAGATCCGTGCACATCCAGAGATTACATGGAGGCATGTTCCCACTAAGGAAAATCCGGCTGATGTTGCGAGCAGGGGCGGTGATGTTGAGTTTAGTGAGCTTTGGTGGAAGGGTCCAGACTGGGTGGCAGATTGTGAAAGCTGGCCTCCACAACGTGTTATTCAGCCCTCTGAAGCAAGTACAGCAGAACTGAAAGCTACCAAAGAGTTGTTCAAGGTTGCTGTGGATAAAGCTGACAGGCTGTATGAAGTTCTCGACAAGTTTGAACTAAGGAAAGCTCTGAACATTTGTGCATGGATTACACGGTTTGTGCACAATTCTCGACACTCTGATCAGAAATTGAGAGGTCCCTTGACAACTGAGGAGTTACAGAAACAGCACCTGTTCTGGGTGAAAAGAGCTCAGCAGAGTTGTGAGTTTGAAGATGACCGCCTGCGTCTGAACCTGCAACCTAACCCGGATGGAGTTTTGGAGTGCCGTGGAAGAATACAGGGACTCTATCCTCTATACCTCCCTGACAAGCACTTGTACACTAAGAAGTTAGTACATCGTGAGCACCTGCGCACCTTACACGGGGGAGTGAGCTTAACAATGACAAGTGTAAGAAGTAACCACTGGGTCCCACGCCTAAGAAAGCTAGCAAAGCAAACCATAAGAGCTTGCCAAGGTTGCAAACGATTCCAAGCAGTAGCAGCAGCAAACCCTCCACCTGGCAATCTTCCTGTGGATCGGACACAAGGAACACACCCATTCCAGGTGATTGGTGTCGACTATGCAGGGCCGATCAAATACAAGAAACGTGGAAAGGAAGAAAGCAAGGCGTACATCGTGTTATATGCATGTTCCCTGTGTCGTGCATTGTATTTGGACTTGGTCCCCTCACTGGAAACCAGAGAGTTCATTCTGAGTCTAAAGAAGCTGATTGCCAGAAAAGGACGTCCGCAGATTATATACTCTGATAATGGATCTACATTTGTCGGGGCAGCACAATGGTTGAGGAAAGCTATGTGTGACGAGAAGTTTAACAAGTTCCTTGCTGAGAATAGTATTACGTGGAAGTTTAATCTCAGTCGCGCCCCGTGGTGGGGCGGGCAATTTGAGCGGATGGTTGGATTAGTAAAAAACGCCCTTAACAAGATCATCGGGTACGGTTTCCTGTCATGGGAAGAATTGGAGGAAGTGCTGCTTGACGTTGAAATAACATTGAATAACAGGCCCCTTTGCTACGTGGAGGATGATGTGGCGTTACCGACTCTCACCCCTAATCTCATGATGTTTCCTCAGAGCAACATCTTACCTGATCTGCAACCACACCACATTGATGATGCAGATTTGCGACGAAGAGCCAAACATCTCCGCAAGTGTAAGGATGCCTTATGGAGAAGATGGTCAAGCGAGTACCTCCGTAGCCTGAGGGAGCGGCACAACCTCAAGCATCAAGGCAAACTCTGTACCTTGGCAGTTGGTGATGTAGTGATTGTAAAGTCTGAGGAGAAGAAAAACAGGGGAAAGTGGCCACTCGGCATTGTCCAGGAACTGTATCCAGGAAAGGACGGAGTAGTGAGAGCTGTCAAGTTACGAGCGGGGAAAAACTTCCTTGAAAGACCAGTGCAGCATGTTTATCCTTTGGAACTTTCTTGTGATACATTTGTTCGGGCACAAGCAGAAGAGCTTAATGCTGAGGCGCCTGTATTCCGGCCACGAAGATTGGCCTCCTTGCAAGCAGAAGAGAGGATCCGTCGAATTGCTGAATCAGAGGAGAACTTAGAATAACTTGAACATTCAGAACTTTGAGCGGACAGTAAATCCTTTTTCGTGTAGACATAGGATTTTACTAGTAACTTTCTAAAGTTTTTGTTAACGTTGTTGTTGTTGCCCAGTCTCCTGAAAAGTAGACAACATTATCACATTTGTTGATAATGGGGGGAGAGTGTCGGAGACTGGGCCCGAATATAGTTAGAAATTTGATTGACAGATGTGATTATAACATGTGAGCGCAATCGAGCGTAAAAAACTTTCCTTCGGAGCGTGAGAATTGTGAACTGTGTGAAGTGCTGGAAATAAATCTGTTCAGTTTATCTTGTGACTTGTGACCTTTGTTGGGCAAACTAAACTTTTCAAATTGCTACTGGAGGCATTCCCAACAACCCTCCGGGAATACGAATATTGTCTATACACTGTAAAGCACAAATGAAATCAAATCACATTAAATCAAATCAAACGTAAAATGTTGGGCTCTTTTTACCTTAATTCCCTTAATTCCCTTTAATGATGTACATCTATTGAACTCAAGAAATCAACAACTGCAGAAGTGAATGTGACCGTACTGTCTCGTGAATGCACCGAAATGCACACGCTTTGTTCGCGTCTTAATTAAACATACGCATCCCTAACGAACTTGCAACACAAATCTTGGTTCGTTTATCATCTGTTACTGAATTACCGAGTGACATAATCGACATTATGATCTCAATAATCTTTTTCCATAATCAGGTTTTCAGCGGGATAAACCTATTTTACCTGCAAAGTCTTTCCCGTAAAACCGTGAACACCAGAAAAAATTTCTGGAATGTTTATTGTGTAGTGAGCAATCGCAGCAAAGTTCAGGACACGCGAACAAACCTCAAAACCACAAACTAATGACCGTTGCCGTTTACGGTTTAGTTTTCTCACACCTGATTGGCTTTTTTGTAACACAATAACATCCCATAAACATTTTTGGTGTTCACGGTTTTAAGGGAAAGACTGTAAGCAATCCGCATTCTGCACCAACTTCTTTAGTCGATTCTTATAATGCAAATCCCTAAAAATACTTTTTACTTACAGTTTTGTAGAAGGCTTTTGATTGTAGGGTTAATCCTTCAGATTTCTCTACAAGATCGTCCAGTTTCTCGCCTCTTTGTAGCACTGCCTCTATTGTGTTATGCTGGGGGGGGGGGGGGGGGGAATGAAAGAACATTAAACACATACAGAACTGCTGGGTCAAGTTGCCTGCAATGTCGCGGTAATATGATTGTCCGCCATTAATTATGCATGGATCTACACATTAAATTGGCAGTGAGTAACAATCTTTTGTTGGCAAAACCATGCCCCCACAACAGACAAAGATGATTTCCGAGCGTTACTAAAGGCAATTTTAAAAACCGAGACAAACTAGAAAAGGGTCGGGACGATTTAGTCTGCTGCCCAAGATGTATTACTCATGTAATACATCTTGAAAAGATTAGCCTAAAATACCGCTGGCTTCCTACTGTAGTAGCTTCCTCATTCGAAGCCACCCTTGTTTCATTTAGTTGAATGTTGCCTTGTTGGTGAATTTTTTTTTCAAATATAAATTATTTCATATACTTTATGCCATTTCACTCCTCACGGAGAAATATGGGAAATATGGACTCAATAAATTGACCTCTATCCCAACGTGTGGCTTCATAGCTCAGTTGGTAGAGCATCGCACCGGTATCATGGAGGTCATGGGTTCGAATCCCGTTGAAGCCCTGAATTTTTTCAGGCTTCTTTATTCCACTTGCTTAAATTGGAAATTCACTGCGGTGATCATTTCTGACTTACATCTACAGTTCATATGTGAATTATTTCATATACTTTACATTATTATTATTATTATTTTACAGGTTTCCTTGCCACTTTGAGTTCGTTTTAGTATAAAAATTGTACTTCTTTTTACCTTTTACTGTTATCGTGTACTTTTGATTGTTTGCCATGGATTTTAATAAATAAAGGGAATTTTTCTTCACTGCCGAAGATGACTATTCGTGCCAGAATGCTACTGCGCTGAAAGTGAATCCTAGTTGAATTTAAGAATTTCTGGTTTGTGATCATGCTTGGACCCGACCGCCACAAGTCTTCTTAGAGATTACCTAATGTATGCAGCTTCATTTACGTTGCACTTACTAAGACTATTTTAGTTTCATCAAGTTCTGCTTGTACTTTTGTCATTGCATCGGCTTCTCTTGGATTCTGTGACATACACAACACAATACAATGACATGTAAGTCACGAAACTGTTACAACACTTGCAGAATATTACATGTATATTCAATGATTAGTATAAACCTAACTACCGTTCTATCATGAATGCTGTCCTCTGATTAGCTACACTACTCACCATCTATTTAAACAATAGAGTGCTTCTGTCAAGGAACTAATGGCTGAGGGAAAAATTAATATGCTAGTTTTACGAACATCAAATTTCCAAGGGACAACAATCAGACCGATAATCCGAGACTTACACTCTATTGTCTTTATTGGTCACCAATAAATTTTCTTCCACGCGCACATTCATAAACTACATGTAGCATTTTGAGTTTTTTGCTGCAAGCCAAAATGTACGAATAAATGAAAATCCTTCAAGAAACCTTCTAAAGGTAGATCAATCAAATAGCGTTTGTTTGAATGTTATTGTTTTCTTAACGAAAGCCCGCTTGTTTACAAAAAAATTCACAGACAGGCGCTATCCATCCGGGAATTTTCCTTGGACGGGCACTATGCACTTCTATAGTTCACCACTAAATTTTCTCCGATTCTGATTGGTACTAAATTGATCATGTGACACGATAGTGTTCATCCGCGGAGGGCACTATCAGTGCCTAGTGCCCGTCCGAGGAAAATTCCCAGATGGATAGTGCCCGTCCGTGAAATTTTTTTGTTAACAAGCAGTCTTTCGGTAAAAAATCAAACGCTATTTGGTTTATCTGTATTTTGAGGGTTTCTTACCTGATTTTCGTGTATTCGTACATTTCGGCTTGCAGCAAAAAACTCAAGATGCTAGTTTGTGAATGTGCGTGCGGAAAAAAATTTAGTGGTGAACAATAAAGACAATAGAGTGTTTGTCTCAGAACTATTGGTCTGATAGTTGCCCCTTGGAAGTTTGATGTTCTTAAAACTAGCATATTTGCCATCGAAGCTTCATTTCTCGGGCAAATATTTGTTTTAAGAACATCAAATTTCCGCGGGGCAACTATCAGCCGATAGTTCCTCGACAGAAACACTCGCGTCACGAGTTTAATTTAGACCAATGAGAACTGGAGAAAATTTAATGGTGAAAACAATTGAGCACACATTCTCCACACCCCACCCCCTCCAGCGTTCTCACGTTCTCGCCCCAATTCTCCTAGCCTGCAGTGAATCCGAAATGGCGGCTAAACACTTGATGAATGATGAAAACTACCAAAACTGCCTGTGCTGCAGGCTATGGCCAGGGCAATTGGATGGGGATAAATCTGCCCTGGAGTGACATCTCTTCCATTAAAGTGCATGTGACACGAAATTTTTTTCTCTTGTGTTTTGTAGTTGGATATTTAAAGGAAACGTTTCGAAGCTGTAAAAGTGCTGGAAAAATCTAAAAAGCATTGTTTTTGCTTTCAAAATACGCGCAATTTCCCTCCAAATCTGTCCCAGAGACTGGGACCTAGTTTATAGATGGCGAAGTTATTTGTGACGTCACATTGTATACCTTTGCCGCGAAGGTCTGTTGTCGCTAAGAGGATTCTGCAGTACTTCGTAGTGGACAGATAGTGCATTGAAAGGCAAAGATGTCCAGTGATTCTAATGATTCCTTTGAGTCGGACTCTTCTGAAAGTTGCATTGAGGTACACAATGTGACGTCACGTTCCGATATCACGTGCGATTTTGGCCGTGGGATGACCGGGACAAATTGGAAGGCAAATTAAGCGTATTTTGAAAGCAAAAAAAAAAATGCTTTTTAGATTTTTCCAGCAGTTTTAAGGCTTTGAGTCGTTTTCTATAGATATCCAACTACAAGAATCAAGAGAAACAATTTTGTGTCATATGCACTTTAAGGGGAGTAGAAATACTCCTTGTCACTTCACGCTACAGAGACAGAGACAAGCTTCAACGTGATGGGCCACTAGGCTCGAATCAAGACTTAACCATAATTCAAAAAATAACAGCAATTTTGCATATTTTAAGAAAGAACCACACTTTTCGCAGTATATGTAATAGAAACACAACATCAAAACTGTGGTCAGTGTCGACCCTGCAGCAAACTTTTCTTTTGGTCAGCACTAAAAGTGCAGTCTCCAATCCAATAATTTTTTAGCATGCAGCCAGGGAGTACTGTATAATAATAATAAAAATATATTACTTGTTGCCAACAAAATAATAATCTCTGAGTGCGATCAAAATAACCAGAAGTCTATGGAACACAGACTTTCCCTTAGAGACACAGAAAAGAGGGGGGGGGGGAGGGTTCTTTTTGACTCCCTAAATAACTTTTAAGAACAGCCACATGTGTACATTTGTACCTGATATTTTTCCAGATATTCCTCACATTCTGGCCAGGATATTGAGCTACACAAAGAGAAGCCCGAAATGAAAGAAAGTCAACATATGAACTCAACGGATTGTATAATTATTATTTACACCGTAAAATAATAATAATAATAATAATAATAATAATAATAATAATAATAATAATAATAATAATAATAATAATAATGATAATAAATACCAATACCAATGACAACAATAATAATAAAAATAACAGCAATAGTAGTAATACAACCCTCCATGTTGGGACCATTTTAGTCACCATGGTAACAAAGTTTGGTGCTGGCGACAAAATTGCAACAGAAGCCACCAGCTGGAGACTAAATTTGAGAAGGAGGATTGAGTGCTTGAGCTAAATTTAGCGATTAAAATTTTTGCTGGCGACCAAACATAAACAGTCAGTGGCAAATGGCCACTAAGGAACAAAAATGAATGTGGAGGGTTTTCATAGTGATAGTGATTCATAATTGCTTAATTGACCACTCCCCAATAGGCTTTTCAGATCCAATGCAAACAAACCTACTGTAGAAGCACATAATTATTATAATATTACTGAAAATAAACATAACAAGCTTAAGAATCCCAAATCACAGGAGGCAGACCAGTTATTTACAAGTTATGGATTTCAACTCCAATGCTCTAACCACTTGGCAACACTGCTTCCAATAACCTACATTTAAGGTGAAATTCTAACACAAAAACTATATACCGGTATACTGTATACCACTGAGCACAGTGATGAATATGTGACCCTCCACGGGGTAACAGGTAAGAAGGTGATGACACGGGCACGCGTGGAATGACACGGCATGCTTAGCGTGCCATATGACACAGATATGCACATAATTATTGAAACATTTGCTTACTTGGGTTCTGCTGTTTTCCAAACAGAAGGTGAAAATTTCTGGGAAAAATCCTCTAAAAACTAGAGGAAAAAAGAAGTAAATAAAGTACACTACAGTTATAAGTAGAAAAATATATAAAATAATAATTTGTAAGTGCTTTTAATTATTAAAATGCGAATGTTATGCACTCCTTTTGTTTACTCCTTCTGATGTCAAACTGAATAAAACAAAACACCTCAGACCTGGATTATATTACTTAATTTATTTACCGGTAATAATAATAATAATAATAATAATAATAATAATAATAATAATAATAATAATAATAATAATAATAATAATAATAATAATAATAATAATAATAATAATAATAATAATAATAATAATAATAATAATAATAATAATAATAATAATAATAATAATAATAATAATAATAATAATAACTAATCTTTATTGAGGATACCAACTTCACTAAAAAGTGTTTTACAGGAGGGTCCTCCTAATAAAATTAAAATTAAAGATAACAAATCCTAAATACATGTATCTAATTACTGAAAATTTCTGGGAAAAATCCTCTAAAAATCATCATCGTGTTTAAATACTTGCAGCCTAACTAGAGAAAGATGGCAATGCTGATTTTAATACATACTTTATTTAAAAGTGTAAAAACAACTCTTTGTGGATATTCAGGATCTGAGATAAGAACTCCTCCAAGAGAGTCTGATCTAACAAACACATGACAAACATATTCTGCAAACAAAACAAAGACATACAAACAATTTCAGTTCCAAAAATCATAAAATCAGAATGAATAGATAAATAAATTATTCACAGCCTTTTATACAATATAAAAGAAAATAATATGATTGGTCAATTCAAGTTCATTTTATTTCCAAACAACAATATCACATGCACTGCATCACAATTCAAATTCGATACAATTACTGCCTCAAGCGCGTGCCATAGAGAAAGTAATTTTATATATAACTGACTTTATAGCAGGTAAATATGTAAATTGGATTCTTTTATTGTATTTTATATATTTTTAATATAAATTTTAATTCACTCTTACTTTTACACACGACCCCACAAGCTACTTGAGCTGTAATGTGGCTAAATGTAATTTAGGCGAAGTTAAAATCGAGACAATGCAAGCAGCAGTCTTCTTCATGGCGGCTCGTGTTGCTGCGGGGCTGCCTGGTAAGTCGCAGGGGTTTTGGTATTTAAAGGGCTCAGGTTTCTGAGAATCATTGCGCATTCACTCTTTGAGTTTGCGAAGCCTTTGTGCTGCTCTCCCCCGCCCTTCCCCTCCCCTTTCAGGTAGGTATCAATATTTCCACTGAATTGCTATTCAGTGTGACGGTGCTGGATGGTGGTTGCCGCTCACAAGGTTGCCATGGTTACCTTGACTGTCGGCTCGTACATGTGTACATTCTCAGTTCCACCATCCATATAAGCACCAACTCCCAACCTCATCTATCATACCTGCCAACCACCAGAGTGAAAAAATCTGGAGACATCTAGTACAAAAATCTGGAGACGTCTAGAGATCTTTGCATTTGCGATCGAGAACAGCTCAAATAACAACACTAAATCCAACGGGGACACCGGGAGATTTGATGAAAAACTTGGAGACTCCCGGGAAAACCTGGAGAGTTGGCAGGTATGTATCTCTTGGTGAGAATTCTAATTCTTTATACTACTGTGTATGACTGCATGCATACACCTTACCTAAAATTAAGTTACAATTTTTTTTTTACTTTTTAACTCACAACCACCATCATCTTTCCTAAATGAGTAATGTTTAAATTATATTTTGGCAACTACCTTGTTCCTTTACTGAGGCTCGTTCGTTTGTCCTGGTTCTTTCCACAAGTATTTGGCTGGTAAACTGCATAAACTCTTTCACACTACGAAAAAGTGCATGTTACAATAATTATGACCTTTTCCCCATTTTCGGGAGGCACGGTGGCCTAATGGTTAGTGCGCCCGTCTCTGGATCGAGCGGTCTGGGTTCGAGCCCTGGCCGGGGACATTGTGTTGTGTTCTTGGGCAAGACACTTTACTTTCACAGCGCCTCTATCCACCCAGGTGTATAAATGGGTACCGGTGAATTTACTGCTGGGGGGGTAACCCTGTGATGGACTAGCATCCCATCCAGGGGGGAGTAGAAATACTCCCAGTCGCTTCATGCTATGGAAACCAGAGATAAGCGCCGGCCTGATGAGCCAATTAGGCTTAAATGCAGACTTTACCTTTCCCCATTTGTGAGGACCCACCTGATCCAATAATGATACAAAGTGACCAGAAACATTGTATTTTAAAGTCTGTGTTTTAGCATAATTTTTTTGTACACATGCAGTCAATGTGGCCACCACAAACGGAAACTTTAAAATCAGCACTTGTTCCTGTTTAGTACACAAAGGCATACAAAGTCATGCATATTAACCTCCCAAGGGGGGTACTCGCAGTATACATGACATATTCTTTTGGGTTTCAAATTTATATACCGGTACTCTGTATTTTTTTGGGTCAAAAGATCCATCGCAAATCTTGTAGGTCCCGAGCAAAATTTTTCATCAACGTGCCAAATTTAGCATCAGAAGAGTTGATTGAATAAATCTGTATTGAGGTATTTAAGTCTTGTATTTTTTGCATAGGAAATTTTGACACCAGGTAATTTTTGGGGTCTAAAATTTCAGGCTCGTGCATTTTTTGGGTTTGCAATATTTAGCTCTACCTGGCACAAACCCCTCTCCCCTGTCATATATAATGCGAGTACCCCCCTGGTATTACCCTCTTTTATATCCAAAAACAGTAAGGCTTATCTCTCTCATACAGCGTGCCGGTACGTGTAGACCTGTGTCAGTATAACCCTCATGTAAATTTCAACTAATTCTTTTGCTGCTTAACTGTGCTAGTTGAGTTTTTCTCCCAGCCCACCCATCCCTCTTCTCATGGTAAGTATGTGGCAAGTATTTTTGTTTCCACTGTTCTTTTAGTATGATGGCGCCTGGTGGTTGCTGCTCAAAGGGTTGTGATGGATACCCTATGCATGCACTTGGCTCTGATTGCTCGTGACTCCACCACACTTTCAAGCACCATCCTCCAAGCTCATCTGTTGTTGGTGAGTTTAATAAGGAGATCATATCCACTTCATTTAGGAATAATCCTTTCTGCTTCAATCAAAAATGTACACATACACTGTACTGGTCAGATAAGCTTAATATGCCTAAACTCCTGCCTTTGTGACCAAATGTACAGTGTATTCTACATTACGTACTGTACGTTTCGTAGTTACTAAAACCCGGAACGACCCACAATGACCCACAACGATCCACAACGACCCACAACGATCCACAACGATCCACAACGACCCACAACGATCCACAACGATCCACAACGATCCCACATTAGGGAACGAGGTTATGGGGGAGGGGGGGGAGGGGAATTTTCGAGCCGCAGGAATTTTTTTTTGAGATCAAATTCCTTGTATGAATTTTTTTATAGGCCATAGCATGAATATTTTTTAGGGTTAATTGGCGTGCCAGAATTTTTTTTCATTTAATTTCCCCTTGCGCGATTTTTTTTTTGTACTTCGCCCGCCTCCCCCCCCCCCCCATAAGTTTTCTTATCGAGTGACAAACAAGGTCATCTGTCATGAATGAAGGGGAAAAGTCGCGTCACTCGGCATGACTCCAGGTGACGGCATGATGCATTACAGATCCACACGCGTCCATGCATATAGTCGATGATGGCGGCCACGCGGGAAGACCCGGTTGTCGTGTCTGACTCATCTGACGTCTTATCTGACACAGAAAATGGTGAGTGGCTAGAGCTAGAACTACAATAATTACTATAATCACTAATTAAATGGCACGAATGCAGATGGATGTTTACGGAGAACAAAGCTGATGAAACTTTTCATGGGACTTATACAAATATTTATTCGATGGCCGACCGAAGAGACATCGATCGTACTTACAAATGTGTCTCTGAATGGAGATTCTTTCTCGTGAAAAGCTGAATGTGTTACCGGACTATCAAAGGTATTCTGGGTAGTTGTGAGTCGTTATGTTTGCTATTCAGTATGCTTTTCAATTTTTGATGATCGTTGTGGATCGTTGTGGGTCGTTGTGGGTCGTTGTGGATCGTTGTGGATCGTTGTGGGTCGTTGTGGATCGTTGTGGATCGTTGTGGGTCGTTCCGGGTTTTAGTAACTACGCTGTACGTTTAGAATAGAATAAGCTAACAATTTAGTAGTAAAGCATGGCTTATTAATTAGTTTAACTCGCTTCAAAAGAAATGGCAGTAGTAATTCAGGGGCAGATTGAATATATCGTACGCTCTCTATTCGCATTAGCTATAGCGTTTTCTTTTTTAAATAGATGATTTTGGGGCAATCGGAAGGCAAAATTGGATTCCGGCAAAATTGCCGTGACTCGTGCATAGGCACAATAAATTTTATAACTTGCTTACCTTGATCTTTGAAAATATCCAAACGATTGAAGATCAAAGGCTGCAACTAACGTCTTTGACTTTACATCTTTTCGTACAACACTTAACGCATATAATTTCATCTTTATATTATCAGGAAAACGGAATACAGTGACTTCATTCACAACAAACCCTGGATCGCTTGAACACTTTTCTTGCTCAACACGAACGAGGCTGTGTAGCCTCCCCTTCTCTAAACTTTGAGGATGACGTCACCAGCAAAAAAGATAAGGCATAACCGGAAATAGAATGAACAGGAAGTACGGCAGCCGGCACCTTGTTCTGAATACTGAAGAATGGCCAACCACTTTGCGACTCATCGGACGCTTTTATGCTTTTTGATTTGTCCTTATATACAGATCTGGAGAAGATTATTTTTAAGCGTTTTCATGTGTGTGTATGGGCATGGCGGCACGTGGTGATATTAGGGGTGGGGGAGGGTCGGGGTAGAGAGAGTGACGTGTCTTTGTATACGTGCAAGAGCTACATATTCTCTTTTAAATATGTACGAGGAAAAATATGTCCTACTATACCTGTAATTGTTATTTTAGGTACATATCTCGTTATCGAAATTCATTGCCCAAGATTAACAGCAGAACGCAGTAAATTATTTCAGTTCCCTGATCGAGTTGAGCAGAAACATTCAGTGCCATTTTGCTTGCCAGTGAAAGCTAAACGTGTTTCATTTGTTCAGAACTTTGTTAACCTTAAGAGTCAGTCTCATTTAGAATTAATTAATGTCACGAAGAAGGCGAACGGGAGACGAATGTCCAAAGAAAATGGAAAATTGTCCAAAAAATGGGAAAATGAAAGATGCATGTAAACTGAGAGAAAATCAACAAAAATCTGCAGTGCTAGTTTTTATTTCATTTTAAAAGTTTAAGTAACTGTCTAATATACATATACACGTGCCGAGAAAACGGTTACTCTCAAGCACGGCGCCACTGTTGTCTGTGCTCCTAGTAAAAGGAACTTTCCACATATTCCTGGACCGGATAGCTAAGCTTTATAATGAACTCCCTGCAGCACAAACAAGGGTAAGAGCAAAGCACACCTTACTGATCTGAGCCTGCAAGATTTCTAATTATATGCAATTTAATTAATGCATGCATGGTTGCATGCATGCTGAAATAATTTTGTCCAGACAATGTGAATATATATTATATTTTACTTTATTTTTTCTTATTTTTTTGGATGAATAGCTGCAATGTGGATACATGCTGGAAATAAATCATCATTACTATCATTATTACTTAAGGAATAAATATATAATAAATAAATACTATACATAGATAATATAGCTAATGTACCGGTACTAAGTTCATAGATAGCTCTTCATGTGCAAAACGTCTTACAAGGCATTCGATTTAGCCTCCAAAAAATACCTCTTTTCATTGAAGAGTTTCATGAACTTTATGAACTTTGTAATATTACTCGCTGGAGTTTACTCTTTTTCGCTGTCTATCTGTAGATATTACAAATAGCTTACCTATGTTAGTTTATAATATCGTTTGCAACAAGCAAAGATTGACTCTTTTCCCAAATACTCTAGAACTTAGTACACAAAATCTTACATAGACGCACGTTAGAAAATCCATTGTAATTTAAATGAATTTTATCAGTGTTTATGGTATTTTCTTTTTTAAAGGAACAGGTTTCTTCTGTCAGTCAAAATAAAGTCATCCAATCAGATGGCCAAGAGCTTCAAGGAACCGTAGCAAAACGTAACGAAGATCTCTAACAATGACGTAATTTCTGACGTCATGAATTGCTTTCAAGTCGTTGTCAGTGAAATCCTCTTTAATTGTGATTTCCGCCATCAACACGTTTTCTTTGCCATGTTCACCAAGGATTTCGTCCTGCAAGGAAAGAGCGTTATTAATACAATGACTGCACCGAAGGAAAAAGCGAGTTCGATTTATTCCACAACTGTAAAAGGTTCTTTTATGGACAGAAACGTTCAGAGGACATCGTCAAGGACAGGAATCTGGCGCGCAGCCACCGGCTGTTTCAGTCGGAAAAAATCCCTAATAAATATTGTTTTGCAAATCAGTTAAAAGGGTCTATGTGAAGGTTTTTCAAGCTAGTCATGATCAAGTTTGTTCCTTTCTTCTGTACGCCATTACAATGTACGAATCGCGGGAAGTCATTCGGGAAAATACCCGGTCCAGTACTTAGAGGTCCTTAGAAAATGTGAGTGGACCGGTAATTGCCTGATTTCATACCGGGGGAACTGGGACCGAGTCCGTATATTATGGGATTATTTAAAACAAGACCCACCTACTCAGAAAGAGCACATCGAGCTTTACAAGATCCTCAAGTTCGGTGCTTATCGGTCTAAAATTGAACGAGATACAGTAAATTTTCAAGTTTTTGAATGGCTATATCTCCTTCATTATTGGCCTGATTAACACCGAACTTACGGATTTTGTAATGCTCGGTGTGCATTTTCTGACTATGTGAGTCTTGGTTGTATAATCCCATAATATACAGATTTCGTTACCAGTCCCCCCGTATGAAATCGGGCAATGGAGGAATTTGATTGCATGGCTGATTCTAATTACATTATTGGCCCTCTTAGTACCTTAGCTATGCAATAGAGCAAACTTACTCTCAAAGAATACAGGATAGGAATGTACAAGCGCAGAAATTTCGGGAAATTGAAAGGAGCTATTTTCTATGTTTACAAAACGGCAGTAACTTTAAGTATGTACATCTTACCAGAAATTGTTTGGTAGTCTTGTCAAGCTGTTCCTCCAGGTGTCCTGATCGCGGAGGTTCAGGAGTTGAAACGTGATTTTTTCTGAGCTGTTAGATAATGAATGAAAATATACAATTAGAAATTAAACAAATGTTGCCACCCGGTGTGGCCACAAGTACAAAGGGCAAGATTTTTATAGCTATTGTCTGAAATAATTGAACCATTAAAATACAACCTTTTTTTGCTCACACGGAAAAAACAGAATATACACCTTTCATTCAGTGAACAAGTGGGATTTGGGGTGGGGGAGGGGTGGGGGAGTGTGGGGATGTCACCCTTTGAGGTTTTCAGCAATTTCTTAAAGAAGATTTACTCTTTGAATTTGATTCTATGATCGTATGATCCATTCTCGTCCCCAGAGCCGCTTGTCCCTCTTAGCCGGCTGGGCCTGTGCACGAGGAACAAGTGGCTCTGGGGACGCACGATTTGATTCGCTGAAATCAAACAAAGGGAGTCCAATAACATAAGCCGTTTTAAAAGTGCTAACGATAGAGAATGCGTATGATCCTATTCAACAAAAATTACGAATCTTGTACAGCAAGCGTAGGGCTTTCTAATCGAAGTAACTTTATTTTGTTGTGACTCAATATAGAGAAAACCATAGGGGTGTCCATCAATCATCCCCACCCCCAACCTTGTGCCACGGTTTGCCTGTTCGTCTGAGGGTTAAAATCATCCTCGTTCCCAGGGTCTCTCATTAAAATAATATACTCTATAACATATATTTTCAACCCTGGTCGACGAAAAGCGATAATAAAACTGAGAGCCGCAAATATACAGAGGGATAATCCAAAAGAAAAAAAATGTCTCACCACTCTCCAAATCACACTTGTCATGTCACGAAGAAGAAAGTCAATCTTGTTACTCAGTTCCTGTCCCTTCTCATCTACACTCTTAGTCACCAGTCTCACAGCCGCGTCAAATAACCGGAAGCGCTGAAGGCAATCCTCCATAAGGCCAACATCTGTATCCTGTGTTGAAAATAAATGATATTTAACACTTGTTAGGTCAACTCACTTTCTTTGTAAACAGTATCATAAGTCAACTACTGACTCTTCGCGATAATGGTGCATCGACACCAATTAAATTCCGTTGTTTTCATTTCCTGTTTTCAATTGAATTGCCATGAATATGTACAATACACTTTGAAGCCAGCCATTTTTCACGAGCTTTGCTAATCGGAAATGAAGCTGAAACTATCTAACCCAGCGTAGTTTTACAATATATTTTGCAAGTAGGGGTGTTTCAAAACAGATGATACGATGTCAGGGTGTTATTTTAGTGCTACGGGGGAGTCCCCCCCAACCACGTGCTTTATAGCGCTGCACTGGGAAAGTTAACATTCTATTGCTTATCAATCATACTTACCCTTTTTATCAAACATTTTATGAGCTCACGGAATTGTAACAGAGTTACTATCTCGACGTTAACTCCGTGAAGTGGAAGTAACGGGGCCTAAAAAAGAGCAAATTGTCACCATTACATCTATGAAGCAATTTAAAGAAATAAATAATAATAATAAATAAAAATAATAATAATAATAATAATAATAATAATAATAATAATAATAATAATAAAGTACTAATACTAATAACAAAAATAACTTGCTTACATAAAAGAAGTAAAAATTAGATAATTGATAATAGAAGTTCAAAATTCTATAAAATTGCAAATCCCATGATACCGAGATATTAAAATCAACAATCGAAATATACTAATGACGGCTAAACCAGTGTCCATAAAACGCCCTAAGTATAAAAGCACATAAGCCGTGTATTTCAAATATCCGCACTGGCTACATTTATTTTACAGTCTAATGATTGCTCTATCTTGCTACGAAACGGCGTTCGCGAACCTCTAACGCATGCATGTACCGATCTTAAGAGTTCAAACGAAATCTGTGTCCTGAGCCAAGTGATTACAACATGATAATAATAATAATATAATAATAATAATATAAGTATAATAATAATAATAATAATAATAATAATAGCAGCAGTAGTGGTAGTAGTAGTAGTAGTAGTAGTAATATAATAAAACCAGGTAAAAAGCTGCGATTGAAGATAAATGAGCACTGAATGTTTCTGAAATTTGTATTTAATAAAAAAAATGTTTGCAATAAATAAAATGTGGACTGAAATTGCCTTTTAGAGCTATAGTATATACTGAAAACATATTATGTAGAATTTATATAGAGAGAAAAATGTTTCGCAGCCTTTTATAATAAGATTTACAATTTGTGTAATATATTTTCTGCAGCAAGTAACTGAAATTTGTTTGTTAAACACCGCTGTTGTGGAAAAACTGTAGTACCACCATAGTTAGCTTGTGAGTGATTAAAATATCTTACCAGGACGCCTTCGCATAGCTGTCGCTGAATGTCATTTAGCTGATCATGTAAAAGGCGCATTGTGGTTACATCTTCTTGAGTTAGCACAAGTTTCTTCTCAGTAATAAGTCCAGCTGCAGAACACTCATCTGCAAACTCTGATGGAGCGAAATGTTGTTTCGTTTTGTCTTTCATCGTTCCTGTATCTCTTTGTAGTTTGATTCTCGAGGTCGATCTTTGCAACTTATTCTCCAGTCTTGATTTGTAGGAAATGAATTCCTTGTACGCTAGCAGGGTATTTATTGACCCGAGACAGACGCGAAAGGGAAAACCCCGAAATGTAAATAAGATATGATAAGTAAGCGTTTTAGTCACGGGATGTTTTTTAAGGTCACACCCTTCGATAAGGGAAAATCTGGGCCATCCTGTTCTTGTAAAATCATAGCCGTTTTGGGTTAGGCTGCCTCACGTGATGATTTTGATGTGAACTTCAGATTATAAACAAAAGAAAACTTTGACGGCTGCGAGAAAAGAAAAAGAGCTCAAGTTATTTTGCATTCGGAATATGTCAAAATAATTGATTTTCTCGTTCAACAATATTAAGTAACTTTAAAGAATCGATCTTCTTATTATTCTATCAGATCGTGTAAGAACTGACTTTATACAATTTCAGTTTGTCTGCACAGAAATAGATCTCTGCGCAGTTAAAGTCAATTTCAGTTTCCTGTTCTTCCGGGAATCTGTAACGCGATCTCACATTCAGTTACACGGGCCCCAAACATACAAATACTAAGTAAAATCCAAAAAAACCTGTCTATAATCCGTTCAAATTTATCCAAGACCGTGGGATTCTAGATAATAGAACAGTAAAAAAAAATGAAAGTCTTATTATTCATTTGATGAAGGTTAGTTTACCGATGGAACAAGAAAATATTTTTAACTTCCTGTTTGAATCGCTTCCTGTTTTGAGCAGACTCGCCCATGTGACATCACGTCAGTAATGTCACGTCAAATGATAACGGAAGTTGATTCACCTCCAGTGAGGTGACTGGACACGGTGTAGACGGTGCTTGGGTCGAATAGGCGCCGCTCTAACCACAGTGCACAAACTTCTAAACACTGAAATAAAAATTGAAATTTGGAGTTTTAATTTTTGCAATCTTGGGTTGCCAAGGACTCCTTCTTTGTTATCACTTCCATAAATGTATAATGTACGGGCGCACTATAAAAATCGCATTCTGTGGGTTTATATATGCGAAAGAAACCCTTATGAAGCTCTTTCCAAATTGATGCACTATAAATTGTCATGATATCACAAGTCGATGAAACAGTATATAATTTGTGGCGCAGAGGTAAAGCGTGAAAACGTCAGTTAGAGGTTACCAAATAACAATTCCAGAATATGTTAGAGCGCTGTCTCTTTTCTAAGTGATCAGGAAATGTTGAACCGGCATTGAAATCGAGTTAACCGCCAAAATGAACTGAAATGGTGAGAAACTCGGATGTAATAACGCCATAATGAAGCCCCGAACGGGAATTGTGTGACTGAACGTGATTAAAATTAAAATTAAATTTAAATTGTATCCTCACAAAAGCCTGTACGAGCAATATAGATCTATCTATCTTTATTTCCAAACTTAAAATCCTCTGTACAGCTGGAGATATCCCTCTAATAATGTTTTTAATCTTGTATTAATTCTTAATAGATATATTCTTTATGGACTTAAAGGGCTCAAGTCAGCCTCCGAAATTTTCGATGCCATCTAAATTATGGAAATTGTATGAAAGCGAAATCTTATTACATTCCTGTAAGTAATGTTACTGGAAGTGTTTAATTACAAATCTAGCAAGATTCTTGAGTCAGTGATCTCTTTCGTTTCGATACGCCAAGGGTAAAATATAATACTAAACTCTCGCATGTAAACGATGACAATGGTCCCTCCTTTCAGTATGAAACAGTGTTCGAATATGCGAATTTTATTGTACATGTATTTTAATATATTACTAGAGAATTAATCAATGCCTCTAGTGACATTAATAAATTTATTTTAATTGATAGATAAAGCTCTGAATCTAGTGTTGTATTTTGTATATAACATCTTTACATAAACAGGTTACTCTCTCTGTACATATTAGTTCAGTATTGTTGATCATACGTTTTTCTACAAAAATTAACTTAGTACATATAACGTTATTTTGCTTCTTGGTATATATGCATGGGGCCCTTCTTCTTCTGTCACTCAAAATGAAGTCATCCAATCAGATGGCCAAGAGCTTCAAGGAACCGCAACAACACGTAACGAAGATCTCTAACAATGACGTAATTTCTGACGTCATGAACTGCTTTCAAGGCGTTGTCGTCGTTGTTAGTGAAATCTTCTTTAATTGTAATGTCCGCCATCAATGCATTTTCTTTGTTGTGTTCACCAAGGATTTCGTGCTATAAGTAAAAATATTAAGTCAATATAACTGCCTCAAAGGGAAACGGTGACTTTGGATTCTTCTTAGCATGGAAACAGTAATTTAAAGAACAAAGCAGTTTTTCTACGGCTAGGTGTCACACGCTTTTATCATATTAATGCTCCAGCTGCAGAGTGAACAATGGGTCAACGGTTGATAACTAAAGACTGAACAAGCTTCACTCTTTTATACACTTCACATTTCACACTTCACGCATCCCATTTCACACTCCACACTTCACATTTCAAACTTCACATTCAGTGCCAAAAAATACAGCCCGGGTAAGAATATTGAAACAAAAACAAACCTGAAAAAATAAAAGAGTTATTTACTTCTAGCGTCCTCCTTTTTTATAAACCGGCAGTAAGTTCCAAGTACCTAAATAAATCTTTTTACGTGCATGATGCTAGATCTTACCAGAAATTGTTTTGTAGTCTTGTCAAGCCGTCCCTCCAGCTGTCCTGATCGCGGTGGTTCAGGAGGTGAAATGTCATTTTTTCTGAGCTGTTAGATAAGGAATGCAAACTATTACCAAAGAACAAACGGCCATATTTTTTTATTACAATAATTATCACTGAACCGTAAACGTTGATTTTGGTTCATAAAGGAACGGAATATCTAAGAATAGGAAGTTAACGCTCTTTGAAATTAACGCGACGTAAAGAGAAAATTACAATAAAATTAAAAATGACGATTAACAGAAAGAAACTAAAGAAAACGCTGTTGATCAGTGACTTAAAACCCCCACTTAATGAAAACGTTGGAAGTGAGAAGCTGTTTCTTTTGGCAGTTAATTTCTACCGTTAGTATCAACTATCGGAAGTATCAATTTTGTCAATGTTTTTAGCTCTGTACAGGACCGCAAATGATCCCGACCCGCAAATGATCCCAGGACCGCAAATGATCCCCAAATTGGACCGCAAATGATCCCCGGACCGGAAATGATCCCCAAATTGTACCGCAAATGATCCCGTACCGGAAATGATCTACTCCTCGTAAACGCTGGAAAAGCGTGGACTTGGGAATAGAGACAGTGGATTAAAAAATCCCGGAGCGGAAAAAGTCCCCAGATTGTACAAAAAATATTCCCGGACCGGAATGTTCTACTCCTCATAGCTGAAGGAAAAGTGTGGACTTACGAATTTAGACGGTGGATTAAAAAAAATGAGCGTTTTTTTTTTCTTACTGTTAATGAAACTGTAATTTACACAGTGGACTAAAACATAAACGCTTTAATTTTTTCTTATTTTTTTAATACAACTGTAATTATAAGTAACACAACAAATTGTGGAATATTAATTTCCACTCTTTGCACTTCGCTGGAAATTTTAATGAAATAGTTAGTACAATGGACAATTTAAGCTCTAAATTAATATTGTGGCTTTGTAATAATCATTAATTAATACATTTTAACGAGAAATAAAATTCAACAGTGCGACCAAAATGTTTAGTTAATTTATAACAGCTTATTCCAATATTTCCAACATAAATAACTGAGCTTTTCACGTATTGGACACATTTTTAGCAATTAAAAGACACATGAGCAAGAGGTCACCAGAGGAGATGACAACCTTAACAGAAAGAATGAAAACGACTGTTCAAATCTGGCCCACTACTCTGACTCTGCCAAGCAGTCTTCACAAAACACGCTGTCATCGGAGTACACCTGTAAAAGGCCATTCTCTCCCTCGAAAACCCCACTCGAATAACACTGAAATTTTTTGCCGCATTTAGGACAAATTTCGTCTTCAGTTATTTGGCCTGCACCATACTTTAGTTTCAATTGCTCTGCTACTTCTGGTTTCTTGATGTCCACTGGCTGAAGGCTATGGAAGTGAATTTCAGCTTCATGACCAATCAAAGCAATGCTCTGAAAATTGGCTTCATTACTTTGGGTTGCGGATGCGGCTGGATAGATTATGTTTAATCCATCCTCGCCTAAGCTGGAAACCACAGCAACAGGAATGTCGAGCATGTTCACCAAGCCTAGCAAGGCAATATAATCGCCCCACTCGCCGTCAATGGACATCCGTTGCAGGTACGTTTCCCATCCACCATGATTCACAAATTCTCTGTAGTGGATTCCGTCTGGGGTGGTCGGGTTACTTCGAAGAAAGCTTACTTTTGTCCTAGTGACGAACAAAATTATCGAACTACACCTGAACCTAAAAATTCATTAGTTCCATAGTTTGGTTTTGTGTTGTCTTTTGTTTTTCTAATTTGTGGCCGTTTGCGTGTGAAGAAAACTAAGCTGCGAGCAAAGGAGGAGAGACGGTGGAAACAAATTGCCGCCGTATTGAGCGCTAGCGACCTGCAATCTTTAAACATAATTTTCAATGTTGGTACAAGAAGAAAATCCCTTGGCGCAGAAATATGGAGCAACAGAAATAAATAAACTTTCGAAGGAAACCATTCTTTACCTAACCTTCCTTGCTATTCTTACTTTTTTGTGTTTAAACGTCGCGCTGTGGGAATTTTGTTTTACGCCATTAGATTACAAAAGCAACCGGAAATGCAAAACTGACTTGATGATGATTTACCACTCATACGCAGTGCGTATCGCTTTGGTGCTTTGAACGCCTGACATAATTTTCCTATCCATCAATCATTAACCGCTTACTGTATTTTATGGAACATTTCCAAAAGTAACTTTTAAAGGAAACATAGTTCAAATAAATTAAGTAAATTATATATTGTTTTCTCTTTTTTTAAGGACGCAAGTAGTGTACCGGAAAATCAAAGCGGTTAATGATATAAGACACCAAAGGCCTCTTTGATTCATGTTTTTATTTTTGCATTGCGGCTATATAATCAAATTCATGTAACGCGGTATGTTTCCAGATTTGTATGGGGTTTCTCATGTTCTAATCTTTACTTTGGTTCACATATAAATATATTCCTCCATAAACTCGATGTAGAGTCCACGCCATTCTTTTTTTGACGGTATCACATTGTAGGAGTCATTTCCGGTCCGGGGATCATTTGCGGTCCAATTTGGGGATCATTTGCGGTCCTGGGATCATTTGCGGGTCGGGATCATTTGCGGTCCTGTACAGCTCACCAGCGCCTCGCTTCTTTTTTGTATTTTTTAAAATGTTTCGTAACAGTTATAACCATCACTTCTGAAGATGTATGTTGAAGCATACGAAACGTCAAGTTTATAAAAGTTTTTATCATGCGTTGTCTATTGATAATGTTTGTAACCGCCGTTTGTTTTCTTTTTCTTCTAAAGTTGAAATGACCGAAGAACAGGATTTAGAAAGAAATTATTTTTGGCGACAACAGGAACAGATTTTTTAAACACTCAGTGCAAAAATTCCTAACAAAACCAAAATTGCTTGACACACTGTTCGCGATAGGGAGGTATGGAAAGTAAACTGACCACTTCAAGGGAACTTTAGCCATTATGACGTCATCATACTATGTCACCTATCTTTGGACGTACTATATACCCAATTTCAAAATTCGAGCTAATCCATAGAGCGTTAATTTCCTGACAGCGACAAAGAAAGCAAAAATTCTTACCACTCTCCAAATCACACTTGTCATGTCACGCAGCAGAAAGTCAAGCTTGTCGCTCAGTTCCTGTCCCTTCTCATCTACAGTCTTTGTCACCAGTCTCACAGCCGCGTCAAATAACCTGAAGCGCTGGAGGTAATCCTCTATGAGACCAACCTTAGTATCCTGCATTGAAAATAAATGGTTTTTAACCTGTTAACATTGATTTAATAAGTTCAGGTCACATACTTTCTGAAAAATCTGTGAATATATCAATCAACGAGTGACTATTTCCGACTAATTACAGTCTTTCCCGTAAAACCGTGAACACCAGAAAAAATTTCTGGAATGTTCATTGTGTAGTGACCAATCGCAGCAAAGTTCAGGACACGCGAACAAACCTCAAAACCACAAACTAATGACCGTTGCTGTTTGCGGTTTAGTTTTCTCACACCTGATTGGCTTTTTCTTTTGTAACACAATAACATTCCATAAACATTTCTGGTGTTCACGGTTTTATGGGAAAGGCTGTAATAATTATTTCACGAGCGCCGCGATTTGAGATGATAACGAGGCGCGACTTAGCTATAACCATCTTATAGCCAACAGGCATGAGTGGACTAATTGTTTTATTAAATTGCCCCCCGCTCCCCCCCCCCCTCCCAAAAAAAAAGATCATAAATCTTCAAACTTTAGGCTCCTTTTTAATTTTGCGAGTTCGAGGGCCGTACTGTAAATTACGGACCTCGTTTTTCGTCTTAGATTTATGGCCCAACCGCGAAGCGCGGGGCCAAAAATCGAAGGGAAAAGCAAGGGTCCGTAATTAACAGTACGCACTGAGAAAACGAGGTTAGTAACATATTTATTATATCTCTTTATCTTGGAATCGAGCGCGCGAGAAGGGATTGGTCGTCTCAATTCAAATTTAGCGGGCCGTATATATTTTCAACCATAGTGCGCGTAATAACTGAGAGATATAATAATGGGGCAAAATACTCCAATTAGAGTATTTTTGTTTTGTTTGTTTTCATTTCCAGTTTTCACATATCCAGACCTCGACATGATTGAAAAAGATCGAGTACACATTCACTTCAGAAGCCAGTTGTTCATCACGAGCTTCCATTAATCAAAAACGAAACTGAAAAAAACTTTACAAGTTTCAAAACATATTTCCTTAATTAATGGCTTATGATGCAATGCATATGTCATGATTCTATTTCAGTGACATGGTAAATTCCCCTTCTCGTGCCTAATGCTGCCCTGGCAATTAAACATTTCCCGTGACTAACACACTTACCCTTTTTATCAAACATCTTAGGAGTTCATGGAATTGCAAGAATGATACTATCTCGACATTGACTCCGTGGCGCTGAAGTAATGGGGCCTAAAAGAAAACAAATTGTTTTAAATGTCAACATTAGATTTATTGGGGCACATATCAAAGCTGATTGTTTACATACAATCAAATTAAGCTACCATTCCTCGTAATGTTACACACGATTAATTGTTTTATGACAGTTTCTTAAGGATATTCTCAGTAATAAACTGAATGTTATAAACAAAAATGTGGAATGTGAAAATTACTTTCTTTTTAGAAAATCTAAAAAGGTAATGTACATTTTATAGGAGGATAATTATTACCCAGTCTTTTAATACAAATGTAAGATTTTCTGAAACAAGCAATTTTAAAGCAGTTTCTGTAGAACCCTTTTTCTTTTGGAAATAGCTAGTGTTGTATTTGTTTAGCCGATACAGGCATTCGTATTCAAATAATTAGGTTCTATATTAAAACAGAGAGTAAACTATCTCACCAGAACGCCTTCACATAACTGTCGCTGAAATTCATTTAGCTGGTCATGTAAAAGCCGCATTGCGTTTACATCCTCTGGAGTTAACACAAGTTTCTTGTCAGCAAAAACTTCAGCTGAAAACTCCTGTGTAATTTCCACTCGCAGAAATTTTATCTCTTCAAAGTTGTCCATCGTTAACCCTTCACAGCACTCGATAACTGAAATGATCCGCGCGATGGTTTACTCTATTTATCCACAATTTCATAGAACAGAGGGAAAAATCCCTGGGAAAGCCCCGTACTTGAAATCCTATCACGAGTGCAGCAGACTGTTGTGGAGGACTGAATATTTTAAAATGAACAACTTCCGGTAAAGAAACCATCGAAAACGGTTTTGTTTTGAATAACGAAATCGGCTTTGATTTGACTCTCCTTTCTATAAAACAGAGGAGATTAAAAAGTAATACAGTTGAAATATCTTTCATCTTTCGCAGTCATTGAATAAGTATTGCACATCCAACTTTAATACGTTCAACTGACTATATTTTACTAGAGTCAAAATAGATTTTACATAACGGACTGATGCCACTTAAGCGCCCCTTTTTAAAATACTTTCGATTTCAGTTCTAACCAAAACACATTGAACACATTTGACTGTTTTCCCAGTTAAAATAGGGTTAACATAAGGGAGTCTAGTTATTTGATTACGTGAATTACAGTGCAGAATGAATCATGTTCCGCCCGAATTCCCAACATAATGAGCATATATAATTGCATTTGCAAATATTGTTTAATTTCTTAGAATTTCCACTTGAGAAAACCTGGTTCTACAAAGAAGATATACTTGTCTACATCACGAGATTCGCAGCTTGTGATGTCAGGCGCTACTTGGAAAGTCCCACATTTTTTTTCTCAAAGTTGCAACTACCTGATTATAGACTATATCCCATAAAATTCTGATTTTATTTGCGGCGAACGTTCATGGATTGTAGTGCAAAGCAACTGTGGTGACTAGTAATTTCATCAACAGGATTTTATCGCCAAGTCGAAAATTGTCTTCAGGGTATTGTAATTTACGTTGAGCAGGTAGATACCCCGTAAAGGTTTTACGAAGAGGATATATTTGTCGACATCACGAGATTCACAGCTCGCGATGCTAGGCGCTACTTGGAAAGTCACAATTTGTTTTCATAGTTGCAACTCTACATGATTCTATATCCCATAAAATTCTAATCTTATTTGCGGCGAACGTTGACCAGTAAGGTCACCAACAGGATTTTATCGCCAATGCGAAAAATTGTCTTCAGGGTCTTGTAATTTTACGTTGAGCAGGTAGATACCCCCGTAAAAGTTTTATTATCAATTTCAGTTTTATTTAAAACACCAATCAAATTCCAGGTTAGCCTTTGCGTAGCCTCCTGCGCATTCCACCTGTCGCGTAATTTTTTACGTGCGTAAATAAAATTAGAGACGATGTATGGAAAACTTGCGTACACGTTTACGCAAGTCGTTCATACATTGTCTCTACATTTTTTTACTCACGTAAAAAAATACGCGACAGTGGAAATCCACCTTAAGGGCCTCCACAGACGAGACGATTAGTTGTCGACAACTTTTTATTGACAACTGCATGTCATCGACAACCGAAAAACATTGTCTGTGAGACGAGTTGTCGACAACTAAATGCGAAAATTGTAGCATGCAGTTTCCCTTATCAAAAGGGAAACTGCTTTAGTTGTCGATAGCTATTGCAACTGGGCCTGCGTACTGAACGTTAGTTCCCAAGCTCTCGTTGGCCTGACTTAAGACATAAGCAATTTCCTTTGACCCGGTTTTGAAAAAAATCCAGGCATATATTCTGTCATTACTCACCGCAGATATCTAACAAGACACAGCGGTCATTGTACTTTACATTCCCTCTACTCCTTGAAAATAAGAGATTCTGTGAAACCTTGTTCGTGATTTGCAGCTTACACCTATACATGTATACGAATTAACTGTGAAACAACTTATCTAGCACTCTTGTTCCATTTAGTATAGCCCATAATATCCAGCAAACTACCACAAACATCTTCTACAACTGTTATTAACTCTTCTGAAGCTTCTCTTTTCCACTTGTAAATAACAGCTGAGGCATTTCTGTACAGGGAATACGGGTTTTTATCAGCCGCACTACTCAACGACCTCCCATGATCAGCTATCCATCTATCAACGCTCAACGACCAATCAAAACCCGCGAATCTGTATAACTCCCGTGCTATACTTGTGGTATTGACCACAAGGTCTTCGTAGCGAATTACTTTGAAAAGATTTTTAAGCCAGGGCGGAGGATATAACATGCCATATCGCACGTTTTTCTCGATGGGATCACAAATCTTGTGAACTTTTACGCGAAATTCTTGATCCGTGTGATTCTTGATCCAGCCTGACTTTACCCACGAATAAACCACGGCTCTAGGATCGCGAACCAAATTGATAAATTTCACATCATATCTGTTCTGGTGGGCGAAATACTCTTGGAAACTTTGTATTGTGTTGTTTGGCAAACGCGCACTCAAAATCTTGGTAACTGTATGCTGGTAAGAGTTGCAAACCTTCTTTAGCAGGGCTTTTGAGAATGATGAACACCTCTTCGTGTTTCGCTTGCCAGGACATAAATACTCGCTGGTAAGCGCTTTACTATGAACCCGAAATGCGCTATTAGAAAGTTTCGACAGAGTATCATTCGTAATATTACTGAAATCGCACTTGAAGAAGCTGTCGATTAACTGAATGCACGTGTCTTTGTATGTGATTGGTTCCTCTTCCAGAAACACATTCACATTTAGCAATATTCCCAAATCAAAAAGTGGCTCAAACCAATACATGACCTGCGAATTGCAATTGAAAATCTCTCCAAGGAAAGAAGATCCTCCTCTACCTTGACTTAATATGATAAGATTTTTCCTTGTGGGAAATCCTTGTTGTGGTTTTTGATGTTGCTGTTTGCGCTTCTCATTTCCATCTCTTTTCTGTGGCTTAATATCGAACTCAAAGTTTTGTTCCTTCAAAACGTGCTCCTTTCTCGACACCTTTTGTGTAGCTGGTTGTTCATAATTGTGACGTTCTGTTTTTGACTGGTATGAAGTGAAATGTAGCTGTGTGATCTCAGGTTTATCTTCTGAAACTAAATTCAGGGTTGGTTTCCATACAATGAACGAACTCACATAATAACACAGCAACGCACATATTGAAACGATGATGACACGTTTCATAAAAAGCCACCAAGTCTTCTTCAAAATGGTCTTGTAAGTATTCATTTGAATAAGACGTAATGATTTATCGTCTTTTCGTCTTGTTGAACCGGATTAGCGCCATACCCACATTTCGTCAAATATTTGTGGCTTTGATAATTTAGAACTTTGTCCGTACAAAATCAGGCAAATCTTTCTTTCGATCTGAAATCGACCGATTCTCTTCAAGAATAACCGTTTTCTCGGTCCATAACAAAATAACCATGTCCAATCCGAAAAAGTCAATTACCTTTTAGAAATATGTGACGGCAGTTGGTTCTTGCAGGCGCTTTGTTCAAGCCTCTGTGACAGCGTGTCAAGTATTGTCCACGATTATTTAAATAAAGTGAAATGGAAACAATTAAAGCTTTTTCGCGTTTCTATAGAAATTTTACTTAGCCGAAATCAATGTTTAGGGAAATTACAACCCGTACCTCTTTCAGTTAAAATTAGGAACGACTAAAGATCTTTAGAAGTTACTTAATGTTTAGATTTAAGCAAGCCTAAAAGCGCAGCACCCCAGTTTTATATATTTTCTTAATCGATACCGCAATGCAATATTTCTATTCTGGTAAATAAGCAGTACCGTGGCCCATATAGGTGAAAGCTGAATAAAGTTTTCAGAAAATACATTTTTCTGTCGTACAAGGGTATACCTAATAATTTCTAATAAATTCTATATTCATTGTTTCCCAGCCAAGATTGCTGGACATCCTGCAAAAAATATTGCAAGGAACTTTCTTGCTGTCCGGTCTCTAGCTAATTGCCTTATTGTAAAGTTTGACGCTTTTTGTTCAAAAAGTTTATGGGAAAATTGATGGTAAGTTTGTATGCAAATGTTTGATAACTACATAAATGTATTCGGTATATTATGAGTTCTTTTGAACGAGAACTGATGTTTTCTTGAAAGAAAAACATCACGAACAAACAAATAACTTTCAGTAGCTCCTTTGGAGCATTTTTCCACTTGTCAACAACATGTGAAGCATTTCTGTCAATGGAGTAAGGATTTGTCTGCTTTTTGGAAGGACAAACCCTAAAGCACAACACACAAGAAAAATTTCAGGCTCAATGTAAATTACTCATCAATAATAGACTTTATCCATTAAAATATAGATTAATTACGTAGGAATTAATGTTTTTGACGCGTGCTACAATGTAATGCATATTTGTATTTAACAACTGAAATAAACGTGTTGAAAAAACTTAAGCTTAACGTACGCCAATTTTACGTCAAACCTGAATATCACTCGCTCCAAAAAAATTTTTTTTACTTTTTCCCTATCCGGCCACCTTAATCGGAGGGTTACAAACTAGATTACCCCTGTATGGATTGCTGGTATATTCAGGAGCATAATGCCCTTACATTGTGCTCAAAATTTCGCAGTTGCTCTCGAGAAATCACTTCTCGGTCAACTATTCATTTTTCTAACAATCTTTCAGCCTCGGGCATTATCCCCCAACATACCAACCATCTAGAGGGGCTTATTCACCAGTTAGCCAACTTTTATCAGATTGGTATGTCGTAGAGATAAACATTGGCGGCTGATGCGAGCATGTACTTCTACATCTACGTACGTCCTTACTTACAATGACTTACTTATGGCCAAAACTTCGAAATAACATCATTCATCATTAATGAGTTATTCCATTCACTTACTCTTAAGCCTTCTGTTAAACAGCGAAAGGAAAGCCAGTCAAACTTGGCCTGTTGTTTCATTTACTGATTATATAATTTAATCATGCAGATACAAATTACTGCAAAAGTGTACATTTGAAGATGAATTCGGTCTCAGATATAATTAGAATGCTATCAGATTCAGATTCAGAACACATATAGTCTGCAATTGCCGTCAACACAGAATACAGAACGTATTGTACTCTATATTGTCGGACTAGTGAGTCCGCTGTCGAGAGACAAAAGGGTTTGTCGGTTTCTGAAATCCCGTTCGCGGTTATTAAAAGTTGAATCTGGTATAGTTTTGTCCCAAGACTCGCGGGCTAAGTGCCAAAATAGCTAGTCAAACGGATTTCTACTTTGATCAAGACAATGCCTTATGTTGTGTAACAAAATAAATCGTTTTGGAATTAATTAACAGTGGCTGCGTTTTTTAAGAAATACTATCAAAATCACCAGAGTGGTAAAATGTAGTCGCTGAATTTCGTCTCGCGCTGCGCAAAAATTAGAATCTTAAGACTCGTACGAAGAATTAAAATCTATTACCTCAAAAGTTAGTAAATACATTCAGTAGCTTTTCATTTTTGTGTTGTTTATCTTCCTCTCATAACCTACTGCGTAGCGAACCTCAGTTAATCACATAGCTGTTTCTGTAGACTTATTCTATATTCGTATTTAATTTTTACTAAATGTTTAGTGTGTATTTTCTTTTTCTTTTTTTCCCTGATTATCCTGGCCCGCCTCGATTAGTGCTGCTATCTGCGGAGCCAGGAGATTAAGACTTAATTCTTAAGTAATGAAAATATTGTTGCTGTTGTTGTTCGATCATGTGAATTAAAAATTTTTTTACATGGACATTTACTTATTGGAAAGCCAAAAGAAAGCTTCGTGACTTTCGGCCGGATAATCTCTGCTGCAAAACAGAAAATTAAACAAACCTGCCTTTCGTTCAAGTTGAATGCATATCGTGGCGCAGACGGCCAAAACCCGCCGAGGAGGCACCCAAGAATTCCCCACGTTTTGGGAGGAAAATTTCGCCGTAGCAGGAAAAATCTCGATTTTTGAGAACACGGTTTGCAAAGGATTGACGAAAGTTCGCTGGGGGTCGAATAAACACGCGAAAAGCCGGGATTCTGGGAGCGGAGTCTGAGGTTCTGAAGTCCAAAGGTAAGTGCGTACAGCTTTCTAGATAAAGTTAAGTTTATTTGTCGAAAAATCGCATCGAAGTCCATTACATCTAGAGTCAAAATATAATTGTGGAAACTCGCATTGCTCATCGAGGTCTTTGAGGAAACTTTGACCGGAAGAAAGGCACAAATAAAACCTAACTGGGCGCGAAAGACTCGCACCACAATCCAAAAGTATATTTAGTGACTCGTGGTTTGTGATATTGGCATATTTTCAGAGTTCTAGAAGTCCAGAGGTCGCTTCGTCAGCGTAAAAAAGCCTTTGTCATGTTTTGAATTTTTGTTCCGTACGGTAATATATCTGTTGAAAGCTAAACTTAATAATGCTGAAACAAAAAGATCCATTTCACGAATTCAGCTTTAAGCATTCCTCGAACGCTTTCTTGTGCCTTGGATAGTTTTCTAGAAATGTTTGTTTTTGCCACATTTATAAACCTTGACTGCGAGAAATGAATTCACAGAGCTTCTTTTTAACACATGCTCAAATACATTCAGTCACCAGAAAACAGTAGATTGTTGGAAAAAATCAAAGAACCTCAAGGATAGCCGGACAATAGCACTTGATGATATAAAACATGTCAGCTTGCACTTTCCAGATTTATTCAAATAACCAAGCCTGCGAGATAACAAAAAAGGTTTGAAAAATAAATGGTCATTCCCTGCACAAAGTTACACTTCAAAAAATATTCTACACTCCATAATATAAAAAATTGGGGCATTCGTAGCACTTGAGAACTATTATAAGTAAAATAAAATGCGACTTGAAACAAGCTTGCAGACAGGTAATCATCTATATAATCTATTTTCTTCGCATATATTTGTTTTCACGCAAATAAGAGAACGAATAACGCTTCAAATTCTTTGAAAATGAAACAGAAACCCAGGGAAACAGCGCAATAATTAGCCTATCCATGGAAATACGAAACAATACGATTTACTGGATACGATTTTACGAATCAAGAGAAATTATGAAAACCGGTGATATACAACTATATAGCTACATTAAAATCCATTGTTGTCAACAGATGCATTTTTTATTAATTTTTGCTAACTGTCCAAATTTAAAATAAATTGGGCAGTTCTTGCTCAAACTGTCCAATTTAATAAAAATCTGGATACCTTCCATCAACCAATCAATTGTCAAGAAAAACTAGTTTGGAGGGCAAAACATTTGCCATGTTCATATATTTTTGGATGCCATATAATAAATAGGTAACAGGACTACATGCTTGTTCAATTTGGAAATAATTGGATTCAAAAAAGTCCTCTGCCAAATTGCCAGAGTCCAAAGGCCTCGGCCTCGTCTCATTTTGCAGTCCTCGGAATTTTTTCTCATCCAATTATTTCCAAATTGGAGCGCATGTAGTCCTATTACATATACAACTCGGGCCAAGAAAGGAGCAAAGAAACTGAATAATAACAACACTAAACTAAGGATGAAAGAGTAGGGCGGGAAACAAAAAGCGTAACAGACATTCTTTTTCATTTCTATAGCGCGACGTTGCAGAGAAAAAAACGGTCGCACGGCTTTCGCTCAAAATTTGCTTTGATCCGGTTTTAAAAATTCAGATATATGTACATATATCTATATATGTACATAAGCACCGCCCGATCCCCGATCCCCTCTCCCCTTTTCCCTCCTCCACCCACCCCCTCCCCTTTCGACGCATGAGGAATCGTCGGATATCGGTTTACCGATTTTGTTGCCTGCAAAACTGTGAAACGCTCGAAAATAGCACATTTGTATTGTAACGGGTCAACAAAACCCTTGAAGCAGTTGAAATATTTCTAGAAACTCTAGGAGGTCTTGAAATACATACTGAGTATCAAACAAAGACAATACACATGATATATTATTCTCGTTTGAGTGTTTCTCATTTTCTTTGCCGGCATGATCTCTGCATCTGATCCTCATCATTTTCAAAAGTGACGAACAAAGAACTCCAATTTAGCAAATATTAACTATTGAGCTCGAGGTAAGTACGTTATCTGGACAATGCCATGCGTAAATTGCGTTCACCGTTTTACGTTCAGCAAGGAATAAAACGGATGTTTAAAAATCATTTCACGGCCAAATCCGGCGCAATCTACTAGTAAATCTCAACACATGCAATTCAATTTCGTACTTGACGACGTTTCGGCCACATACAGGCGAGTTAATGAAGACAAAGAAGCTCATACATGGTCTGGTTTGGTCTCTCTTGAAACGTACACCTTCATGTTCCAAAAATCATGTAGTTATCAAACAGACTGAACAATCATCGATCGATACTTTCTCGATCTAAGCTTGAACACTCATGATTGGTGTCGACCACGACAAAGTGGGAAGTTATTTTCCAGTGACGTACCGCTGTAACTGAAACTATGTTTTAAGTAGTTAGTTCGCGGTCTAGGCAATGAAAATTTACCGAAAGAATTGCGTAAACCAAAGTCTGTACTTCGTTCATTGAATAGATTCTGTAGGTACACCGGAGCTAACTCGTTAATTGGGGAAACCGTAAATAATAAAAAAAAGGAAAACGGAAACGGAAAAGCGCCATTTTGTGAAAAAATAGTTACCGGCAGTTATTGCTGTCACTCCAGAGTCAATTTTAAGCATAGAATAATATCTTATCACATTTTTGACTGAATAGTGAACTACTTCCGTTAACGTTAATTCGATTGATACTCAGTAGACGTAAAATACATAGAGCACTAACCAGATGAAACAAGTGCTTGAATCCTTCTTGCTTCATTTAGTGACGATAATTTGCAAAGATACAACCTTGTTCAAAGCCTGTCGGAAACTTTTCGTGTTTACCAGACACGGGGAGGTCGTGTAAAAACCCGTTAGTGTATTAAAGTCAGGTTATATCGTGGAAGGCTGAAAAATATGTATCAAGCTTACAAAACTTCAAAAATATTGCTGTAAGCAAGCAAAGTACATGTACATGTTTAAGAAATATATCATGGAGAATGTTGAAAATACATTTTTCCGAGCCATTTCCTCCCCCAGACCCCCCTAAAAACTCGCGCCTCCGGCGCTCGTTTTCAAGCCCCTCCCCCCCACCACTTTATGAAATACGCTCCGCCGTCCCTGCCAGTTTGTCCCATTTCAGTGTTTCGAGGAGCGAACTTGAACTAGTTTCATAACTGGCCTTCAAAACCGCCCTAGCTGCACGGTTTTGTAATTTTTTTTAATCGATTACATAAGCCATCCCAGACGGGGCTACAGTGATCACAATTGAGGTTGGATGAGGGCTTTATAAAGTAACACTGCAGTAGATTGGGAGATAAGGGGCCGGATGCGCCTCAGGGCACCTATAGAGTGTGTTCGCGTGACGTCACGGCGGCAATGTTGGAGGAGTAAAACAAAGAAATGGCAGCCATGTTGGAGGAGTGAACGAGTCTTTTGGGAATTGAACTCTATTTTATGCGAATTCTTCCCCTTGTTTCAGTAAAGCAATACGGATGCTAGTCACGTGAGCGAAAACACTCTACTGTCGAGGATACCTTTTTGCACATTTCGTCAAAATGGTTAGACCAGGAGAGTCGATCGTCAATAATCAAACCTAATGACTTAGCCTGATCAACTCTGCTGATTGGTTGGTTAGCTAATTTGATGTTGATTTCGTCATATCTCTCGACATGAAGCTTCTGTCGAGAGCCAGTAACCATAAACTCGGTTTTCGCTATATTAAGGCTTAGTTTGTTGGCTTTTAGCCAACAGTAAAGATTCGTAAGCTCAGAGTTTGAGGTCCGTGAGAGTGGAACCAGAAATAGTAATGTTGGTGTCGTCTGCGAACATTTTCGCAGAGGCAGCATTAACCCTTTACTGCCCAAGGGGTCTCCCTTTGACGAGTAAAATCGTCTGGCGTTAGACAGAGTAAAATCTATAAGTCACGCTTGGGCAGGAAAGGGTTAAGGGAGATAGTTTTTTAACCCTTTACTGCCCAAGGGGTCTCCCTTTGACGAGTAAAATCGTCTGGCGTTAGACAGAGTAAAATCTATAAGTCACGCTTGGGCAGGAAAGGGTTAAGGCAGTTGGGGAGGTCGTTAAGGAAAAGTAAGGGACCAAGAATACTGTCTTGTGGCACCCCGCAGGTTAGTCCGCTTGCACTGGATCGAACTGGATAGTGCTCCGTCAACATTAAATTTCTGGCTCCTATTAGTTAGGTAAAAAGCAAAAAGTCGTATAGAGCCCTGATCAACTCCATAATTCGTAAGTTTCTGCAAAAGGATTTCCAAGGCCTTCTTGAGATCGATAAATACAACACCAATTAAAAGGCCGTTATCTATATTCAATATAGAGTTATTGACCAATTATTCGTTGTCTCAAGTAATGCTGTTATAGTACTATGGAGTGATCGAAAGCCAGACTGATAAATATTAGAGATTATTCTCATTTAGATAATTTTAAAACTGTTCATAAATAATTTTCTCAACTTTTTGAAACAATTGGCAATACAGGTTGATAATTACTAAGATCGGATTTAGCTCCTTTTTGGAATATGGGATTCATAGGATGCTCCAGCAGGTTGTCGAGACGCCTTAGCCATAAGCAATGGTTCTTTCTAAGACTATATACCGCCCGGACGGTCGCACTATACGAACAGCACTTTTGGATTTAGACTTGCTTTTTAGTCGGCCTCTTTTTTGTGACCTTCGAGTGGCGAAGGCCAGTACTGTTTCATGGTGGTATTGCGGTATTTGCCCTTTTTATTGGTAATGTGGTGTTCAGGATCCCTAATGCCGCCAACTAGCTTAGTGTTCCATAACGCAACAAAAATCCCACAAAAGGCCAATTTCGTTCGTGATAAATAATCAACGAGCGCGTAGCCCGAGCTGGTTATAATCACCTCATATGAATGAAACACGTGAAAAAGGCGAGGGAGA
Source organism: Blastomussa wellsi (assembly GCA_947652115.1). Classification (NCBI taxonomy): domain Eukaryota; kingdom Metazoa; phylum Cnidaria; class Anthozoa; order Scleractinia; family Plerogyridae; genus Blastomussa; species Blastomussa wellsi. Next base: position 2,349,427 of record OX393562.1, read on the forward strand.
GAAACAGGTTCTTCGCAAATGTTCCTGGCACAATCTCCTCTAAAGTTGTCTTTATCTTGGAACATCTTGACAATGTTGGTTAACGGAGAGATCCGAAATATTGCGAAGCTGGCGCGAGAAAATTTCTGACCATTTGACGAAAAATTCGCAGAAATAAAGTGATGTTTTGGTCCTAGTAAGTTACTCAACTTGTGTGGTGTAAACCGTCAATTATTCAACTCAATATTCACAACTATTCACCTCCACTTCGGTGAATTATTGTTAAAAAACACCGCATATATTGTAAAAAGCCCCGGGGGAGACACGCACATGGAGCGGGGATACCCGTCGTCTTGCTTAGGGGTGTAAATTTCAGATTTTGGTCTCACTTATGGTGTTCTTGGCACAACGCCATTACATTTAGCCATGAAGGTCTCGTTAATAGAGCACGCGAAGAAATATAAAAATTTATATTTAATAAAAATGTATATTTTTAATTCGTTTCATTTACTCGATTCATATAATCAAAGTTTTCATTGTCTCTCTTAGGGGTCAAAAAAAGCTTGGGCCACGCCCAGATCGGCCTCCTTTAGGCGTTTGATTCAAAATTGCCGACGAGCATTCCCGCCCCTTTCATATGCGAGTCCTCCGGGTAAAAAGCACCGCATAAAATAAAGAAGTTTGACTTAAGACACTGTTGACGTTTCATATTGTGTCTTGTCAGATCACCAACATCACTCAGCGATTGCTATTGAGTTTATTATGAAGTACCACGTGGCGTTTGCTATATTTTGGCTCGTTTGCTTGCTGGTTATTCTATACTACCTGGTTCCAGATATAATTCAAGAACAGAATTGCAACAGAATGAGGCAACATTCCGTTTTTCATGAAGTTGATAGACTACAACGAACAGAGGACAGAACAAAGACATCCAAGAGCGAACACGAAATTCAGTTGGGTAAGAAACTGCTGGAATCCACCAGCAAAATGCGCATTAGCGAAAGGGATGGAACCAAAAATTCACAGAAGTTTGCTTCAAGGACAAACCTCATAATATTAAGCCCGGGTAGAGGAGGATCATCTTTCCTAGGAGCAATGTTTGACAGCAATCCAGAAATGATGTACTGGTTTGAGCCGTTGTACACATTAAGACGCGACTTCTTTAGGATGCCTTTTCTAAAAAGAATAAACGAAACAGTAAACTACACGAAAACTTGTATCAACGTAATCGACAGCTTCTTCAAATGCGACTTCATTAATGTCACTAATGCCACTTTATCGAACCTATCAGAGACCATATTTCGCTATCGAAGTAAATCCCTCACAAGTGGATATTTATGCCCTGACAAAAAGACGTCAACACGTCGATGTCCCACGTTCTCAAATAGGCTGCTTAACAAGGCCTGCAGCTCTTACAAACATACGGTTATCAAGATTTTGACTGCCCGTGTACCGAACAAAACAATAGAAAGCTTCCAGGAGCTTTTCCAGCATCAAAATAGATATGATGTGAAACTTATTCACTTGGTTCGCGATCCTAGAGCTGTGGTTTACTCAAGAACTAATTCAGTGAAATGGGTAGAAAGTAACTACTTGGATGAAGATTTTCGTTCGTATGTTCGTAGAATTTGTCATCCCATGGAGCAGAATTTACGAATTGGTTTGCTTAATCCCCCGTCATGGTTAAGGAATCGCTTCAAAGTAATTCGCTTTGAAGACCTTGCTATGAATACCATAAACAACGTACGTGAACTTTATAAATTCGCAGGATTTGATTGGTCTGCGAGAGTGAAAAAATGGATATCAACTCACAACAGACCGCCAAGCAATCCGAAAGAAAGTGATGCGTATTCCCTCTACAGAAATGCTTCAGATGTCATTGATAAGTGGAAAAATGCACCGAAAGACTTAATATCAGTTGTGGAAGATATTTGTGGAGATTTAATGGATATGCTTGGCTACGAAAAACTGATAAAGCATAATAGAGGATGATGTTAATTTTATTTGGTTGGAACTCTTTTTAATTTGCAGTTTTGTAGTCTTATCTCAGGGCAATGCAAACATTTTTCGGAAATGTCAACGAATTTTTGCAGAAAATGTGAAACATCGAAATTATTGTCGGCCCGTCGGATTCTGGACACAGGCACAAGTGCACAACTCGAAACCGATTGGTTAATAGCACGGGTTAATAGCACCTCTTCCCCTCCCCCGAACGGATGGGCGTCCCGAAATTTCTTTCCCATGGAGCTCCACTGTCGCGCGTAGTGCGCTGGCTCCGCTTTTAACGAGCGTAATGGAGGGAGACATTTTCGGTTAAAATATTCGTTTCAAAAATCTTTGGTTTTCTATTTGAACGTGATACCGCGCCAGTACTAGAGAAAAATTAGAGGAATTTTGCGTCCAAGATTTATGGGGCCTTTTTTAGAGGGGGGGGGGGGGGGGGGGAGTGGGTTTATTTTCGTCCTTTTACGGTGGCTGACTGTATTCTTAACATTTATTTACCTACTAGAAGATGGGTATCCATGTTCTACAAGAAAATAATGCCTGGTTGATGTCTAGAAAAGCTGTCGGAGCCGTTGGGCGAGGGCATTCGGGCGGCCTCCTTGTTCGTAATTTCTTTTTTGTTTTGGCACTCGTTGCTCAATAGCTTAATAGCTCGTCCTCATTTTCGTCTCCCCAGTCACCTGAACTTATTTCATTAATATTTGTTCTAGCAGCCATAATAAAGGAAATAAAAAGATAACTTTAAAAGATTGTCGCCGCCATTTTTTTCAATTCGCAGCGCAACACAAACTACATCCGGGGTACCGGGCTTCTATAGTTTTTGCCCATGTTCCATTAAAAATAAAGCCCGCTAAGATTCCATGGCGAGCATACAGGGCTATATTCTAATAACTTTTAGTAGAAACTCGTACCCAGTCGCTAATTACGTAAAATTGCCGCCTTTGCCCTTCCCCCCAATTATATGCACCGAAGACAACAAAGAACTTAGAGGACAAAAGTGAACCTGGAAGGGGAGGAAGGGGAAAAAGTGTTTAATCCAGGTTTAATGCATAAATTAATTGTCTAACAGAATGGAGCGAGTGAGTGCGTCAATTTGAGGTTCACTCCTAAACCTCATAGCATTACTTACGTCATACCATGAGGTAAAAATGAATTTGTACCCATTACTTGAGGTGAAGGTGTTTTAACGTTTTTTAATTGATTCTTCACTGTTTAAAGTAAATTAACTCATACCAGGCAACTAAAAAGCTGAAGCATCTGATAATCTAAAAGCTACATAATATCGAACATCTCTAAACACGTAACAAAACTAATTTTACATCTTAAATACAAAGAATATAAAATGTTAATATATAGTTTGTAATCTTAGGCATCCGATTGACCGGACTAAAGCGAGATTGTAAACCAGTTTATCAACCTCATGATTCTGTTATAATGTAAATATATAATTAAAATAATCATAAACCTCAGTTTTAAATACCGTTTTGCCCGAAAAGAACTGACTTTGAATAACGCAGCACATAAATTACCTTGACTATATTGACCATTTTTGCATTGCCAATAATATACCTTGTTTACCCCCCCCCCCCCCCCCCAAATTTTGCATAACCTTTGTTTTCCAATTCTCCTGGGTATTACAGTCGTCCTAAGACAATCGGAAGACAATACTTTTGCAAAATTTTGGGGGTAAACAAGGTGTATTATGGGCAATGCGAAAATGGTCAATTAATGAACTTGCGCTAAATAAACTATATTTAACCATTGACAAGCTTGAAGTGAGTCTTTTTGGTCAGCCATTATCCAAAAACTGGCTCATCCTCGGTGTAAGAACCTGTGAAACTCACGAGTGACGTAAAACAAAGAACGAACAAGACAACAAAGAACCTCGAAACAATACAGAACAGGAAAACAACAGCTCAAAAACAAAGAAAAAAGTCACAGGTTTTTACACCGAGGTAAACCCCAAAAACTGATCTCTAACTTCTGCTTTCTGTTTCTCTACAATCAAGTCTTTGCATGGGCATCTTGCATGTCTGTTTTGAGGACATATTGTGTGTTTTTTTTAACTAGCCAAAAAAACTTAAGTTTGATACGCAGTAAATGATATTTAATTGTAACTTATAACATGTCTCAATCATTTAACCTAACTATACTTTTAAATGTAAAATGTTTTTCACCATTGCCTCATATTGAAAAAAAGAAACAACGCAACAAAGAAATGGCCTGTTTTATTTCAGTGTCCTACTGGTACTACTATGGTAAGAGGAAAAAAGCCTCTTTATTCCTCAAGCTTGTCAAGAATGGGTCTGTGTTAATTTTACCTCTGTGTCGTAACGAACATTCGCGTGAAACCACTTTCAATTGGGAAATCCTTTAGTTTCTGAAACAATGAGCTCGTGATGAGGACGCGTTTTCCTTCGCAATGGCGGACGCCATATTTTTTTTTAATTTGTACGCGAAAGTCCGCACTCGACCCAGTACCTCACGGTATGAAACTTTTATTGTGGGTAATACAATGCATCACATTTGTTCTCATAAGAATCCACTTATGTATAATTAATTTTACATGCGACTTACATGAATATATATTGAATAATCAGACATAATTATTATGTTCTCTGTTCTGTTTCGCCTCCTACTATAGTAATAAATAATCATATGATTGCACCTTAAACTTTTCAGCCCTGAATTGAAACGACTTAACATCGATCCACTAATTAACCTTAAAAGTTTCAGAAAATACACAAATTAGCGTCGAAAAGGAAAAATGGTAAGTAACGTCAAATTTTCCCAGCTCATACATAAATCGAAAAAAAGACGCATAAGGGATTTCAGACACCAGCAAGGAGAGTTTGTTTGTTAAAGTCAGGACTGGAAAGGTTAACGGTTTCTAATCTATTTCTAAACGCTTGTTAAGTATTCTACAATTTCAAGAGGTCCGCCGCTTTTAATGAGACCAACTGTGAAAGGAAAGGAAACAAACGCTAAAAATGACAAGCAAGCGTACTTAAAGTGAACTTTTTGTTAAGGATCAACCAAGGAACTGGAAATAGAGATAGGATTCTCGTTTTTAAAAGAATAAAACTTAGGACTAAGACCAATGAATGAAAGTTTAAACATGAAACTTGACAAAAAAGTCACCACTTCCAACAGTTTGAATACTAGCCTGCGAGCAAACTCTCTCGTAAGCTCTCTCGTGGGATGGGTAGAGAATTAATTAGCCTGCGAGCAAACTCTCTCGTAAGCTCTCTCGTGGGATGGGTAGAGAATTCATTAGCCTGCGAGCAAACTCTCTCGTAAGCTCTCTCGTGGGATGGGTAGAGAATTAATTAGTCTGCGAGCAAACTCTCTCTTGTCTGCTCTCTCGTGGGATTGGTAGAGAATTCATTAGCCTGCGAGTAAGCTCTCTCGTAAGCTCTCTCGTGGGATGGGTAGAGAATTAATTAGCCTGCGAGCAAGCTTTCTCCCTACTACCCATCCCACGAGAGAGCTTGCTCGCAGGCTATTTGAATACAGTCCTCTACTTTGCTCCCCCCTTCGTTTAACAAAATGATTGTTTGCATGTTCGAAACATGTAAACCGGGACAAGATCCGGCCTGACGGGCCACTAGGCTCGTGTGCAGATTTTACCTATGCTCTGAACATGCCAACAAAAATATGAATGTAATAGATTCGTTGCTTTCAAAGAGAAATGCAACTAACCTAAAAACCCAGCGCTTTCACCCTTCAGAGTTACCACCTAGAACAGCAAACAAGTTAGCACGTATGATGTTAGGCAGCTTTTTAAGTACAGACGTTACACAAAATTAATACATTCAAGTAGTTAGGAAACACAGACACATAGAAGCAAAATCCCTGCAGAGTTTAAGAGCACTTACTGGATAAGAGCAAAATAACTAGCAACTAAATAAAGTAAAAACAAACTTGCTATTTAAAATACACACGAGGCAATTTTTGCGTACGGGCTAAAATTGAACATTAGTTTTAATGCCAAGATAATGCTTAAACAATTAATGAGCTGGGATTTGTAGTAATCTAAACTTTGAGAACAGTGATCACTTTAAATGAAAGCATCACTTTGGATGTTAGAGATATAACAAAATATGCAGCTATTTGGAACAAACGAAGGTCAAATATGGTCGGATGTCTTAATAATAATATTAATGAAAGCAACAACAACAGTTAAAGTGACAAGTTAAACAAACAAAGTCAAGGTTGCATCAATAAAACGTGATTTGCGAAGTTACACACGTCAGTGGATTTACTTGCAACAAAGAGCGTTAGGCATTAGGAAGCAACTTGAACGAAGGGAGCAATGAACCATCTGAAGACCAACACCAAGTGATACATTGATTACCCCAACTCTATCACATAATGCTTCAACCTGACTACGGATATTAATTTTATTAGAAAGGAAGTTTTCTTTTCTTATTACGATGATCCATAATATCCACGTGGAAAAAAACTCCTAGAACGCGGAAGGTTTGGATAAAATTACAGGAACACGAGGGATGTTCGAAGCGCAGTTTATAAAATAAAAGACGTTAAGAAGCGAATTTGGGGTCACAACAGGAGTACACTGAAATTAGGTAAGATCGTGTTTATGCTGGAATTTATCATTTTGTAAAAAGAAAATATGGCGAAACAAACTGCTACTTTTTTTAGACGTCGAGCAAAATTCACAAGTTCTGAAAATCCACATCTTACAGAAAAATCTGTTCTTCAATTGGTTGTATAATCGGACAGGCTGTTAATCCTCACCATGAAACAAGTAACATTACTGCTAGGTAAACAATAACTGAGATATGGCTCAATGGAAAAATACACGTAAATGAAAAAAAAACATGTTTGAAATTAATATAACTTTACAGGTCCAGAAGTTACTGATTTACGTAGCCACAAAAAAACCAACCAACAAACCTTGAGGGAAAGTGTCTTGAGATGAATCCATGTTAAAGTTCAAAAATACAGGCTTCAGAGAGAGAATGAGAAATTATGAACATGGAAGATTTAAGTGCCTATGAGGTAAAAACTAACATAAGCTTATTTGAAAGCCCTTTCAAAATGAGGAAGAACGGTTTGTGCTACCTATTTATGTTTTCGTATTATGCAAATTAGATAACTGAAGATGTCAAAAGTGGCTCCAGTTTGGAGTCAAAACACAAAATGAAGAATATCTCTGCAAATAATAAACCCCTGAAACCCCTGGATTACCCTAAAAAATATGCCACATGGTGCCTATTTTGATGTTGCTATGGCAACACTCTTGGTTCCAGATCTCTTTTATGCAGCAATGACAAGTACTGGTTTTGATCTTTACCAAACATCATTTACTTCCTAAATGGTAGGATACCAAGGATACCAAATCCAATATGGACATGGTGTATGTTTTAAATAGGTCCATGTACTTCATTCAGAGCTACAAATGGAAATAATGCATTCAAAGAAGAAATATATTGGTACCCAGAGTGTTGCCATCATAATAGGTACAATCTGGTGTATTCCTTAGGGTGCAGTACTGGTGTCAAGTTTCATCTGTATTGCCTTATTATTTGCAGCGATATTCTTCATTTTGTGTTTTGAAAATTAAATGGAAAACATTTGAACATGTATATGGAAAATGGGCTATACAAATCCATTACCATTACCATTGACCCTACACTTGAACCATATATTGACGTCATCAGTTATCTAATTTGCATAATACAAAAGGAACGAGAGAAGGTATCACAAAAAGTAAAACACCATTCTTCCTCATTTTGAAAGGGCTTTCAAATAAGCTTAAGTTGATTTTTAAAAAGTGATCTATTCGTGCCATAAAACAACAAAGATAAATACTGAGATACTATGAAGAATAAATTAACTGTAATATTAACCATAATCAGGAGAGAATTTTGTACCTTGTGGTCTCCCATACAGACTTGTTTACCAATCATGTCATAAACTACTGAGGATCCTTTCTTCTGAAAGAAAAGAGAAAATATTGTAATTCATTTTAAGAGCTTGGCATGCACAGTCGTGTCTCATCACTGGTTAGTAGAAACTCATCTGTGTTCTTTTGGAGATCCAGAAACCGTTGTTCTCCCATTGTTTTCTATTTAGCAATTAGACCAGGAGACCGAGTTTTCTACAAGCGAATTGTCAACAAGGCAAAGTCAAGTTCAGTGACTATGACTCATAAGAGATGAGAGGGAATAGTTTAATTATTGCTTTAGTAGAAATTCAGAAGGTTTACTTTCCATAAGCTACCATTTAAATCAAAAACTACATGTAAAAAAATGATGCCTCAAAGAGCAACATGTGCACAATCGTTTTCTATCGGTGAATAGAAAACAGTCACGAGAACCACTCAGGTTTTCAGATTTCCAGTAGAACACAGGTGATGGAGTATCTACTAATCAGTGATATCTAGAACACAAATGCATATGTGATGCTACCAATTAAAGGGACAAATTTTTAATTATTTTTGGCTGAAAAGGTAAAAGTGAAGACTTTAAAGTCTTTAGTAAAAACAATTAGACTCTGACTCAGCCTTGTTTTCTATGAGTGACAGCCAACTTGGCTGCACATCATTGCCTATTTTCTCGAATATACTAGTATATATACTAGTATATACTAGTATATATACTAGTATATATACTAGTATATACTAGTATATATACTAGTATATATACTGGTATATATACTAGTATATACTAGTATATACTAGTATATTCTCCTAGTCTAACTTTAACAGGAGCCTAAGTGTACTGTTAAACTAAGTGCACAGTGATACGATAATGCTTTGTATTATTTCAAATGTCTGTTGGCCAACAAACAGCCTCTCACTGGTCACATCACAATGGTCATATCGAATTTAGTCATATCCCATTGGGAAATGGGAATGTAATTTGGCAAATTGAGCCTGAATAGAATGTAATGCAGTTTAGTTGAATCTGAATCAAAGCTCCCCTTTTACCAGTAACAGTATTTATGCTAATTAGTTTTATCTTGATAGGTTATTTTCACAGGCTCTTTAAAATATAGAAGCTATTTATTAATTAAAAGTAGTTACCCTGTATAAAGGAAGATGTGATTGATTGATTGATCAATTATCAGTACAATTTAGTTGAATTTGGTCAAGAAACTAAAATAACCTGTCCCCAGGATCATAGTTATATCAAATAAAGGCCAACCTGGTCTATTATAGCTCTGCTTGAATGACTCAAGAAGATTCTGTCACACCATGATGGGCACCTGGAAATATTCACAGAATGACAGTCAATAATTTGAAAAACTCACGAAAGGACAAAATGAAAGAGATAATGATGATAATGATGATAACAATAACAACTTCATTGGCCACTCCCAATGGGGCTTTTCAGGTCCAATGTAAACAGACACTGAAACAAATATTAGCAGAGCTCTGGCGGCCCAAAGGGCCGCCAGGCGGAGCCCCATACTCATATGGGAAAGAAAACGAAACCCATGAGTTGATTTTCTCATGGTTATCATGGCTAGCGGTATTGCTCGTGGGCGCGTACGCATGACGACGACGACGGAGTCGCGCAGCATGGTGGCCATAAATAGCCATGCCTTGCCAGCACCTTGTCAGCCTTATCAGCTTACATCTTTGTTATAGGGCATCCATGTTACGGTCATTTGACAGCTGTCATAACAAGGTTAAGAATCCCAACTGATAGGAGGCAAACCAATTGGCTATTTTACAAGGAGTTGGCCTCTGAAAACACAAACTAGTGGTCAGAACACAGCCTGAAGCCACAACTTATGGATTTCAAGTCCAAAACTCTAACCACTCGGTGACTGTTTTTGTTTCACAGAATGACAAGATAGGTAAATTAATGCAATCCATAACTACACGCACAAACACTGTACAAGTACAATGTGGCTTGCATGATGTACCTTGAGTCTCCGTAAACTGTTGTTTCCTTGATATCTTCACTAAAAGGATAGCTGTTTAAAAAGAGAAAACCAAGATTACATACAGCTGTTTCATATTAGATGCAAGTTGCTTAATAGGTTCATATGAACTGTAATTATGGTGTTGGACAGAAAATTGTAAAGGAAACAGTGGCAAAAACTTTGATGCAAATCAACAGCATGCCCTCACATGAATTTACCACTGTGAACAAGTCTTTTGAATTAGCATTAAAACCATACCGAAAAAAAAGTCTAAATTTGGTGATAGTGTCATGATAACCGTCACTGATAAAGAGCCTTCTTCACTGCATCATTTTGGACCAGTAGTACTCAGGGTTGTCAAAATAAGCCGATAACCAGCGCATTTCACCTGCTATTCCGAATACTGCGCCGGCTACTCCCAATGTTAGCAGGTCAGTTCTAAGCATGATATTGAAGAAATAAAATGAAAATAGCCACCTACTTCTTGGATGGAACCTGCTACTCAAAAACCTGCTGACAACCTTGAGTTGTTCTCAATGACAATGACTACAGTAATTTCCCTACTGCAAACTGCAATTTCAGACTTTTATTTATCTACTGTCATGCTACGAGAGTGAAGCTTTTGTTTTACAACATGCAAAACCAGGTAATTTAGGTGAATCAGAAAGGAACGTTAGGGGACAAAACAAGGGCAAATGATTCAAACTCATTCAAAAGTCGTAACAAATTGAACGCGAAGCATACTCAAGTGAAATGCTTGTTGCAGATTTTGTACAAGTTTCACACTTGTCAAATTCATTCAAGTGGCACGAAACCAAAACTGGCTGAAAACATGTAGCTACTGTACAGTTACTTTGGGAATGAGTATCCCCGACACATGATAAAAGAATTGCTACCCTTGTTGACAACTACAGTATAATATTGAGGCTCATATCAAGTGAATCTTGTCCAGTAAGGTTAAACATGTCAAAAGAGAATGGGATACAATTTTTTCTGTTCTGCTATTTCACAATCGTTGCCATGAAAGCGTGGGGCTTGTACATGTACACAGGTATGAAATTGATAACATTTTTCAAAATTAGTTATTTTATGGTACCTGGGACAAAATGAAATATCAAACTCGAATAATCTGTCTTTGAAGGCATCAAACTCTCTGTTGTACTTTGAAAACTTCTTTCCATTGTGGTTTCTAAAGATACTTTGGTCATGAAACTTGAATATTCGTGCTTCTAGTGTAAGAAACACCTGACAAATGAAATAAATATTATTATATTAACATAATATTGTTTATAGTGATATAAATGACTTCTATGAAACATTATAAAAACAAGGGATCTGCACTGGTTACCAAGTCCAGGCACAAAAACAAATTCTATGCAACCAATTGGAAACAGGATCCCTCTTTCAGCCCTCTATGAGTAAGTTTAAATTTTATTACGACCGCTGCTAACAGCACAGTCTGTTGATCACTTTGTGCATAAAACTCAAGTAACTCTCTATTAACAGTTTCTATCCTCAATTAGTATTTTGTAGTGTATTTGCATCAAGCACTCCTGCAATTGTGTGAAACCATTTAATATACCTTTCTTTGTTTATAAATATTACAATTATGCAATTGTTGATAAGCAATACAAATTTCCACCGGTATATTAGCAATTTGTGAATCAAAGTTCTGCAGGACACTCAATTTATGCAAATTTATCGTGGTTCACCATGCAATCGCAACATTCAAACTCACTACAACAGCGCCACATTACTCACAATGGAGTCCAGCTGTATACACACGTCTCACCTTGTCTGCCTTCTTTCTGTCTCTAAAGATGATCTTTGAAGGAGTGCTGTCGCCATCCTTTCTTATATGTTGCTGTGGTAGTCCAGCACAGAGATACTGCAAAGAGCCAATTAAAAAACAAATCAGCACAATGCACGTAACAGAACCACACAACTCACTCATATTTACTTTCTGTAGCATAAAGCAGTTGTCAATGACTGCTGTAAAACCAATTTAACCAAATAAGCAACAATACTGACTGGCCAATCACAAAAGACTGCAGCTTTGATGCAATGCTGACAAAACGTGCACGAGTGACTTATGATTGGATACAGTTAAAATTACCAGTAACTTGTGATTGGTTGAGAAATATACTTGACGGTAGTTATTATGAACTGAAATTATAAATTATCTGGAAAAATGGTTGTTGATATGCAATCAGACAATGACCTTTCGAAACAAATTACATCTAACATACGGGGTGCTGAGTACATGTACTTGACATTGTAATGCAAATTGCTTGGCAAAAATTGATGTCTTCGTTTTGACTATTGTAGCGCTCTCACAACAAGTTACCAACTAACTATCACAGTTGTACATAATAGCTAGCCTACTCAGACACTGTGATGACAACTTATTTTTTATACTGTACCTCCACAACTCTTTTGTTGTCAAGTCTGAAGTTGAAGTCACCAAATATCAAATGAGGAACCAAAGGGAAGGAACTCTCTTGTAATCTGAGAAAACAGTGTACATAACCAGCAACACATGATCATGAATATTGCAATTTACTCTAAAGCTTATTAAATAGTAGTCTGGATAATACTATTTCAATCTGCATTTGTTTTTAATTGCATTAATAGAAGGCCATGTAACTTTTCACCAACAAACACTTTTTCTGAAAACCACATGGAATAAAAGCTGTTGAAGTTTGAGTTAAAATGTACAAATGCCTACATATTACAAAGCTGGTAACAAAACAATAGCAGCATAAAAACACGTCTTTTCTCAAAGCCATCATCTTACCTGTCTAACACATGGTCAAACGCTCTCTTGCGATTTTTACTGTACAAAGATGGAGTCTGAAAGAACAATGGCAACAATTTTTTTGAGCTAATGCATGCATATTAGAAATTATTGTATAGGATAATGATCATCACCTTTGGTTCATGATCACAATAATGATGACAATAAGAATGATCAACAGATTGAAATAAGCGCAAGTATGACTGTGGCTAAATAGGATACTGTCCAGTCCTGGACAGTTCGGTCCAATATTGTACACAGTCTCTGCTAGTGAACAGAACAAGTAGTGTTTTTAGGAACAAGAGTGATGTGAGGCACATTTCCATGATCTAGATTTCGCACAGGCATAAGAAGTACTGTAATATACATGTATCAAACTGAAGAGAGATTCATTTCATTTCGCTAATTCAAACCATAATATATAAATTCTTGTGGAAAGGGCCCGATAAAATAGCCAGGAGAGCTACAATTAATAGTTCTGACTATGGGGGGTTAAATATCACTGATCTGGAGACTTCTATTAAGTCTCTTAGATTGGCATGGATTTCAAAAATTTTTAATCCTGAACCATCTCCATGGAAAAGTTACCTCAGACATTTGCTTAAACCTTATGGAGGTCTCTTCTTTTTTCACTGCAACTATAATATTAATGATTATCATATCAATTCGACTTTTTATTCAGAAATACTGCAGTGGTGGTCTGAATTTCGCTCAAATGTTTCAACGGATTCTAAAGCTTATGACTCTATAATTTGGAATAATTGCAATATAAAGATAGACGGCAAACCAATCTGTTATCATAATTATATGAATGCTGGGGTAATTTTTATCAGCGATTTAATGTATTCTCGAAACAACGTTGAATCCTTTAACATAGCAAAGGACAAGGGGTTAATGGGTTCAAATTACTTGACGTGGACTGCTGTTCGTTGCGCTGTGCCAAAGTATTTAAGGAATCTCACCGTCGAAAGAAACGTTTTAAATACACTTGAATTAAAGTGTGGTAACAAAGATTTTGATCCTCTCACGAGCAAGAGTAAAAACTTTTATGCTTCTCTCATTAAAGAAAAAGCCAAACATTCAAGAGGTTTCACTAAACTAATGTCAGATTTTAACTTAAGTGAAGAAGAGACCCGAAAAGCGTTTGTACTGGGAAAATCTGTTGCTCTTGAAACATTTGTACAATGTTTTCAGTTTAAAATTTTAAATGACATTTTGTTTTTGAATACCTTATTACAAAAGATCGGAAGGATTCAAAGTGATCTCTGTACATTTTGCCAGACTTTTCCAGAAACATTAGAACATTTCTTTTATCGATGCTCCTTCTCAACAGAATTTTGGAATAAATTTGAAAACTTTTGGTTAACAGTTACAAGGAAGCAAATAAAACTGGATTATATTAATATTATATTAGGAATATTAGATCAGAGATCTGACCTGCTTAACTACTTTATCATTTTAGGTAAACTTTATTTATGGAATTGCCGCAAAAATAAACAAGTCCCTTTGTTTTTGTCTTTCGAAGATGTAGTCAAGAGAAAATATGAAATTGAAAAGCTTTTAGCCTCTCAAAGCATCTTAAACTTAAAATATTTTCAGGCAAAATAGAACCTCATTTTAAATAACAATTCCAATTTTATTGTAAGGGAGTAGGTGCTGATTTATTTAAATCATAAAAATTATATGTATATTAAGGACATATTAAATACCTGTATTAAATTTTTTTATAAGGTATCAAATTACCGTATTTATTCGCCTATAAGCCGATCCCGGCTATAAGCCGAGACCCTAAACTTTTGACTTTCAGAAGCTGTCAGATTCGAATGAAAAATAAACGGAAAGCATTCGGTTATAAGCCGAGACCCAAACTTTTAATCAACTTCTAAAGCACTCGACATGGTTGTAATGTGAGATTAATAAACATATAGTTCGTAAGTGGTAAATCGTAATTAAAAGAAAGGAAGTTCCCTCTTTATTCAATGAATCGGATTTATGTTATTGGTCAGATAACTGAAAACAACAGCAAATCACAGAGAAGGTGACTTTAATGTGATCTGAGTTTACACGCAGTACACAGTGAGCACAAAAATTTAACCATGTGACAGCAAGTTATACTCAAAAACATCGAATTCACCTGAGTATCCTGTCTCAAAGCTGCTGGCAATCGATCGTCATGCTAAAAGCTTCTCATTCTTCGTACAAATTAGCCTTCAAATTAAAAGTTATGGCCGAAGCAGAGATCATAGCTCCGAGATTCAGAATGGGCTGTTAATCGCCAAAGTATCCTGAATTGGATGAAACAATTATGAAGTGGTCTTTGAAGCAGAGAAGAGAAGTGGGATGAGTAACAAGCTGATTTCTGTCAGATCGTGTTGCAATGTTTACTTGACCGTGGGAATGGCCACTTCTGATTGGCCAGATTCGGATGTTGTCAAAACAATCGATCGAAAGTTCACAGGAATTACTGTAAGCGGATTAGTAATTCTTCAGCTAAAGGTGGATTTCCACTGTTGCATAATGTCCTCCACTGGGAAATACAGGCTTCGGAAGAAATTCTTGTCGGAGATGATGAGGGAATCATTCAAAACATGCAAGATTTCAAATACTCTTTATGGCACGGATGATGATGCCCGCCGATGAAATGCCGGAAGAAAACGACTAAACACTTCATTCTTGAAGTTGCAAGTAACTAAACGGCTCCTTTGGGAGCCATCACTTAAATAAAAGTAAATGACCAATAATGATTTTGCTTACGACTAGGAATTTGTGTTTGTTGATCGATAATCGCTCGGCTTATAGCCAAATATACGTTCAATTTATACTCTCGCAGAACGAGTAGTAAATAGTTTTTTGGTAGAAATACTTGGCTATAAGCCGAACCCTCAATCTTCTTCAAATTTTACCAGTTCTCAGTTTAATTTGGTGCAAAAATCGCTCGGCTTATAGGCGAATAAATACGGTAACACAAAAAGTAATTGTATAAGTAAAGTAAAATGCAGAGTAAGATTTGTATTATCAGTTGTGTAGGCAAGGTATCTGTAATTGTAGTGCTCGTAATCGTAGTGTAAGTAACGATTGTCTTTTTAGTAATGTTAGTAGTGACGTAAGCATTGTAAGTAATGTTAGTATTGTAAGTAGTGTTAGTATTGTAAGTAGTGTTAGTATTGTAAGTAGTGTTAGTAGTGTAAGTAGTGTAAGTAATATACAAGATACCTAAAAGTGGTTGTTATGACATCATGGCGACAATGAAAATGATGATGATGATGATGATGCCTCAATTTGACCCTATAAGTTCAACAGTGCATATTTTTTCCAGTTACTGTTTGTTTGATGCCATTCAGTTCCAGAATTAGAAATTTACATGAAAGAGCTGTTGTAGGTTGGACGTTAAATACAATATTGTACAATCTCAATCATTAGAAGATTGAATATGAATAATGGGATTGTATATACTCAGTTCAGAAAATAATTAATGACCTGGCATTGGGATTTGATTGACAAAAATCCTCAGTTCAAGTTTAGAAAGAAAGAATGCAGTGCAACTTGCACACCATGCCTAACCCTACTACAGTACGTAGGGAGAGGTGTGGCACTAGATATCAATTTCATGAGAAAAGAAAGCTAGCCTCGATACTTGTAGCAAAAAAGGCAGTTTTTTTTCTACTCACCAACTCAATGGAGACCAAGTTTGAAGCATCATGGAAGAGATGGATGTTAAGTAAATCAAACATGCTGCAGAATGAATTCAAAGCGAATTGAGTTAAACATTGTTTAAAGGAGATGTTTACTGAGAAGAATGTAAAATCATTTTGAAAGATACAATCATTATGAATGCTGCATCGAAGAAAAAAGAAGTTAACACCAAATGACAACCATGGAACTACTACACATACAACAACTTAAGCTTATCTGAAAGCCCTTTCAAAATTAGAAAGAATGGTGTTTTCCTTTTCGTTATATCTTCTTTCGTTTCAGAGATATTAATGTTTTTTTTTATTATGACAACCAAATTTCATTTGTTGTTTACCTGTTTCTTTAATCTTTTATTTGCTTTTCTATACATGCAGTTGATAAAAAATCTCTTGAATGCAAACGAAAATAACTACCAGTACATCAAAATGGTCTTCAAACAATTTGCTCTTCAATCAATTTGGCTGATCAAGGTCAGCAGCAGTGCTTCATGTAAAATTAACATGAGGTGTCCCGATTTAAAACGCTTTTTTTGGCGAACAAATTTTTGTAGTGGCAACAATTTTACAAAAATGAAGTCGCCAAAAGGTGACTTCTGAAAACTTGAGCTTGGAGCCCTGTACTCTCATCTAAACACACCTTTCGACCAATGAGAATGTGCATCACAGTAGCTCAGTTATTTTATAATTATGTAAGCCGAGTGCTTTTTTTAATAAAGTGCAGTCTGATAATGTGTTGATTTATTAACAGCGTAATTATGCATGTATACCCTTTCTATGCGCCTCTCCAACTATTTTAATACTAACTAAACCTATATTCTATGTCTACTCAAGTCGGTGACCTGCCATTTTTATTTCATTATCTAAAAGCTCCTTTAATTCTATATCTTGTCTACCAATATGTAAAAAACTTATCTACTAGTGGAAATTTAATTATATTAAAGAAAGGTGTTTTATAAATTACAAGAAATTCCACTAGATCATTTTTGCCCAAACTTTTGTACTTGAATCAGCACATTGAATATTAATCACAAGCAAAAAATCAAGGTAGGTTACCGAGTTAATTTTTGAAATAAAAAGAAATGTTTTTCGCACGTTTCATTTCCAGTTTCGTGGATTTCAGATGTAGCGCACCCATCTTTAATGGCAATTTGGATCCCAAGCTGACACCAGCCATGAAGGCGCGTGCGCAGCTGAAAATCCTTTTGAGCCTCCTTAAGTGTGATTTGTACACGTAGCTATGAAAATGAAAATTTTGTGGTGTCCGTGTGCATTGTATTTTTCATTCAAACAATACTTTGTTTGTTCTTTTCATGAGAACTGTATGCCTTACCACTTGTTAATTTTCCATCGCGTTTTCATGAAGCCCTTTCGAGACCATTTGAACTGCACAGGAATACAAGAAGATCAAAGTATGCAAAAGTTGAAAGGCAAGCTATACAATCTGAATTCATTACATAGTCGGTTAGTTACTACAATCTTAATAGTGCGCATATTAAATAGTTTTTAAACACGACTTCCAAAATGTTGTTGTTGTTGTTTTAAGTTGCAAATACACCACATTTGGTAAAGCACGCAAAACATGTTTAATTTAATTTTTTGCAATCAGAGTCCTAAACACTTTTTAGCCCCAGTGGACTGCTGTGCTAGCTAGTGTATAAATAATCATGCCTGACAAACTGTTTTGGATCTTACCTGTGGGAAAAAGTCCAAAGGAAATTTTTCTTTCTGAAGAAAGGGGACATCAGTCAGGTGTCCTACAGAGGTCTGACAAGAATCAAACATGAATACCAGACATCATTACATATATTTAACTTACATACATGTACATAAATTAACGTGTTGCCTAACAGCTGTGGGAACAGGCGTGACACGGAAATCAGGACTGGCCTGAATCGCTGTGTTGTGATTTTTTCGGCAAGAAACTTAATTCTCACTGCCAGTGCCTCTCTCCACCCAGGTGATGCATATAAATGGGTGCCAGCAAATTTAATACTGGGACCCATGTACCTTTACCTTGTATACAAGTAGACACAAGTTGGTAAATGAAGATCTAAAAAGCTATTAATAAAAAGTTAAGTACATTGAGTGTTCTACTCACTTCTTCACCCTGAACCTTGGTGAATGTACAATCTTTATATGAAGGGAAGAACGGAAAAAATACAATATAATGATGTTACATGTGTACTAACTAAGGAAGCTATTACAATCAGAATTATTTAAAGATATGACACAGGTTACTAGGCAAAGTGTTTGTATGGGAATCTGATGGGACATTTACTGACTAGTATTTTAATGTTGCGATTCATAAATTGTACAGACTTGGATTTTTTAAAAAAGTTATTTCCCATCAGATTCCCATACGTAAAAACCGTGATAAGGCCTTATTGAGCGTTGTAAAACTATAGTTAATGGTAAAATCAAAACCAGGGTTCAAAATTAGCCTTTTTCTGCAGGCGCTGAGTGGCAACTAGTAAATATTTTTTCTCAGTCACCAGATGGAAAGATATGGTCACCAAAAAGTGACAGCCTATTTTGCCTTAAAGTGTTACTAAATAACGATGAAAATATTTTGTTCTTGCTCTCTTTCAATTCCCATTTTATATTTGGCAAGAATGCACCATGCCAATTATTGCGCCTCGATTTTTGAAAATTAAAATAAGTCCGTTTTTTGGAACGACAAATTCTTGTTTAAACTGTTTGCCATTACCAGATTCGACTTAAGTCAAGTTACATTGAAAGAGCAAAACTCACTAGTTTAATTTTTTTACAGTGTGAACCCAGCTAATTTGGTATGCAGAACAGTCACTTGCTTCAAAAAGCTCGTGCTGCATACTAATCAGCTGGGTTCACACATTGCAAAAATAAACTAGTGAGTACATGTAATAATTATATGACGTCATTTTCTCTCTCGATCCAGCTCTCTTAATGCAACTCGACTGAAGTCGAATCTGGTAAAGGCGGACGGTTTAAACAATAATTCATCATTTAAAAAATGGACTGGCATAGTGCAATCCTGCCAAACATAAAATCGGAATCAAAAGAGAACAAGAACAACATCTTTCCATCATAGTACCACTTTAAGGAAAGTTTCTTGCTTTCTTGCTGGAAACCATGCATGAAATCTTTCAGAGATATATAAAACAAATTGATTTCTTGAGCGAGAATTCTAAACATTGACGAAATGCTTCAAAAAGCTAACCACCTGCTAGCAACTTGCCCTGAAACTCCAGTCGCCAACACTCAATTTTTGGTGAGCAGTGAGTCGCAAATTCAGCCCTGAAATCCAAAGTTATAACTCAAGCCAATCACAAATGCCGACACAGACAATCCGGTGAACCAATCAACTCAAAGCAAATAAATGTGGTCGGTGCAATGGACAGGAAAACGTGTGAAAGCAATTTACATGCATGATTGGCCTAGGTTTTACATTTATTTTTAACTGACTGAGAAGTGGCAAGAGTTTTTTTTCACCAATCCCTTAGTGCCGCAGTAATGCAAAACCAAGTAAATGTAAACTACCGCTTCAACACTCAGGTGAAAAACACTCTACGCGCCAAAAGAAGGTTGGTGCTCAAACTAATTAACAACATCTTATATTCTGTTCTTTAGTGTCTTTCATAAAAAATAATGACTTGTTAAGTAGCCTATAACCCTCTACTTTCTGCAGCTCTTTGTCTTCATCATACTTTATACATTGCTTATTTTAAGATACATTAAAAACTCACAATATCATGTAATCATTAACACTGAAAAGAAAGGCTAATCTGACTTATTGTTCAACATGATAATTATAAGTTGAGAAAGGTACCCAGGAAGTTTGTTGACAAGGGGTGCATGCATGTTGTTGCTTTGAGTAACTGGCACTAGAATCCAATGGCAACATACCGGTATATGTTAGCCTACAAAAAAGCCAGCGAAATCATGGAAAGGCTAACTTTGAAAAGTTACTATTGGAAACCAAAACAGTTTTCTTAAAGCAAATAAACTAAAAGTACTGACATTAATACCTTCAAAGTTCCAGAGTGAAACATCCTCTAAGGACTTGCTTACCAGATATATACAACCAAGAGCCTGATGGCACAAATAGAAACAGTACTCTAAAATTGTGGACTTTTTAATTAATGTTTGAGTTGGTGTTTGCTAACACATTAACACACAAAATAGGGTTTTATTGGTATTACTTCTTGAAGAAAGCATGTGGTTGAAAGTTCTTAAAGTAATTCTGGAAAAAATTCAGTGATTGAATGATACATTGTTGAATCCAGTTTTTGCAAAATATTGTGTCTCACAGATCAATTATTTTCCTCAGCCTTCATCTTTAGCAAATGATCTTCTTGCCACTGTCAAATCACAATATTTTGCTCAACCTTGTTCAATAACTGTTAAATGTCCAATTTTGTGGCCTTCAAATGCAAACGCCAAACCGAAGTTTTACATTGAACAATACTGTCAGTAATATGATGCCGACCCCACTTACAGTTCTGTCTGATGAAAATGCTGACTACATTGGACACTGGAAAAAGTCACATGTCCTTTCATGGGAAAATGAATTATCGAATTGCAGACTCTGGACAGGGGTTTCAATAAAATTTGAAGTAGGCAGGCAGTTTGAGAGGAGTAAGTGAATATTTGAAAGAATCTTCTCGAAGCAAAGTATAGCAAAAAGGGATTTTGCACTGATCAGATTTTGGTCTCACTTAGGGTGTTCTGGGCAAAACACCATTATCTTTAGCCGTGAAGGCCTCGTTAAGAGTTACTGTGTATTTAATAAGTATATTTTTAAGGTGGTTGAACAATGGTACTCCTGCACTGAAAGCACTTTTGAGAGATGAAAACTACCTGGGGGACTCGCATGTGAAAGGGGCGGGGATGTTCGTCATCTCGCTAAGGGGTGCAAATTTCAGATTTTGGTCTCACTTAGGGTGTTCTGGGCAAAACGCCATTATATTTAGCTGTGAAGGCCTCGTTAAGAGTTACTGTGTATTTAATACATATATTTTTATGGTGGTTGAACACAGTTTCATGGGTGGTCAGTGGTATTACCCAACTTGGCATGGCTTTAATCATAAAAGCAAACATGATGACCAACTCGGCAGCAAATATATCTTTAAAAAAAACCTCACCAGCTAAAGCTTTGCATATTTCCAAGAGGGGTAAAATAAGGCCGGCGCATGTGCAGTGTGGTCAAAAATTGTGAGCGGATCTTTGCGTAAACAAATTGAATTTTCTCGAAATCTAGTCATTAGAAATTGATGATTTTTGGCATGCTTTCAGACAATATTATGACTCACACACCCAAAGTATAAACATGAAAATCTGACAGAGGAAATCGGCAATACCCATAGAATTAAACAGAACATAATTTTTGTAAATAAATAAGCTGTCTGTCAGAATCGTGTAAAGTTCCTGCCATAGACAAAATCTAATGAGTGGATTTTCCGCAAAATGGAAAAAACTAGATTTTTAAGGCCGCATTTGATCTCTTCCGTTGCCATCGAAACGGGCCACTTTAAAAAAGCAACTTCAGAAATAGACTTCAGTGGTATTGTGTAATACGTATGCCAAATATGGGCTCTTCAGCTGTCAGCATTTAATTGCGAGATTATCATGAAGTACAGGTACTCTAATCTTCCAATACTGTGTTCAGTCACCTTTAGTTAAATGCCATTTTACTGTCACTCCAGTAAAATATAGTTAATGGAACGTGACGCCCGTATCTTTAGGCCTTTCATGGCGGCAAAGCTATCTATAGAATTAGTGTAGTCAAGCTTCAAAGGTCGTCAAACTCTGATACTCACTGTATATTAGGTTTAAACATTATGACTTTGTTGTCTTTAGCATATCATAATGATTCACGGCATTGGCCTAAAGTATTAAAGCACTATTCACTGTAATGTTTTTACACGTGTAATGCAAAGCTGGCCCGTAGTACAGCTCTTTCTACTGGCTATTTTGTACACGTTTGTCTAGCTATAAAAGTGCAAACAAACTGTTCAGAGTTCACTTTAGTGTTCTGTTGTACAGTGCAGTTAGTACTTGTTGTAAACTATTGTAAACTTTTTCCCTCCCTCCCTCCCTTTGGAGACGGGGTTGGTCTTATTATTTGAATGCATTAAACAAGGGTCACTCCTTCGTGTTTTGGTTAAGTCTGTGCAGCGACTTCCCCCAAGCTTGTTGACCTTGTTGCCTTTGAATATCGCCTGCTAACCGATACTCTTGTCCGATCCAGCACGTGCTGTTTTGCATTCAGCTCGTAGTGTTGGGGAGATAAGTGAGGTTCATTTTGTCACGCAATAGCCAGAAGTCGCACAGGCTAACCTTACGCAAGGCAGTGCTGCCCCATTATCGCCAACTTGAGTCGTTCTTTGTCTCTATTTAGTAGCCTACACGTTAAATAAATATTGCGCCGCAATCGGTCTCTTTTATTAAGGAACAGTGACATTAATTCGTTTTATTTACTCGATTCATGTAATCAAAGTTTTCGTGGTCTCTTAAATTGGGGGTCAAAACAGCTTGGGCTACACCCAGATCGGTCTCCTTTACAGGTTTAATTCATGAGCATCCTCGCCTCTTTCATATGTGAGCTCCACCCCCCCCCCCCCCCCCCAAGGGAAAACTAATTTCTTAACCCCACATTATTTTTCCATGTATTATTAAAAATATAAAAGCATCCTTTTTTGTGGAACATCAGTTGTTGCTAGGGCTAAATGACATTATTTAATCAAGCATCAAGTTTTAAACAGCACCTTCTGCTGCTGCCTACGATCACTTCCTTAGATGTTGCATGATGACAAAAAAATGCCAGACCTCAATATTGGGTTTCCACAAATTGACTCTATACTGTTCAACGTGTAAATACCTATCGAGCCATAGTTTTAAGTTTTATTCAACGAGAGAAAGAGAATATGTCGGCAATAATTTACATGTAAACTAGAAAAATTAGCAATATTATTCAATTTATCTCCAAGCTAAAGTTAGCCACGTACCGTATACTGTGCTTGTCTTTTGTAATCTTGATCGAACCACGCTCGCACTTTATCAAATTTTTCTTTCAGTTGAGACTGACCAAGGAAAACTCTGAAATGAGAAATAGCAGTCCAATCTCAAGCCTTACCAAAGACAGAGCAATTAAGCTCAAGAAAAGAAATTATAATTATTACAGATTGTTGCATGCCATATGACACATGCATTCAACACGAACATGTACTCACCGGATAAAATCCTTCACATTTTGTAGTGATTCTTCGCCGGATTCCTTCCCTCCACTTTCTTGAAAGTGCAGTGCCACGAACTTTGGTTTAAACCTTGTTATTGTCTGCCGATAAGAGCCCCCCAAGCGACAGTTAAGCCTGCTTTTAATTAATCACAACCACAAGAATTCTGCAGCTCTTGGAAGATTTCACACAGCAACTTTTAATACTCGATCGCGTTCAGTTTTATATACTTACACCAACAGTTTCTCGAATCCAATGTTCCTCCAGGCCATCCCGCTACAAATAAAACAGAAAATTGATGATAATTGCCGACAAGGGAATAAACCAAAAGCCTCCTTTTGTAAACAAGCTAGCTATACAAAAGAAAAACAAAATACTTGCTTTTTACAATTTTTTACAATTTCGTAATTGCTTTCTTGAAAAGGCTACATTCTTAAAGTTAAGCCAGTATTTAGAGCATAACCCAACCGGCAAGAAATAGTAAAAAATTCGTTAACAATTAACCGTACAGGATATGACTTGCTGTCCAACATGTAACGACATCTTGCCCATTTCACCTTCTAAACTGCTTTCAATTAAAAAACAAACATATTTGCAAAGGAACTCACATTTTCGAAAACTGAACCAACGTTTGCTGTTATAAGTAGCACCGGCACAATGTGCTCTCCCATATTTATTTGTCACTGCACATATTTTACGTTCGTTGGCATTTTTTATATGCCTCGTAGAAGATCTACAATGGATCGAAGCTTGTGTCGATTTTCCGTTTCCCGTTTCCTTTTCGCGCCAACAGGGCTTGTGGGATTGTACCTCCCACGAGGGCGAACCGAGTATTTCCGACAACTACGACAACAAAAACTGTCTTAAAAATAACTCGCTTAAAAATTTCATGTACGTATTATTTTTCTTATTTGATGCATGCTTGTGCCAGGAAAAAATAATAAAAGCATCAGGGAACCAAAATGTAAAAGAAGTGACTGTGCTGATTCCACAAATCACTCGTACAAAGTTCGAGATTTGTCGGAACCAATCGTCAATGTGTTTTTCCGCTTTGCGGCATGGAACGCCTGATTGGTTTTGCAATTTTGTTTCGACTTCACAAATTATAAACAAGGATGCTATTTTGCCACGTTGGCCGTTGAATATGATTTATCAATGAGAAAAGCCTATTTTCTAAAGCATACTGAATGCTCGATATTTCTTAAAATTTATGGTGGATATGATCCAGTCGCTCATATGCGCTTGTCATACCACTGAGCCGATATCTTGACGTCAAACGGGGTGATAACAGAACAATATCCTAACTTTAAATACACCAGTGGGTCAATTATTGCTTTATGATGCTAACGAGCCGTACTAAGCGGCAACACTGAACAGTGAGCTATCTTGTGAGACACGCAAGACACGACATGGACAACTACGGGATCAAGAACAGACCAGTTGCAAAACCAACCACTTATTCCATTGATGGAAAATTATCAGAGAAGGACGCAGCGTATTGTAACTATGAGAAAAAAGCTCAAGCTTTACCATCCGATCGTGTTGTGTGGATTGTTTTCTTTTCGTTGCTTGTGGACTTGCTTGCTTTTACAGTTATTCTGCCGCTCTTTCCGTCTCTACTAGAATTCTACGCAAACAACAAGAAGGTAAGACAAAATGCGTGCGCCCATCCATTTTGCAACTTGGTTCTAGAAAATAAAGAAAGGTCGTTTTCATGACAAAGTAGTTTTGGACACGGAATTTCAATTTGCAAGACTCGCAACTGGTATAAATTATTTTTGCCTATAATTTATATTATACACTATAGCTTAAAATATAAATTTATAACAAGCTGAAACTCTGAACAGTCTGGTATGATATTATTTAAAGATTGATCATTATGTGAGTTTGACTCTAGATCTAACCGAGTGCTTTCTTGTTTAAAATATGGATGATGCATATAAAGACCATACACTGTCAATTAACATTGTATACATGGGAAAACCCTGTATCTGAGTCATGCAATCACACAATACGGGAGCCGGGAATTTCTCAGTGTTTTAATAGTTTTAAGATCATGATTCTTTCTGTCTGGCTGCTGATTTTACATGATACTGTTTAATTACAAGTATCAGCTGCATTTTAAAACAAACACTGTTTTTCCTGTTTGCAGAAATAAACAGACTAAACAAATTGATAATTTATTCAGGGCTGATTGAGAAGCCCTTTCTTTTCTATCTCTTGAATTGACACACAAATGCAATAATACAATAATACAATGAGTGGACTGATATTAATCTGTCTTCATGGTAGAACAGCTTATAGTATTGACAAGCTGAAGTACATGTATTTACATGTAAATTTAAAAAAAATATTCAACCACAAATTTGATTTCAATTATTTTGTCTTAGTTTTAATTTTTTTCTCCTTCAATGTGCTAATGTACATAATTTGTACATGTCCGTGATCTATAAAAGCTGCAGCTATTCATCTCATGGATTGCACAAGAATCTTTTGAACCAAATACAGACTCATAACTATATGCATTGCAATAAGCATCAAATGAGATGTAAATTTATACTGAAAAGTGTAATTATAATTATAAAATCAAGGCCAATTTTTTCAATGTATTTTTAATACAAATTGATGCTGGTACCAGCATCAAAAAGAACTTAATATCTACATATAGCCAACAGAAATTATGAAATTGCATGACAGAGTCTAGAATAAAATTAATCCATGAAGCCAATAATAAGTTAGACAAAATATCTATCATCTTGTTATCCAGATGTAGTTACAATAAGATGCATGCACACCTGCCATCTTTAGCTATTAAATAAAATAAATAATATCCAAATTATACATGTATTATACAAGCCAGGAGATAAAATAAAAGATACATGTACTGTACATTCACCTATATTAGTTGGAATCAGGTACATTTACTGAGCATTTTAATCACAGTATTCTTTAGAGCAGATTACCAGACTACTGCTTTGCTTGTCTTGTGGAATTAAATTGCACTAAACTTTGATTGATTTTATTTATTTATTTATCCTCTTTGTG
This sequence comes from Blastomussa wellsi, assembly GCA_947652115.1. Taxonomy (NCBI): domain Eukaryota; kingdom Metazoa; phylum Cnidaria; class Anthozoa; order Scleractinia; family Plerogyridae; genus Blastomussa; species Blastomussa wellsi. Next base: position 2,376,060 of record OX393562.1, read on the forward strand.
AAAATGTTGTTAGGGTGAGAAACAGGCTGAGACCCAACTCTAGCATTCTAAATCAACCAAAGTTGTTTCCTTGGATTTTCACTGAGACAAAGCACTGCCTTATAGTTTTTGGCATCAGTTGAATCTCAAACTCAGGATTCCACTCTACCTCATTGCTTGGTAGTAACCTCTCTGACTCAAAGTCAATGTCTTTTTTTCTGTTTAGGACTGGTTATACCATTCAATCATGCAACAAGTCAACACATTCAGAGACTTGTTGGGAATGCCAGACAATGAACGCTTCAATGTTGTGCTGTTTGGAGGTAAAACCAAATTAATTGTCCACCATAAAAACATTGTAGCGGGAGGCGTGGTGGCATAATGGTTAGTGCGCTGGACTCTGGATCGGACAGTCCAGGTTCAAGCCCTGCCCGGGCCACTGCGTTGTGTTCTTGGACAAGACACTTTACCCTCACAGTGCCTCTCTCCACCCAGGTGTATAAATGGGCACTGGCGAAATAATGCTGCGGAGGTAACCCTGTAATGGACTAGCATCCTAACCAGGGGGGGAGAAGAAATATTCCTACATGTAGATGCTTAATGCTACAGAAACTGGGTTAACCACCTGTGCCTGTCAATCAGCATGATCAGAAAAAATGTAATTTTTAAAAACTTGAAAAGGTTCAAAATATATACACGGAGGGCTCGGTGGCCTAATGGTTAGCGCATTGGACTCTGGATTGGACAGTCCAGGTCAAGCCTCGGCACTGCGTTGTGTTCTTGGGCAAGGCACTTCCCTCTCACAATGCCTCTCTCTGCCCAGGTGTATAAATGGGCACCGGCAAAATACTACTGGGGAGGGGGGTAACCCTGCGATGGACGAGGGGTAGTAGAAATATTCCAATTAAGCTGCTTAATTAATGCCACCGAAACTGGGATAAGCTCCAGCAGTTTGGGCCACTTGGCTCAAGGCTTAAACCCTTTTTATAACATATACTGTATAAAGATTTTACGTTTTCATTTTCCAGGTTTCATTGGGTCGCTGTTTTCCCTTCTCCAGTTTTTATGTTGTCCTTTGATTGGTTCAGTGTCAGATGTATTTGGAAGAAGAATACCGATGATTCTTTGCATGGTGAGAGATTTCTTGCATGCTTTTGACAATGAAACAAACAGTTGCATGTATTTTGTTTTTAATGACGAAACCTGTGCCATACTGTAATTTACATGTAAAAACTATCTGGTGCTATCAGCGGCTTCAGAAAATCTTGCAAGGAAACCCTCTTTTAAATTAAAGGTGAATTAGGATTCAATTTTCTGACCATCAGCACAAATGCTGACTAATCTAAATAAGTATTAATACTGCATGTACATGTATGTGTGCTCTGGGGTCTCGCCAAAGCCATTAGAATTTATTTTAATAATCTATTTCTCAATCAGTGCCAGGGAGGCAACAGTTTAATAAGAAATAAACATACATGTATCAATAATTGTAATATTAAATGTTGAAGAAGTTACACAATTAATCAGTTGATGCAAAGCAATATAAGAGATGCTTTTACTTTGTACACCATGTCATGTCACTCTGTACTTGGAATGTATAACTGCGTGCATTGTACGAATGTACAGCAACAAGCATGTTCAATTAACTCTCTCACTGAGGCTTTTCAAAGACAATGTTAATATATACTACAACAAAATATCAAACTGAATAGCTAAGAGTGTTAAAATTTTCAAAGTTTATAAAATTTAATTTAGCGATAGCACAATAATTATTGTATTTTATAATTAATATCTGGTTGTTATACGACATACTTTGTGCCATCTTTTCTTGTGTACCATCTTTCATGTCATTTCAGATTGGCGTTCTAGCATCATATGCCGTGTGGGCATTGTCTTTGAACTTCACTATCTTTGTCATTGCCAGAATCATTGGTGGTTTGTGCAAAGGCAATGTAACCATCTCTACAGCTATCATTACTGATGTTACTTCTGTAAAGAACAGGGGCAAAGGAATGGTGGGTTAACGAAAATATTTAATTAATTAATTTCATTTAGTGTGAAAAGTCATAATATTTAATACTAACAGTTTATTTCATATTTTAATTTACTAAACATAAATATACCAGTCCTGTACTTGTATTAAACACTTAAAATTAAATTTTTGTATACTTTTTATTGATTCGGATATTATATTTTATTTTTGTTAATTTAGTAATCTTGTTTAAATTACAAATATCAGTGATCGTGACCTAACTTGAACCTGAAAATTTTTTGAAAAGAAAAAAACATTTTTTTGGCATTTTCAACATTGTCTGGGGAATTATGGACTAAATGTGCTTCAAATCACTCCAAATTGCATTTTCAAACTAAAAGGCAATGCCACATGACAAATGCTCAGGCATGTGCGCAAATCAAAATATTTTTTAGATTGTTTTTGGATGAGGGAAATTTCCCTCTGAGTTTTTGACTGAAATTTCTAAGCATTTTTGCGCATATTTCAAGCTCCGTAAACCCAATCATTATCACTGGGAATCACTGGTCAGGAAAGCTCTTTCCCTCATGCAGAACGTGAGCAGAAGTGGTACCTATTTTGGTCAAAGCTGATGACATCAGAAGTGGAACAAAGATCAATGTCAGGGCAGGGCAGTTACGGGTGGCACACAGTCTTGCCAATTGGTTAATAGAAACAAATTATTTTTAAAAATAAAAAATAATAGTAATTAAAAACATAAATATGCAAACTAAGGCTACAGTTAGTTTCTTTTCTATAGTTATTCTTTATGATTTCAACAGGCTCTTGTGGGTATTGCATATTCATTTGGCTTCATTATTGGGCCTGTGATTGGTGCTGTGTTTGCCAAGAGGTCGTCACTTGAGAGTGGAAACCCCTACCTCTTACCAGCCTTGTTTTCCATTACTTTGGCCGTAGCAGACATCTTGTTTGTGTATTTATGCCTTAAGGAGACACTGCCAAAGGAAAAACGGGTAACGATGCTCTGTTTACTTCTGGTTTAAGGTAGATGGATAAAAAAGGAAATACAGGACAGTGTAATAATAATAACTTAATTGACCACTCCCCATTGGGGCTTTTCAGGGCCAATGTAAACAAACAAATATTTTAAATAAACATAGCAGGGTTAAGAATCCCCAACTGGCAGGAGGCAGACCAGTCAGCTATTTACAGGCGCAGCAGAGGAGCCGAACTCTGGGCTACTGAGAACGACACCAGCTTGTGGTCAGAACGGGACTTGAACCCGTGACTTACGGATTACAAGTCCAACACTCTAACCACTCAGCCACACTGCCTCCTCAAATAAGTGTGCCAATAAGTGCACCAATGAATGTTTTGGTTTTTCCTTTTTTGAAGGCAAAGTCTTTGACATCAGAATTTAGAAATACCAGCCAACTTCTCAATCCAGTAGCACTTTTAAAATTTGATGCTGTGGAGATCAGGTCTAGCAAAGAAGGTAAGTATAGCAAGTTGAAATGTGTATTATTAGTCAACAGTGAATAATTTCATCTTTTAATTTACTTGTGAGTAACAGTTAGTACTAACAATTTATACATTATACTGCTGATCAAACCTCTATGGCAAAATTCCTTTTTCACTGCACAATTGCTGGTCACCTGTAGCAGATCATGATTAGAAAGATTTTTTTTCTTTTTGATTTTTGACAAGACCCATATGGGGTTGGGGGTAGCCCTGATCATAATTTTGCTCAAGGTTTAATTTGTAATTTTTCTTATTTTACCTGGCAGTGACTCACAATTTTGCAGGCCTTAAAACAAATTAATGCTGAAAGTGTGTCACCAGCAGTGTAATATTTTCGAAAACTACATGACCAGACAACTGACGACAATGGAAGCCATTTTTTACATACATGTACAAGTTAATAGAAAAATAAAAGATATAACATTGAAAAATAAACAGAAATAAACATCGAGCATAAACAAATCGCCTACGTCTTCAGCTCTTGCTGACTTGAGATTTTTGAATGGTGTAATTGACTCCAAGATTGTCCTTATAGCTGGCATTTCAACTTTTTCAACTCGGGAAGAACTGTAGCTGAGTTACCTATAATCGATATCTCAAATGCCGGCCTTAAGTGTCCTCATGAGCACAATGAGGATGAGTGAGTGATATCTCAAATGAATTAACTGAGTTTGTTTGATTTACTTTGAACTGCAGATTTGAATACAGTCCGTGGACTTGGTTTAGTGTACTTTCTGTTTCTGTTTTTCTTTTCTGGCCTTGAGTTTACATTAACGTTTTTGACGCACAAGAACTTCAAATATTCTAGGTATGTATCAAAATTTAACAAAGTTTTCAAAGTCAAATTGAGCAGTGGAAAGCCTTTCTTAATAAGTCAGATGTGTTTTGTTTCAGGGAGAAATGTAATGTGAAATTCGATTGACCTGTCATGTAATGTGCATTCTGATTCAAGAGTGCTATGCCAATTTTTTCTTTCCACTAATTTTTACATTCCAGTTGAATGATAGTGACAAAGGAGGTCATCTCTAAATCTGTGCTAAAAAATGATTCCAGCACCTGCATGAGTGAAAGTGCCAGTACAAGCTTTCAATGTTTTGCATTTGTTTTCTTTTGCAGCATGCAGCAAGGAATGATGTTTTTCTTCATAGGAATCACCATGGCGCTAGTACAAGGTACTTGCACACACAAAATATCATGTCCTTTTCTGAGGTTGTTACGAAAGCTTTGGAAACTCAGTTTCTTGTCAACTCCATAGACGGACCATGTAGCACAAAAGTTTCAACGTTTTATAGCCTCCAACACCACCGTTTCTAGGGAATCGCGCGGTTTTTTTTTTTTTGTGGCAACTATTAGAAAAATAAAATTTAGTTCTTCTCCTCCACCCAGAAAGAAAGAAACTTACAGGGAGGATGCAGTGCAGCTTACATGAAGTTGCCGTGCGCAGGTGTCGATATTATAAGGCTTGTTCACCCTGATCATGCCATGGGATTTAACAGTGAAAAACGTGCAATGCGCAATTTTAAAATAGTACTTATCTAATGGGGAGACCGTTTTTTTGGGGCCAGAAACGGAAAATGTGCAGCGTAATATGCATGTACGTCAGCCGCACCTGAATACCATATTCAAGTTGTGAAAAAAAAAAACATAAACTTTCAAACGTATGTAAACACTAACAAGCCTTCTGTGCTTGAGAATGCTAAGATGCCTTGGGCATTTCGTGGCATATTATTTTTATCTAAAAACAAGGGTCTATAATTTTTTCTTCTGTTTTTTTTTCGTTAGGTGGTTATGTCCGTAGGCAACCTCCAGGCACAGAAAAGAAAACAGCTTTAAAGGTATAACTGAACTGATAATCATTGGTCAGAATGTTTTATATTTTATCTGACGGATGTGCCCCTTGATAGAGCTTTTATACATTATGTTTAGGAGATTTAGTCATCAACGCATTGTCTATACAAGTGGTCGTGTCCTTGCTGTTTAGTAATCAACATTGTCGGCACATTTCTGCTTGTTTTGTGATCCACTGCATCCATGTTTGTATGTTTAACTGCAGGGCATGGCAGCCATAATGCCAGCGATGGTGATTGTTGGTTTGGCAAAAACTATTCCCATTCTTTACATGGGACTGACATTGTTTTCATTTGGTAAGTCCTTTATTCCATAATGCCTTACGTACATTTTGGACTTTGTGACTCTTTAAAAGCACCTTTTCATTATACAGTGCAACCCCGGTCTAACAAACTCCCTCAGGCTGGTGGTTCCTTATAAAATCTGATCAGTCAAGGGAATTGCGAATGTCGGCAATGGGTGGGGTACAAAACGAAGACCGAAGACCCTGTCGGCAATGTTCGTTTCGCTGTACCGTTATGATATGCCAGTTTGGACAGCTTGTTCCCCTGCAAGACTGTAACACGCTTCACAAACAGGCTACCTTAATGGGGCATTGTCACGCCATTTTAACAACTAAAACTTCCTCAAAGGAAAATCACGAATAATGGTTGAGTTTTGTCACCTGATACTAAACTATATTGCTACTGTACATTAAAACCATTTACTGACTTCTGTTGTTACGGATGGCGTTCCGAGGATGGAAGTGGATTGAAAACTGAAAAAAATGCCATTTTTTTTCAAATTCTCAAGCCATCTCCTGAAAAAAATAGGAATCCAGCTATTACGGTTTACTCTCCCTTCTAAATTTTCATTTGACATCCTTTCACAGCGCAGAATTGGCCTGAACACTCCAAAATCACCATGACAATAATGTAAAACTAATTTTAAAAACGTTTCCGAGTAGCAGCGGTACTATAATCCCGTACCCAGATGTTTACTTACCAAGTAGCAACGGTACTATATGACAAATTTCCTAGCGTCCTACACAGGTGCGCTTTGGATCCGTCACGCGTTCCTCCTGCACGTGAGGGAAGAACGCGTGACGAGCCGAAAGAGGCTACAAGTCTTCCCTGCAATGATGACATTGATTTCTCTCTTTAATTCACTCTTAGGTTCAGCGACGGTAGTACCTTGTCTCTCAACTATGATTTCTCATCACGGTAAGATAACACAACCGTCTAATTACTAATTCCTTGTAAGATTTTAAAATATTCAAATGTGCAGGGCGTCAGCGATGGTCCTGATTCTTTCAAGGGAGTCTGTACGACTATCAGCTCAGTCTAAAAACAAATTCTCCAAAAGCCAGTCTTTACATAGCCTGCGAACGCAGACGGATTTCCGGCTTCTGTTCACGACGCCGGAAAATTTTTGAAAACAGTTGGGCTACTGGATTCTAGTCATGGGTTAACAGTGTCATGTGTAGATTCAACTTCAGGGTCCATCAGGGTCTCCGAGGCAATGTGTATATTTAACAGTTATTTCACGAGCGCGCGTTGGATATGAGATGGTAGATAGCCAACGAGGCGCGTAGCGTCGAGTTGGCTATAACCATTTCACACTCAACAAGCGCGAGTGGAATAATTGTTTTATTAAAAACGCCCCAAAAACATTGTAAAGTCATTGCAAAAAATGCATTCTTTTACGCGCACATCTACCATATTTGTAGGTCAATGGTATATGAACTCAGATGCCATTGCCTCTAAACCAATCAGAACTCAGGAAATGCAATAGCTAGTTTTTAATAAAGCTTAATATCAACTTCTTTGACGGCGACTAGTATTAACGTTCATGTATAAAAGAGAGTTCATGTTAAGGGCCCGAAAATTACTGTGAATGCTTCACTACAAGAACTGTAAGAATATTGAACAATTACAAATTTTCTGTTGTGATCTAGCAACATTCCTGTTTTAACCTATACTCATCCGTGAACTGATAAGTGGGTTAAAAACGACTTGCCGGTGCTTACATGTGACAAAACAGAGATCCAAAGGGCGGCTACAAAATAGACTAATGAACTAAGTAATAGCTTGTTTGATGGTTTTTTCTGTGTGTGTGTGGGGGGGGGGGGGGGGGGGGCAGGAGATTTCATTAGTTCTGTAAATGTTTCGCTTCTTTACTTCAGGAAACGCCGATCAGAAGGGAAAGATCATGGGAATATTCAGGTCCCTTGGGGCCTTGGCTCGAGCAATTGGTCCTTTCGTGAGCTGCACAGGTATGCAACTTTATAAGACGCGTTCTCGTGGCTTGGTCCAGTTTTGATTCGCGAAGTTATGACGCCATCTTATTTTGTAAAATGAATAAACCTTGCTGGCGCATTTTTCCTTAACTCGAAACCGCTCTCAAGGACATTTTCCCGCGCACCAACCACATGTTCATCTGCTTCGAGTTTTGGATTGGTTAACTGAATTGTTTATGCCTTGTGATTGGCCAGAGTGGTTACTTTGGTTTTGATTTTGCGAGACTCATCGAAAATCGGTCTATTTTTCTTTGTGCCACAATTTTTGGTGGAAATTCAGGCATTTATGGTGTATTCGTTCTTTAGCTCCTGCGTGCGTCAGTTTATTCGTTGTTGTTGTCGTTTTTCGTTTTCTTTTTGTCTGTTTATTTTCTCGTTAATTGAATGATTAATGATTATTTGTGCCTCTTAGTTTACTGGAGTGTTGGCCCCTTTTGGTGTTACTTCGTTGGCGCCCTCCTATTTATGATCCCCATGCGGATACTGGTGAAGTTGCCTGCTTAAAAATAACGAGACTCGTGCAAGATTATTTAATAATTTGTATTTTAATAAACAGAAGAATGATGAATTGTATCTTAAGTTAACTAACGGTTTTTTAAAAAAATCACCAAAAGGCCAGGTTAACGGGCTTGTGACTAGCCAAAGATAGGATCGTACCGCTCTTTGACATTTATTACAAACCGAAATGCTTTGCATTAGATTGGTAGATTTTTTCAATGCTTGTAATCGAAGAAATTGCACAAATTGATGTAGAGCTTGTAAAATATTAAAATTAATAAAAGGCAACGGTTACTTTTTATAAGTCGTTATTTTTTATAGCAATTTAACTGTTGTAATTTGTTAATCCTGTACCAATACCGTTAAAGCGTGTACTTTTGTATGTAAATAAATTTTTGATAATAAAAGCTTGCCTGATACTTAGATGCAGTTTCACTGACTGAACGTTGCCTGGATTATGTATAAAATAATCGACTTCCCTCAGTCAAAAGAAGGCCGTATGTTATCCAGACACGACCTACTATTTATAAAAAAAATGCTCGCGAACGTTCCAAGGGTTGATATACAGTACCCGCAGTGCATCATCCAACCAAGTTGCAATACCCTCTTTTCGAACTAATCTTCGGAGATTTTGCCCCAGCATTATTGGAAGTTTCTTTTGGAATGATATTCCGCAATTTATCAGGGACAAACCATCGAGAAAAATGTTCAGAAAAGCACTTTTTTGCTGGTACCTTGCTCAATACTAATGATACCTTATCTTCTTTATAACTTACTGAGGTAATTTGTAATTTTTCTTTTACTTTTTTATTAAAAATCTCAAGTTCTCTGTTATACTTAATTTTTAAGGGGCACAATATTAGTATATCTAGACGTGCACCTCTCCTCTCCTTCCAACATACAGTGTACATGTATATCAATTTAAGTTTTACATATTATATTTACATACCATTTATTATATCTACATATCATTTGTATCAACTAGGGATTGGAGGAATAAATAAAATAAAATAAAAATAAGTAAGGGTTGATTTACCGCGATACAAATTACCTGAATAAAGTTTTTCTTATTGCCGGGACAATTCTCCAGTTCGAACTTTGGGCTATTTTTTATGTTTTCATGTTGAAAGAGCGAAGAATTATAACAACGCATAAATTTGAAGCGTCAAATACGATATTTCTTTTGCGTTTATTTTAGTATTGTCTGCATACGAAACTAGTGGCCCATCCTGGCCGGAGCTAGTCCATTTCAAACCCCCCCCCCCCCCCGCCCCCCAGCGTTAAACTCGCCAGTACCAAGCAGTACCAGGGCTCGAACCCGGACCACACTAACTATTTGGTCATCACGACTCCCGTGCAAGCTTTGTTTTAAGCGATGTAGTAACTGTCGTAAGTTCTCAGATGAATAGCTCGCTACCTGCGTAAAAACAAAACAAAAAACAGGAAAAATGCCTCTAGCTCCCAAAACAATAGCAACTGCAACACTAGAGGACCAGTAGAACAATAGAACAAACAACAGGAACAACGCCCCTAGCCCCCAAAACAATAGCAACTGCTACACTAGAGGACCAGTAGAACAATAGAACAAACAACAGGAACAATGCCCCTAGCCCCCAAAACAATAGCAACAGCGCGCTACACCAGAGAACCAGTAGAGCAATAGCTCAAATAACAGGAAAAATGTCTCTAGCCCCTTAAACAATCGTAGCAACTGCTACACTTGGAGTACTATTAGAATTACAAGGTTAATTTTACGAGAGCTGCTACGGTACTCTTTGTTAATTTTGCACAACATGTATGACGATAAGAAAAGAGTATGTTTGAATAGGGTCGAGTGTAAGCCAAGTCAGGATCGCTTTGAAGAAATTCGGAAGTACATGCAGTCATGATTTGTGTAATTCAAAGTCACATCTTTGAAGACTATCAAAAAGAGAAAGTTCAGCTTCTTGGAAACGGGGGAAACTGAAGAAGGAAGTATTAAATACCATTATAACTCAGTTTCCTTGGCGAAGCTGTTTTTCACTGGAAAAGTAAACAAAGAAACAGGAGATCAATAAAAACCAGAAAACCATTACGGTAAACTTCAAATCTACTAGTATATTATTCAATTTGTTATTTTGTTACATCATAAGTTATGTTGAAAATAAACACTTACAGTGTAAAAGATAACATCATTCATCATAAAAAGTTCACCATTGCTTGAAGATAAAATGATAACCTTTGAAAGAAACGTTAATTACCTTCGAAAGTGAAAACTTATATTTAGCATAAAGCTCCAAAATTGGTTCCCATCACTACAGCCCCAAAAATGCGATGTTTTGATTTTAAAGTGGTCACTATTTTTTTCTATGACCGACTGGGAGGATGTAACCTGAAAAGATAAAATATAAATTATTATGCCCTTTAATGTTGCGAAAATGAAAGTTTTGTAATAATAAAGGCTTGGCTCTGTTTTTTGAAGGAGGTTAACATTTTCATAACTTACAAATTGTTTCAATTCCTGTCTTTTTTATTTCCGGAAACCATTCAACTGCTGTACGACTTCAGTGGTTTCCCTTTGAGTTCGCGTGAATATCAGCTATCTAATCAATACCTATCATTCTCCCGTAAGCTTCTGAATTTGGTATTAATTTGTTTTTGTTACAACTCACGACTGGAAACCGAAACTGACTAACACGGATCTTTGCAGAGCATAATATGACTTTGATCGACATTGCAATTAAACAAGATCGATGAGACGAAACAGAAAAAAAATCACTGTAACAGAGTTGAATTGTTTTTCATAATCCTATAATAGAGAAATGTAAAGATTGCATTTCATCAAACATGGACTTTTATTTTAGCTATAACGGGGAGGGTTTCATCCGGTGATATTTAAGCCAAGGGTTTTCCCCTTTTCTACAAAATTAGTCTTTAAAGGCCGCGGCTGAACTCAAACGTTGATCAAGCGGTATTGGATAAACTAGATACAGGTTCTACAGCAGGATTTCAATTTACCGTACTTAAACTATGGCTGAAGAGGCGAAAAGGCTCGTCACT